>OZ018331.1:141866815-142290144 GCA_963969495.1 Ceratothoa steindachneri | reverse complement strand
CAGTGTGCAAGCAGGGAGAGACTGGAGATCATTGGATGGTCTCGCGACTGTTTCGCTCTTTACCCGATCGACAAGAATGCGAATTACCCAGTTCCCATTGGCTGGGTAATCTCGAGTTGAAGGAGGAGGACGAAACCCGGCGATTTAAACTTTCTCCAGGGAAATTACCCCCCCGCTATGTGTTTTGTTAGGCTCTGTGTGGTAGAGATAAAGTTGTAAATAAAGATGAGAAAGGAAATAGGGCAAATGGCTTTCACTAAGGAAAGAAGGAGGTATAAAAAAGAAAGAAAAATAACGAATAAATACAGGCGGTTTAGAAGGACCTAAGATAAGAAAGAAATTACAACCCCAAATCTTGTCTACCTTAGAGAAACTAAATAGTCAGAACCACACCGTATAAGTTCGAGACTTGCCCTGTAAATAAGGGGGAAATTAATGAGTCGATGATAATTAGCTAAAGATCATTAAATAAAAGTTTGTTAAGGGTTCTTACTCAGCGAATGATACAACAGGATCTTAAGAGATGAATGAATTAATGTTGAAGGCGATATTGGTGGGCGGGTATGAAAGAGTACTACTTTCCATAGCTTTGAGGGAAAGATGGAGGAATTAGTTTTTAATGTAGATATTGGTGTGTGTGTGGGGGAGGAGAAACTAATAAATTAACTAAGTTGGGTGCTCTTAATTATTTTGACTTACAACCTTCAAAACTTTCAACAAGTGGGGCAATCCGACCCATAGTTAGTTTTTTTGTAATAATTCCCGGACTAACCTTGGGAGGACTTGTCAATTATATGATTGAAGGAGAATGTAAAACAACATAAAGGGTTTCAAATTTTGTTAGAATCGGCCGAATATGTACGGTGTTATTGCTAAAAAACTTATGGTAACCATCCGACCGGCCAACTTACGGACCGACAGAGGACATAGTAACTTATAGAGTCGTGTGCACGTAACTAAAAATGTTAGTAAGAGGAGTGACTAATTAATGCTTTTATTCCTGACCCTGAATGAGTACTGCTTTCCACATTCTGTGGAGTTCGAACCTAAAGTTTATAATTTCGAACTTTCTTTTTAAATTATCTCCCCAAATTCTCCCTTTTTACGAAGCGAATCTGTAATAAATTCAACCATTATTTTTTAACTTTTCTGAGGAGTGAAATCAATAATTTGGTAGATTATTTGGTACCGAACCAAATAATTGAGGGGTTATGGGTAATAGTGGGCCGCACATACCCATGAGGTTTATGTCTTAATTTTCTTTAGCCACAGCGAAGGGTAAAGTTTTGTCTACAACACTATGCATTGGTTTTATGTTTGTTAAGTTAATTTTAAGCGATTTTATTTCACTGCCACATACATTTATTTCGCTGCCACATACATTTATTTCGCCGCCACATACATTTATTTCGCTGCCAAATACATTAATTTCACTGCCACATACATTTATTTCGCTGCCACAGACATGTATTTCTCTGCCATATACATTAATTTTGCTGCCACATACATTTATTTTGCTGCCACATAAATTATTTTCGCTGCCACATACATTTATTTCGCTGCCACATACATTTACTTCGCTGCCATATATAACATGAACCAAAAGTGTGCTCCAATTATTGGTAATTCTATAGGTGAAAAAGTTCGCCGCAACACTAGAATGGAAACTACTTTCCAGCTTATTCAATAGTTATTATGTTTTGTTGTTGGTCAGAAACTTAGAAAACCCAATAAAAGTTCTATCTACAAAAGTACCCTGGAATGCAGCGCTATTAGGCTTGGTTGGGTCTCGTTTGGCGCTTTTCCCTTAGGTTTCCCCAAGGCTAAAATCTGATTAAGCTTCTACAAAGATTGGATCTAAAGCGGTATAATTGAGTCTACGCCATTTTGCAGAGGTGTTTTGCCAAATCATCAGTAGTGGAAGCTCTGTTGTAACGATGTAATGTTGGAAGGTTTCGTTGTGAATGATTTCGAGAGGTTGAAATTTCGTTTAACACACTTGCAAGTTAGAATTTTTGAGAAAGACAACCTTGATTTTGTGACTTTTGGGGGTTAAAGTCCCGGATTATAAATAATTAAATAAACATCAAATTTTAGTAAGTGAAAGAAAATACCGTCTGCCGTTTTGCAAAAATAAATAAGACTATATTTATTTTCGTTGAGGTTAAATTACTAGATCAAGAGTACTTTATTTAATAAGTTCTAACCCCTTCGTTCCTGTCAACATTATCTATTAGGAACACCAGACTTGATCCTTTCACTGCGAATTGTGCTCTTGTAGGCAGTGGCCAGATGGGCGATAAAAATCACCTTATCTGAGAATTTCATTCTCTGCAAAATGCTTCAATATTATTAAAGACGCAGGGCATCATTTAATTAGCCCCCCCCCCAATTATAAAAAAGATCAAAACATTTTCCAGCGAAGGACTATCTTAATTAGTATAACGATGGCTAAAGGTTCTAGAACAAAATGATAACCATACAATTGATTAAATTTAGGTACTTATAAATATATATTAATTCAAAACGGCACGAATTTTCCGGACGACCTATCATAAAGTGACCGAATCAAGATTTACTGGTAAATTAAGAAAATAAAATCTGCTTAAAGGGGATTTATGTGAGGTTTTATTTTTAATAATTTACACGTAGTTTATACATGAATTATCTTTGCCTGAGAAAACTAATAATAATAATAATAATAATAATAATAATAATAATAATAATAATAATAATAATAATAATAATAATAATAATAATAATAATAATAATAATAAGAAGAAGAAGAAGAAGAAGAAGAAGAAGAAGAAGAAGAAGAAGAAGAAGAAGAAGAAGAAGAAGAAGAAGAAGAAAAATAAGAAGAAGAAGAAGAAGAAGAAGAAGAAGAAGAAGAAGAAGAAGAAGAAAAAGAATTATAATAATAATAGGTACACTATTTTTTTCAATTTTCACTCTACAGATTAATTATTACATTTCCATTTTTAACAGACTTTGGTTAACGTAATTTCTCCTATGCTTTTAGTTCGATTATGCATTACTCGATTCAATAAGTAGAACATTAATTTTGTTTAACGACATCGTGAACTATAATCATTTGTATATCCATCCTATTAAGAGACCCGTACAGTTCTCTTCCAGCCCCCCTTTCCCCTAGCCCCCATCCATACACACACAAGTTTATCTCCAGGTTTCTTGTCTTCGGTATATCTCGAAACTACACTGCAGCGATATTCAATTTAAAAGAATAAAATGAATTAATCTCAAAATCTAAAACACCCCATTGCTAATAGTGTGGTTCTCTGCGATGAGGGTTCTGCTATTTCCTACTCCAGGACGAAATGAAGATTATAATGTAAATAGGAAAATGTCATTTTGAAGGAGGTGGTAAATTTTTTAAAAAGTCAAGCGCTGAGTATAATAATAAACATGCAAATGAGAAGAAAATGTTCTGTTGTTTTAAAGTTGGGAAATTGCTAGATAAAGAAACGGGTCGCATTGAACTTATCTATGCATGCTTGTTGCTGGAGTTGCGATCGACTGTAACCCCGTTCGAGTACTCCAAGGCTTGGAACTTTTTCCTTGTACTCATTTTTTTTTTTACAAACAACGACATCCAGGGGAAGAACTGTAAGGAATGAAAAGGGATTACTACTGCAAACGAACTGCTTTTAAATGATAGAAAAACGCAGAGGTCGCCTTGTAAGACCTTTAGACGAACGAAGAGGTATAACTGTGTCATATATACGAACATTATTCCAAAGATACGAACGAGCAAGGTTTAAAAAAAATATTTTATGTGTAACCTGGCCATTTTTCAAGCTGGTTGAGCCCCTCAAAGTGTAGAAGTATGTATAGATCGAACTGACAAATCGCAAGGTCAATTCCTTTTATCCGATGGTGTTTTTGTATGGACTTTCTCGTTTGCCGACTCGCTATGTATCTGTAGCTGTAGCGGAGTGAGAAGTTGTATGTCCACCTCCCTGGGAACCGAGGAGACAGGCAGCAACAGAGACAGTTTGATAGAAAATGAATAAAGAAAACTTTGGGCTTGAAATTTAATTATAGATCAAGGGTGGAAAAAAAGCTTCTCTTTCATACACACGCACGTACATACACGCACTTACAAACACATGCGCAAGAGAAGTACGTTTCCATGGCGCTTGGCAAGCCAGCGACCATAGAGCGCTTGGCAGCTTCTCAGACCTGTCCCAAGGGCAAAATATCCATGACAATTGAAACATGAACTACTGCATCCTTGACCTTGCAGAGGAAAAGGTTGGTGGCACTCAACAAGAAGGCTGGCATCCTTTACTTGACCCTAATAAAGTAGGACTTCTATGCTGGGGAAAGAGGTAGATGGGGTTTTCCAACAAGGGGCATTTGACTAAGTGCTGCTGGTAAGTGAAGGATGTAAAGAGAGATATTATGTTGTGGAAGTGGCTGTGCTGGTGTAAAGCATTGATATAGCATTGATAAACATTGAGAGAAGACAATATTGACAGAAAGACAGACTAACAGATGAACAAATGAACAGACTTAGGACAGACGCAGAATCAAAAGAGTTAAGCGGCTGACCAACTCCGAGACGGGTAGACAGACAGATAGATAGAGAGACAGCGGACCAAGAGACAAGAGTGTGTTGCATATCTTTTGCAATTTTCCTCGCAAATTTAAAATCTCTCGGCTGGATTTGGTAAAAAACAAATTATAAAAATGTAAATACAAGACATATATATGGTAATGAGCGCCCATATTTGAATCTACCTCTGGAACACTTTTTTTTTCGCATTGAATTTATGGTCTTGGGCACTGAGGTTACGCCTGAGAGGCATTCACGTCTCATCCACTCTCAGCCGGGTCCCCGATTTTGGGGATAATTAACTGCTAGTTCATTGCGAACATTATGAATAGTGTGAAGATGGTTCACGTCATCAGAAGAAAATTTCTGCAGGACATAAATGCAGGAGCAACCGGGGGGTGTTTAGATGCAGGAGTGACCAGGGACTGTTGAGATGCAGGAACGACCAATGGCTGTTGAGATGCAGGAGTGACCAGAGGCTGTTGAGATGTAGTAATGACCAGGAGCTGTTGAGATGAAGGAGCGTCAAGGGGCTGTTGAAATGCAGAAGTAACCAGGAGCTGTTGAAATGCAGGAGCAACCAGGGGCTGTTGAGATGCAGTAATGACCAGGAGCTGTTGAGATGAAGGAGCGTCAAGGGGCCGTTGAAATGCAGGAGTAACCAGTAGCTGTTGAAATGCAGGAGCGCTCAGGGGCTGTTGAGATGCAGGAACGACAAGGGGCTGTTGAGATGCAGGAGTGACCAGGCGCTGTTGAGATGTAGAAACGACCAGGGGCTGTTGAGATGCAAGAGCAACAAAAGGACTTTTGAATTTCAGGAGCAATCAAGGGCTGTTAATATACATGAGCGACAAGGCGCTGTTGAGTCGCAGGAACGACCAGGAGCCTGTTGAGATGCAGGAGCGACAAAGGACTGTTGAATTACAAGAGTGACGAGGCTGTTAGGATGCATTGTGCGGAAGAACGAAGCAAAGAAACAAAAGGACGACTGATAAATCGGTGATTATCAGTTCAACTGCAGATGAGAAAAAGAGAAAATCTATCTCCGGTTGAATCTGTCTGCTAGATTTAGTTCTAAGTTGCGTTGGGTTGCTTTAGTGCGTCACATTTACTGTTTGATTTATGTTTGACTTTATTTTCTATATTAAATCAACTTAGATTAGATCAGCTAAGTTGGTATGCTTATGGAATTGATAAAGTTGGCTCAGTTAGTTTGGTTTGATATATAATAATAAAAAATTGATAACAACTTCTTGGAACTACAATTCATACAAAGGTTATTTATCATTTGAGAGGAAAAAATGTTCAGGTTAGGAGTGGAAGAGGTTTAATAGTAATTTATTTGATCAAAAGTAGATGGATAAGCAAGTATTCACTTTGAAAAGATCCAGTGAGGCAAAAGGGAGGGAGGGTGCGCAGGATTCGAACCTCTGGCCTTGGAGAAAGGAAAGATAGAATATTCAGTGTCAATATTACATTCTCTTGCTAAATTACCTATGCATGAATTGTAGTTCCAAGATTCCTTGACCTAGGGATGGCTTAAGAACGATTTAGCCTCCGCACGAACCACGTCTCAAACTTGTTCGATGCATTGTCCATCAAAGCTCATCTAATTTAATTGACTGATTTTGGGGGAGATTCTTAACGAATAAGTCTCTATCTCTGAATCCGTCTTTTGTTTGTGTCTTTATTTACCAATTAGTCAGTGTGGTTTGTGTTCACCTTTCTGACTCTCTCTCTATCCTCATGTATACATTTCATGCCATTTATTTGAGGGGGGGTGGGAGGTTACTTGAGTGTACAAATGTATGTTTGTATGTGCATTTTTTTAGATGGGGACTGTGCACGCATGCGTTTTCGCTTCACCCGGGCTGGATGACGTCACAGAAGCGGTGTTTCCGTGGAGCTGACATCAATTTGCGAGACCGAGACTCCTCGTGGCCTCTGGCTGCCGACCGCCGGGAGTCTCGAAGTTATCCCTCACGGCCCTCCCCTCCGCCCCCCCAAGTGACCCAACGAGGCCATACATCCCGTGGGAATAATAGTGGGGGAGGGAGCTTTGATCCGGGGGAATAAACGAGGGAATGCAATCAGCCCATTTGCGTGGGATTGCAGGAAGTGCGTTGCATTATCTTTGCGGCACGCATACTAATGGGCATCGGTGCAATGCGAGGAGTAAGGGGGAGGTACTCCTAAACCTCCTGGTGGGGGAGGCTGTCTGGCTGGCGGAGGGGTCTTGCGAGGTGTCGAAGCAGTAAAGTTGGCGAGATTCGTGTTTTAGGGCAGTCGAACCCACATCCGGGTCGCTTTGCTAACAGGGGCAGAAAGGAAAGGGCATGGATGCAGGCGAGTCCCCCTCCCATTCACGAGGGTTTACCCTCCCCCCCATGCCCCTGCGTGGAACTGTCATTAAAGGGATGCAACGATAGGGCCCAATCTGCCTCTGTCTCGAGTTTGTGTGCATGCAAAAGAGTGGGGTGTGGGAGGAAGGGGTGGTGAGGAGGGGGCAGCCTTTCGGAGAGGGGACTCTGGCCCCACTCCCTTCCTCCGCGAGATTTTGGAGCAGGTTAGGGAGCAGCACTTCATCACTGGTGCTTTTGACGATGATGAAGATTGTGCGCGGCGATTTGGACCAATGGAGTAGCTACCGTTCTGCATGGGGATCCTCTCCTCGGGCCAATCAAGGCAGGTCCCTGGTGAACGGGGTGGGGCCAGGCCCGCCCCGAGACCAATAGTGGCAGGGGGGGACCAGGCTGTGGGAGGAGTTAGAGAGAGGAGTGGCGTCGTGTCTGTGCTGTCCGCTCTATCTACATACACCGTGAATTGGCGGCCCCTAACCAACATCTCTGCATCTGGGGACCACAACAACAGTCTCTGATCATACCCACAGCCGCGTAAGTACCCAATTGCCTACTCCATATTCGATTCATATACCCGGGTACCTTTCCTGCACGGCTATGGGAGAAGGGGGCAGGTGTTTTCCCAGGTGAGAAGTTGTCGCCTCTACTGTTTGGTGTGGAATATTTTTAGGGCTTTAACATTGTAGTTCTTCTGAGATTTGATGACTTAATTGTGTCCCGGTGTTGTTTTCGTGTGTGAACATACGTCAGGTGGCTACAGTGCATATGTATCCATGGCATATATGGGGAGAAAAATGGGTTGCCACCCCTCTCCCATGCAGTGTATCTCCCCCATCCTACTCCGTCTTCCCTGAGGGAAAGCGTGCCCCCCTGGGGATCAGATAACTGATGTCCGTTCGTTGCAAATTCCTAGGTAGGTCTTCACCCATAATACTCTTGCTCTTGGCTATTAGCGATCTTTATTGGTTAGATGAAGCGTTAAGTTGAAGGCTTATATAACTATATATATATATATATATATATATATATATATATATATATATATATATATATATGTGTGTGTGTATGTGTATATGTGCGTGTGTGTGGATTGTTGGCGAGGGGCGGCCATGTAATTATTTGAGGCATGAGAGGGTATGCGGGTCTTAATTATAGGAATTGGCAAGCAGGGGATTATGGGTGAATGAGGGTATGATTTAATTGACCGCGTTTTGGTTGTGGTTCATTGAGACTCCAGCTGTTAATCGAGGAAAAGAGAGAAAGAAAGAGTCAGGAAAAGGGAGAAAGGTGTAATCCCATAGAGGCAAAAACACTCGAGATAGGAGTAGAACGATTCTAGTGATTGTGAGATGCAGAATAAGGAAGGGTGAAAAGGAGAGGAGCAGTGATGGACCTAAATCGAGAATGCAGGGGTTCGCGCAGAAGGGTATTAGATGCTGGCACAAACATCACTACACAAGAGAGGCAACACGCTTCGCACTCTTTGTGATTGTAGTGTTTATGTATGCAGTGTATGTGTGAATGAAAGACACGAAGAGATCTTTGCGGACGGCAGGAAGTTACTTCCCACTTTAATGGGGTAGTCTGGGATTCTATAGTGGCCCATACTTTCGATTAATGGGTTCGTCTGGGGCTCCACATGGGCTTTTCACATACCCATAAAGGCCTCCCTTTAATGGGGTCGATTGGGGGGGTTATCAGAGAATCGCACTTTTTAATAGGGTCGTCTAGGGCCTTAAGCGGGGGCAATGTTTCCCTTTAATTGGTTGTCATGGGTCCATGAGAACCCCCATCCCATTAATGGTATCATTAGGGTTTCCATTGGGGCCATGCTTCCACTTAATGGGGTTTCCATGGGTCCATGAGAACCCCCATCCCATTATTGGGCTCATTAGGGCTTCCATTAGGGGCGGTGCTTCCCTTTAATGGGGTTTTCATGGGTTCGATGAAAACCCCCACCCCATTAAAGGGATTGTCTTGGGGGTTCTATTGTAGAACTAACCTAACCAACCTTAAACACTAAATACTGGTCAAATTAAACAAGGGACTCAAAACTACAACCCTGAAAGACCTAACATAATACCCCCAAATTCCTGCGGGACAGGGAGAAATTGGTGCTATCGAGTAGGCCCCACCTATGTTCATTCTGGTTTTACGTGCCCTACTTGCCTCAAAAGAGTCCCTTTTGCAATCACACCATATTTTTTTTGTTCGATACTTTTCCTCTATGTTCTTGTTCACTACCTTTGGTTCTTTGTTCTTATTCACTACTTTTGGTTCTTTGTTCTTGTTCACTACATTTTTCCTTTGTTCTTATTCACTCCTTTGTTATTTGTTTAGGTCACTACTTTTGGTTCTTTGTTCTTATTCACTACTTTTGGTTCTTTGTTCTTGTTCACTACCTTTGTTTGTTTTTTCTTGTTCACTACGTTTGCCATTTGTTTTGGTTCACTCCTTTGTTATTTGTTCTTATTCCCAGCTTTTTTCTTTGTTCCTGTTCACTAATTTTTGTTCTTTGCTCTCATTCACTACTTTTTTCCTTTCTTGCTCACTACTTTTGGTTCTTTGTTCTTATTCATTACTTCTGGTTCTTTGTTCTTGTTCACTACTTTTGTTTGTTTTTCTTGTTCACTACATTTGCCATTTGTTCTGGTTCACTCCTTTGTTATTTGTTCTTATTCACAGCTTTTATTCTTTGTTCCTGTTCACTAATTTTTGTTCTTTGCTCTCATTCACTACTTTTTTCTTTTCTTGTTCACTACTTTTGTTTTTTTGTTCTTGTTCCCTATCTCTTTATTCTTGGATCTTGTTCACCGCTTTATTCTTGTTCTTATTCACTTTTGTTTTTCTTTGTTCTTTCTCACTTCTCTTCTTTGCTCTTGTTCACTCCTTTTTTGTTCTTTGTTATTATTTACTACATTACCTCTTTATGCTTGTTCATTACTTCTCTTAGTTCTTGTTTACTACTTTTTGTTCTTCGCTCATATTCGCTACTTTTTATTTGCTCTTGTTCAGTATTCTTTTGTTTTTGTTCTTGTTCCCTTCTTTTATTCTTTTTATTATTCACTACTTTTGTTCTTTTTTCTTATTCACTAGTTCTGTTCTTTTTCTTATTCACTACTTTTGTTCTTTTTTATTCATTTCTTCTGTTCTTTTTCTTATTCCCTACTTTTGTTCTTTTTTCTTATTCACTACTTCTGTTCCTTTTCTTATTCATTGATTTTGTTCTTTTTCTTATTCGCTCCTTTTGTTCTATTTTCTTATTCAATACTTTTCAGTATGTTTTTGTCCAGTTGTTCTCGTTATGTTCTCCTCTCATTGTTTCCCTCTTCGACCCGACCAAAAGGGAAAGAGGGCATTAAGCGACTTCCCAGATACCATTCAACACAACTAGATAATTTATGGTTGTACCAAACTACCCGAGTCCTTTTCTCTCGCTGTCTGTCCTACCTCCCTATTTTCCTACTAACTCAACCCTACCCCCACTTTCCATTGGATTACACATATTTTGTGTTTAATAATTAGTGAATCCAATCAACTGATCAACCAACCGCGCCCCAAAGGAGGGGAGGGGAGGACGAGGAAGAATAAAAAGGACAAGGATAAAGATGGGGAAGGGGCAAGGACTGAAGGAGCTCTAGTTGATCCCACGTACCAGGACCGATCGGATGCAGTCTTAACCCGCGGGACCAGCGCAGGGGCCCTAAGGACTCAGGGACTTGACCTCTTTGCGGGGCAGGGGCAATAATTCAAATTACCTAATCTTCCCACCATAACGTTAGGCAACCTCACTTAACCTAACCTAACTTTAACTTAACCTAACCTTAACCTAACCTAACCCCTAACCTAACCTAAACTAACCTAACCTTAACCTAACCTAGTCATAACCTAAACTAACATAACCCTAACCTAAACTAACCTAATCTAAGCTTAACCTATATCTAACTAACTTAACCTAACCTAACTTTAAATTTACCTTAACCTAAATATCCTAACCTAACCTAACTCTAACTTTAAACCTAACATAACCCGAACCTAACCTAACCTAATCTAACTTTCTATAATGAAGCTTAACCTAATTATACCTAATCTTAATCCACACAAGCCCGATTGACAAACAAATCAATAACTTGTTATACCCACATAGGAGAGAGTGTTTCGTTTATACGAGGGGTCTTTATGTTTTCTTATGAGCGCTATTATGGCTACCATATGAGGTGTCAGCTCTAGTATGGAGCAACTATGTTGAAGCTGAGATCTAGAGGAGTTTTCATCCTCCGGCCCGAACGTCGGTAGCTGCGTGCCTTCCGGCCCCAATGCCAACCGGAGACTTTGCAGGAGTATCTTGACTGGACGAGTGTTGGGGGGTTGTGGACAGTGACCACATTATGGTAGGGTAACCCTAAGGAATCCAACCGGTTCAAAGAAGAGTTCATGCAGCAACAAACTGAGTAGGTGCCAGGAAAGGCTCATTAAAGCCACGACCCTACATCCCAAATGGGTTAGTTAGGAGATTAGTACCGTCATTAGAAATAGGAAGACGATGTATAGGAACTGGAAAATGAGTCGCAACGGACAAGATGAAGACAAGTATGCTATGAAATGCTGCAAGGTATAAGACCTAGTTGGGCAGGCTAACCGTGACGAAGAGGCTCGTCCTGCATCGCAAAGAGATCCCAAAGGAGTTCTTGACGCACATGAACAACCGAAAGGTGGGTTTGCAGCGTTTAGACCCACCTAAGGACGGCAGTTGCGTGCTACGGCGTATTCGGAAATGGAAATTGCCACCGTCTTTACCGAAGCGTTTTCCTCGTTTTTTTTTACGAAAGTAACCGAGAACCAGCGTGAGACTTGCATAGAGGGAGGTGGGGCTAGAGGAAATTAGGAAGAACGAAGCAGGTGAAGTAGTATAACGGCCGAGACAGTTAAACCCGTCTAAATCTCCTCGCCTGGTCCTGATGGTTTATTCTCACAAGACCTGCAGGAGGTCTCGGAAGAGGTAGCGTCACACCTATCCCTGATTTTAAGTGCGTCCTTGGACAGTGGAGAGGTTCCGAGGGACTGGTGGATGGATGATGTCACTGATCTATGAGAATGAGGGCCGAAGCTGTGTGGGTAACTACAGTAGTGGGAAATATATAAAAGGGTCTAATTGAAGATAGGAGCACGGAGCGCCTAGATTCTCACAATCTAATGAATGCTTCACAACAGTGGTTCTATAAGAAACGGTCGTTCCAAATGGCTTTGCTGGAGTTTCTCTGCAACACGATGAGAGAGTACAGGGTGCTTTATTTTGTCTTCTCAAAAGCGTTTGATAATGTACCCCACCGGATGTTTTTAACTAATGTGGGGGCGCTGGGCACTAGTGGAAAGATTGTGAACATGATTGAGAACTAGTCTGAGAAGCAACACAGGGTTTTTATCAACGGCTATTCATCTCGCTGGTCGTTGGTGAGGATAAGAGCCCCTTAGGGGGCTCTGTGTTAGACCCTCTGTAATTCAGCATCTCGATAACCGATATAGAAGAAGAATTATTTAGCCAAATAGCCAAGTTTGCAGACGATACAAATTGGGTTGGGATGTAGCGCAGCAAAGCTTATAAAGCCTTAATGCTGACCTATTGCGGACAGTGGTCAGACACGTGCCAGATGCCTTTCAACTTGGAAAGGCATACGGTAATGCACATCGGGTATGCGAATCCCAGGTCGCACTACTATCGACCAGGGCATCGGTATAAATATTATCTACTGGGAGAAATCCTTAGGTATGCCGATTAGCATCGACTTAAAGCTCGGCAGATAGTACGTTGAGGCAGAAACAAAGATTCAGCGACTTAGGTTACATTAAGAGGGCAGCACAATTTCTTTGTTTTCCAAACAAAGACATTGTGCTGCCGTTGTATAGCCCATTGGTTCATCCTCACTTAGAATATTCAGTCCAGTTTTGGTTCGCTAGTCTTCGAAAAGAACATCAAAAACCATGAGCATGAAACTGATTTCGTCGATTAGGTATAGAGACTACCAGACGAGATTACAAGATCGGTCTATTTACACTAGAGCCTATAGGAGACGGTCAACTGATAGCGTTGAAAAATAATGCGAGGCTTCCATAATATTGATCGCCAGAAGCGGTTTCCCCTTAGCTAGAATACCACTAAGACAACAGTTGGAAGCTTAATCCTCTGAAGTTCAAAAGTATTTTGATGAGCAACTACTCCACATATAGACTACGAGACAGAACGAGCTACCTGCAGGGTAATTAATAGTTCCAGGTTGAGCAATATAAGGATAAATTAACAGATTGTTTATAATGCCAAATAAGTTACGGATAAATTGTTATTATTATTTTTTAGAAGATAGACAGTTTTATTGTAAAAATTCCTATTTTTGTTCCTCCCTTTCCTCAGGACAGTCGGCTATCTTTTCCGTTGTTCCGTGCCGGCAGAGGCGGGTGGGATAAACGGGTGGGAGAGTCGGGTGGGAGAGTCGGGTGGAAGAGACGGGTGGGAAAGAGGGGTGGGAGAGTCGGGTGGGAGAGACGAGTGGGAGAGACGGGTGGAAGAGATGAGTGGGAGAAGCGGGTGGGAGAAACGAGTGGGAGAGACGGGTATGCGAAGCAGGTGAAAGAGGCGGGTGCGAGAAGCGAGAGGGAGAGTCGGGTGGAAGAGACTGGTGGGGGAGTCGGGTGAGAGAGACGAGCGGGAGAGACGGTTGGGAGAGATGAGTGGAAGAAGCGGGTGGGAGAAACGAGTGGGAGAGACGGGTATGCAAAGCAGGTGAAAGAGGCGGGTGCGATAAGCGAGAGGGAGAGTCGGGTGGAAGAGACTGGTAGGGGAGTCGGGTGAGAGAGACGAGTGGGAGAGACGGGTGGGAGAGATGAGTTTGAGAAGCGGGTGGGAGAAACAAGTTGGAGAGACGGGTATGCGAAGCAGGCGAAAGAGGCGGGTGCGAAAAGCGAGAGGGGGAGTCGGGTGGAAGAGACTAGTGGGGGAGTCGGGTGAGAGAGACGGGTAAGAGAGATGAGTGGGAGAAGCGGGTAGGAGAAACGAGTTGGAGAGACGGGTATGAGAAGCAGGCGGAAGAGACGGGTGGGAGAAGCGAGAGGCAGAGTCGGGTGGAAGAGACTGGTAGGGGAGTTGGGTGGGAAAGACGAGTGGGAGAGACGGGGGAAAGAGTCGAGTGGGAGGGTGTAGTGAGGAGAATATCATCTCTATTATGCTATTTCTCAATTTTGGGGGGGCTGCTACTTGCAGACTTTCTCTTCATTCTCTCTTTTCCCCGTCTTTCTCTCTCCTAAACACTTCACCCTAGGAGAGAATCCCCGTCGTATTACACAATTTACCTTTCCAATAAATAAAAGCTTCCTAAACCATTATTTTAAGTCTCCCAATGCAGTTAGTAAATAATCTGTTGTGCCGTTGCCACACATCTTTACCCAGTAATTAGGCGAACTGAGAAAATACAGGAAATTGATGCAACAATTGAGGGCATCTGCCCTACACGAGAGGACTCGATCCGGACATAAGCCGACATCAACGTCAGCGCTACCAATTGATGGACGCGCTCTACGGGCATCTTACACTTCTCACCACACGCATAGCCAATTACAACATTGCTTTCTTTTCTCTTTCTTCTTCACATCACAACACACACACACACTCTGTTCCAAGGAATCCTGCCGATGGGTATCTATATCCACATACCTCTGACGCTGCAAAGGTTCCACCTGAACGCTGTTTGGTGTCAAAACACAATACTTCCTCTCACCTCTCTCCAAAGAGAACCGGACCCTGGTGGCCTCAGGCTCGCCAGCGATTGTCATACTGACTTTTATATATATTTCATTATCCCTTCGGGATCCGCCTGGATATAAGCAGGCTGACGAACCACGACTACTACCCTCCGCGATAATGATGGTGAGAGAGAGTGAAGAAATAAAGATAATAATGAAACATAAAGAAAAGGCTTACGATGACAAAGAATTCCGTGACAAAGGTCATTATCCCTAAATAAAGGGACAGGGTTGATGTTCCGTCGCCCCAAGACCAACGTTCGTACGAAGGACGCAGTCTTTCAAAATACGAACGCCGACCCTCTTGTTGAATGTTAAACCACAAGAAGAGGGTTCTGCGGCGCCACCCAGAGGCAAACTGTACCCCCTTCACCATTTTCTTCCACTGTTCGTATGTTTGGACGCTCTCCTCCGATGTACTCCTGGACTTGGTCATGAGTGCTCAGTAGGTTTGAGTGATCGTCTTAGCCAGACCACATTTTGACTTCGTTATTATTATTAAATAATCGCTGTATCATTTCTTATGATCGGCAACAATATTCTTTCCCTGTCTGCTCCAGCCCGTTAACCCTGAGCATTTGGGGTTATGCCCTTAATCCCAGAGTCCTCCCGTGATTCGATGGATTCTTCTCTTTCTCTCTCAATTCTCATCTTCATCTCTTCGCTTCTTCCCTCTTCTTTTTTGTTTAATCTTTTTTTAATTTGTTGTTTATTTCATATTATTTGTATATCCTCATTTATAGCCGTTTATCTGCTTCATTCTGCCATCATGCTATGGGTAAACGATCTATCTATCTTCTATCTATTACCCATCTATTACCTATCTATCCATTTATTACCTATTCATCTATCTATTCCTACTCAGAGGAGGAAGGCGGCCAGTGGGGGAGGGGTTATAGTGGAGGAGGAGAAAAAAGTCATCCTTGGAGTAACTGCTTATCAGCGGCGCTGTTTGTCAGGAAAAAACCACGGCTGTCACTCGTTCCACCTTTCTTCTACACAGCACAAACATTCGCATACACAAACACACACACACTTATATTTAGGCATGCGCGGTTACGAAGCCCTCCTACCATCGTATATTCATACATCTAACTACATTCATACATAGACATTGAAACTCAACCCCATTCACAGGAGAAAGAAATACACACTTACAGCGGCGCGCGCGCGCGCCAAAACGAATGAAATCTGTTCCCCACCGTTCTTCGCCGCCCTTATCAAGTTACACTAACCTAAGTATACAATCACCTATGCTTACCTATACATATATAAATGTATTTTTGACATATACATGGACGCCTTAACACACACACATACACGCACACACACATATATATATATATATATATATATATATATATATATATATATATATATATATATATATATAACCACATGGAAAGAAAAAACGGAATAAGTTTTCCTTGCAGTGATATTTTTATTACCTTTTTTCGAAAATTGAAAAAGCGGTTTAAACTTGCACACCAACCACACAGGCCGATAGCTCTTGGTCTCACAAAAAAGGGATACGTGCATTTCCATTTTCATCCTCTCCATCCTACAGGCACAGGTTCATTTGAGCGGTGGTCTTTGGAGGTGCGAAGGAAGAAGTTAAATTGATAAAATGTGTTGTCTTGTTCATTGGTCCCGTTAGCTCAGTCGGTGGAGCACTGATCTGGATAAGCAGAGCTCTGAGGTTCGCGTCCTTGTCTGAGCGACGGGTCCTTTTCTTTAATAACCCATCAGCCGGAAAAAGAGCAAAAATTGTGATAGCAAATAAATAAAAGTAAAATAATATGACTAAAAGTGAAACAATAAGAATAAAGCTTAAACCAATAACACAAACAAATTTAACTTACAATGATAAGAGATTAAAACTAGACAAATATAGATAATATGTGGAAATTGACATTGTTTGACTAACTAATTGAAAGGGGGAAATCGTGAACCAGCATAGTAAAAATACTAAAGTGAGTACACACCTAGAATTATTAACATTGACTAAAATTTATGTGAATGAGAAAAATATGAATTAAAAACAACATCACAATAACTAACCTTGACTCTCGAGGTTGTAGGGGACAACTAATTATATGTATATATGTGAATTATATATATATATATATATATATATATATATATATATATATATATATATATATATATATGTATGTATATATATATATATATATATATATATATATATATATATATATATATATATATATATATATATATATGGTGTGGGGAAGCTGAGTAGAGGTAGCACCTTTTGACTCCTGACTACTGCAACTCACTATAGTTTGAGATGGTCAGGTCTACTGGTCCTCACTCTCTTCCCAACTTTAACATGCTGCCTCCAAGCGCCACACTCCAGTAACCACTTCAGCAGGTGGACTAAACCATGTGAGGGCAACTAATCTATGGCAGCAGGTAGATGAGAGGGGAAGGGCGAGTATAAACAGACTTATACCTCGGTTGGCTCCTCTACTCCGCCTCTCTTCATGGAGAGGGGGAACACGCTTAAGTTAGTAGAGCATTGCGCTTGGGAAGTCTTTGGCAAGTGCCCAAGTATACCCCGCTCAAATTATGTTTCATGTCAGCTACAAATAGCCGACAGCAGGAAGACGCAGATCAAGGGGTCGTTACGACTTGCGCCCTTAAGTCAACTCAATATATATTACAAAAATGTCCTGTTATACTCGTTACAATGCTCTCAACAAAGGACACTATGATAGTTTTGATGAGATAGACACGTTTTGTTTAATGTTTTAACATATAAATATGTGTTGAAATATTTATATTAATCCATATGGCCACCCTCTGCAGAGAGCACGCGCCCCAGGTGAGACCTGAAGGCCGCGCACACGTTGCGGACGAAGTCCTTCCTCATGGTGGCCCACAGTCAGTTAACGGAGGACTTCAGGTCATCGACGTTGCTGTGATCGACCTTGAAGGCCTTGCCTTTAAAATGCACCTACACGCTGTAGTTGATAGGATTGAGTTTGGGCGACTATGACGGCTAAAATACTTCGACCAGAAGTTCATGTTCTACCCCAACCACCCTTGCACGGTCTTGGTCGTATGAGGCCAAAAAGACTTAGTCCGCCTTCTTCGTGATCTTTCTCACCAAGGACAGGACTTTCCTAGCCAAAATGTCTCCGTAATCTGCAGTGATGCCCTTAACCGGCCGCAAACCACACCGGCGGCATGTTCGCACTATTCAAAGCCACGACGCTTAGCATCATAACAGAGGTCGGGTGCTTGGTCGTCCAAACTTAGAAGACCTCAGAGATATCATGACCAAAGTTTCCCACGCTGTTGTTCTGCTTGTTGACTGGAACGAGCGTGAAGGTTTTTATCATCATAAAAAAACGAGAATTCGATTACTATGACTCTTCAAGTTGTTGAGACGGCGACGAGAGTGCTCCCGACGTTGTTCTCGCATATGTTCGGTAAGCAGAGCTCTTTCTACGCACCTCAAGCTCTTGCCGTCCTCCTCCTTGATGGCCTTGGCCAGTGTGGCCACCGAAATATTCTTCTTCTTAGCGAGCGCAGTCATTTTGAACTTCAGAGCACTTTCAAATGCTTTTTTGGCAGCCAAACGGTTAACAACTTGAGGTTTGCCTGAACAAGGTCGATCTTCCCAGTTCTTGAGCCTCTCCGCGAATCTGTGGACGGTCATCCTGCTAACGTTGAGCAGCTTTGCGATGTCGCACTTGTTATAGCTCGCGCTCAAGAGAGCAGAGATCTCGTTTTTTTTTCAATTCCACATCCACACAATTGCAAACAATAGAAAAAGACCTTTTAATTGCACGTGCTGGAAAAGTGGAACTTTAATTTGTATGACAGAACCCTTTTTCTATCACACATGTTAACTTATCGAAAGATAAACAAGATCTGCTGATAAAAGTTGCGTATTCCCACTTATTCTGATTTATAACTTTACGACCTTCAAAACTTTCAATAATTTCCGGACTAACCTTGAGAGGACCTTTAAAATTATATCATTAAATAATGAATGTAAAAAAACATAAGTATTTTAAATATCGTTAGAATCGGAGGAAAGGTTACGATGTGATTACCAAAACAAACAAGATGGAATTCCCTCCAATGACCTGCGGTGTTTTGTGATAAGATGATAAAGGGTTATTGCATTGATGGTTTCCCTTGGTTCAAATCACTTACCACTGACTTTGAATGGCTAAATGAGGCTTCTGCCACTACATGGCGCCACCCAGCGCCAAATCCAACGGCAGATTTGAAATCTCCAGGGTGAATAACCCTATATGTCTGATGGTCAATGGTCTTATGGGTAATTTCATGTCTAAATGGGTACAATTGAACTTTACTTCTTTTGAAAAATTAACTTTACTCCTCTTGAAAAAAAACGACGCTTAAAACTGGCGATTCGCCGCAGGTAAAAAAAGCAAAACGGGGACCGACAGACCGACCGACCGACCGAAATAGTGAGATATAGAGGTCACCCGCAACTAACAAGACCCCAAGCCTAACAGAATTTTTGCGAAACCAGATATATATATATATATATATATATATATATATATATATATATATATATATATATATATATATATATATATATATATATATATAAGTGGCGCCCTGCAGATGAGGAAGCAATTCAAGTTTTACAGAAAAAATAACTATAAAATTGTAAGCTACTCACTTTATTTAAATGTTATTTTTTTTTCAAATTTATTTAAAATTTAAAATAGCTTCTGTAAGTATGCACAACCAGCTCGCCAAGATGTTCTATCATATTGTCCTAGATTGTATTTTCTATTCATTCCAAAGCACCATAAAGCAGAACTATTAGTGAAATTTAGAGAGAGAAAAAAGAGGGTAGAAATCTCGACGAAAAGGATGCATTTCTTCAATTGCAGTCGGGCTCATCAGGGTCTAACGCCAATTCTATTGAAAGTGAACGGTACCGCATGGCGTATACAAGGATAGGCAAGCATAAATGTGAGAATAAAATTGATTCTGCTCTCATATTAATTGTTGGGGTGTAATTTCTTTTTATTTTCTTCTTAAATAATGGAAGCATTGCTTCCCTTGCTTCCACTGACTGCACGCCACTCATATATATATATATATATATATATATATATATATATATATATATATATATATATATATATATATAAAGACACTGTTTTCCTCAATAGCGAGTAAATTATTGTACAATGAAACCACTTTTTGACTTTTTGAGCACAAAGTTTATTGAACCGGAACTAGTTTATGTATGCAGTTTTCATACCATCTACGCCGTTAACTGAAATAAATTGACAAAGAAAACAGAAATACTACAATATACAGAAATCGGCAACTGACATTAATCAGGAGGCGTCAGTTTTAGGTGATTAACAGTATTTTTTGAAATGAGGTCAGATACATAGCGGCTGCATTTGTGTTGACCTTCTGACAGATTAAAGTTTTGGATTTCTTTTATTAATATATATATATATATATATATATATATATATATATATATATATATATATATATATATATGAAACAAGAGAAAGAGAAATTTGACGCGAATGAGCAATGAGACAAGAAACAGAAGGGATTTTTTTTAAAGGTAAGAGAAATGGACATTAGAAGATTACTAGGATCAAAGAGATTAAAGGGCAACACAATAAAGGCAATCCCTACTGAGAAGACAGAAATAACGCCAGGGCAAAAAGTTTGAAGATGTGGTATATATATATATATATATATATATATATATATATATATATATATATATATATATATATATATATATATATATAATATGGTCACCTAGCATAAACTTCACTACATTCAAACTTGAATAACTTCGTCAAATGTAAATGGTTATTTCTTTAAAACAACGTATATGTATTCTTTATTATCTCTAAAAATTGAAAAAGATAACTATAATAGTATTGCTACAATTAAAAAAAATAAAATAGTCACTTAAATATTTGCTTATCGATTACGCCCGACAAAGGATAATGTCTAGAAAAAAATCCAAATCAATATACCTAAATTGAAAGAAATGTTTATTTTGTCTTACATCTTGGTCGCATAACAGCCCTTAATCGCGTTTTAAGAAAAGAAATACATTTTGAGATATCAGCTAACCTTATGTTATCCCATTGCAGAAGAATGCTCTCCTTAAGTTCAGCCTCGCTAATTTTTTTCTATTGCTGCAAACCTTTTCTTGAAGTAAATTCCATACGGACCCGTCCATAACGTTACTTACAGTCAGGCGATTGAGGAGGACATTCATCCTTTTTGATAAAATGAGGCCAATTTATTTTTCTAAAAATTTCTGTGTTGTTTTGCTCGTCTGAGAGGGCGCACCATCTTGCTGAAAAATGAAGTCCCCTTTAGGATAGACCCGATGGCAATCAGGAAACAAACCGATAGAAAATAGTTTGATTTTGCTAAATCCTGAAGCTTCATGATAAAGGCGGGATGGAGGAATGTCCTTTTTACCTGCGGCGAAGCGCCAGGTCTAGGCGTCGTTTTTTTCAAAAGGAGTAAAGTTTATTTGTACCCATTTAGAACCATGAAATGACCCATATTATCATGGGACATATGGTTATTCACCCTGGAGATTCCAAATCTGCCGTTGGATTTGGCGCTGGGTAACGCCATCTAGTGACAGAAGCCTCATTTAGCTATTCAAAGGCAGTTGTAAGTGATTTGAACCAAGGGAAACCATCAATGCAATAACCATTTATCATCTTATCACCAAACGGCGCAGGTCATTGGAGCGACTTTCCCTCTTGTTCTTTGAACCATAAACTCTGTTATTCTGACCATTTGTTTACACTTCCCAAGTGAAATCTTTTTCGTCGGGAAACACAAAATTTCTTGTATCTTGAGATGAATAGCGACCGTAGAGTAACCTTTACAACGTGTCTTTCAACATTGTCTACATTATTATCATGACAGAAAATGCGCATTCTTTTATAAGCTTTTATTTTTTTCGTTTTAAAATCCGTTGCACAGAAGAACGAGAACTACCTATATATATATATATATATATATATATATATATATATATATATATATATATATATATATATATATATATATATATATATATATATAATTCACGGAAGATCTTCCTTTGGGATAGATGAGTTCCGGTTTTCCTCATGAGATAAAACAAATTCTTCTACTTCAATAATTTTATTCTCTGTAACAGTTTTATTATTGCTGACACTTCGTTTCATTCGAGCTACCAAACCAGTAGTCTTTCTAATGGTCAAAACACTTCTACGAGTCCAATTTATATTTGGAAATTCACGAAATCTATTTCCATTCAAACCTTATTCTTTAAAACATTCTTCACTTATAATTTTATCATTTAAACTTGACACCATTGTGATAGGGGCTATAATAACACAATTTATAAGTTTAAAGCTTAAATGGGGCCTTAAAGAGAGAGAAAAAAACACAAGCCTAATTATATCCTTGGCATGCAGCCTTCGTATTTTTCATACACAAATATCGCGATTTCTTGAGTCGGCAACCAAATTTTTGAGTGATTGTAATATTGTTTTAATTGTGTCAATACTCTTATAGTTATATTGTTGAAATTTCCAGAGATAATAAAACTACATATGAGTTGTATACGAATTTTCATTTAAATCCAATCGTACGAGTATTTGACTGAATTACTCGTTTTAATTTAGTGAAGTTTTTGCTAGGCCCCCCGTTATATATATATATATATATATATATATATATATATATATATATATATATATATGTATATATATATATTTATATATATATCGATTTCGATGCCGATACCGATGCCGATCCGATTCCTTCACAAAATAGAATATTGATTCATAATTTAATTCCTTCCGTGTAATAATAATACTCAATACTTCATTAATAATTAATAAAGTTAGTTGTTACATAAATAGAATATAATAAACAAGTAAATGTAAGATGAACATTGTGCCTAAGTTTACAAAGTATCTGCTAACAGCTAATCTTCGTCAGTCATCCCAAACAAGTAAATTTAGATCTTTGATAGCGAATAATGCACAGTTTATGTGGAAATTGTAATTCAAATCAGACTAATTCGATAATGTTAACTAATAACGGCTAATGTATTAAACACTATTAATATTCAGCTATTATGATATTGTTACTCAACATTTAACATAGGCTGGGAGTAGAAAGCGCCGCAGCATAACATACATCTACGGTGGCTGTTAGTCAACTAAACAAAAAGGCTGCCCGCTGCCGAGAGAATTTAAGCAATAGTACCAAAACTTACTCTGAAAACGTAACAAAATTATAAAATCGTACCAAATCTAATTAAAACATAAAACATAAGTAAAATGGTATAAAAAAGTGTTTCTTTGCGGCAAAAAGGTACCAAATTTGTACGAATCATGGTATCAAAAGTGTTTCTTTACGGCAAAACGGTACCAAATTTGTACGAACGTGCCAACTTCGGCAGCGCTGCTGAACAAAGCTCTAAAATCTTAGAATTGCATCAGCTGTTCTAAATGACGCCTGAGCCCTAGGCAGGCCATTTCACGCATATAAACAATTAAACATAAAATACATTTCTTATACAGTCAGACCTTCAATATTAATTGATATTAAAGAGTGATGCACTATTGTCGACTAATCTAAATCTATTAGTAAATAACTTATTCACGTTATAATTTAACTGAATAATAGGACAGATTAGTAGATACATAACTTGATTGAGACCAACAAGAAAAAAAACAATTTTTAAAATTTTGATTCAGCTATTTGGCAAGTAGGAAAGAAAATTAAAAACTTAAAAAAACACTTGAAATTTTGAAGGAATCGTTTTTGGAATCGGACAACTGGGATTATTTTTAGCGATTAATCGTCCCATCTCTAATATATATATATATATATATATATATATATATATATATATATGAATAACGTTACAGCCACGAGGAAAATGAAACAACGGAGAACTGCGAGGCCTTTCAACTAATGGTCCTTTAATAAGCAGACTGCTTAGTAAAGGACCATTAGTCGAAAGGCCTCTCAGTTCTCCGTTGTTTCATTTTCCTCGTGGCTGTAACGTTATTCCTAAATTCCTCACGTTCCTTATTTTCGTGATTCAGTTATACATATAAATATATATATATATATATATATATATTGCGCCTTTTCAAAATGAAGGATATTCCTATACCACGTATTTTGATGTGTTAACGAAATAAAATGAAAAATTATCATACTAACGAGTATATTTTATTGGCAAAAACAAAATAAGGGTGAAAAGAGTTAATATTAGTTTATTCACAGAATTGGTGGGGGAAGGGGGGAGCTAGAAAACTAAAAAAAATGATCAAGAAGAGCGACCTCCAACCTAGGCGATATCTCCCATCCTTGGGCCATTTGAGCTTTTAGGTGGGCGGCAACAAAATTGATATAAATCTTGTAAAATTGAAAAAAATTATAATATTGTGAAATAAATAAAAAAATATATATATTGAAAATCTTCTAGCTAAGTTAATTTCTATAATTCTATCCTATCACAAAGAATACATAATGTTATTTATATATATATATATATATATATATATATATATATATATATATATATATATATATATTATATATATATATATATATATATATATATATATATATATATATATATATATATATATATATATATATATATATATATATATATATATATATATATATATATATATATATATATATATATATATATATATATATATATATATATATATATATATATATATATATATATATGGTACAGGAGCGAATTGAGGGAAGCCAGGGTGGGTGAGGGGGAGGAACCCACTGTTCGGGTATAGCATATTTTTTAACCAGTATTTTTATTGGATTATAGCCCATGAGTTCATAAATTTGAATTTAAACAAAAATAACTTTCTATCTTAGTTTTCAGCTTAATTATGCATAAAATTCGTTGGTCGCTGGCCTCGGAACCCACCGGGAGAGCTACCACTCACCTCAGAACCCCTTGCTTAGACTCGCTTGCTTTAATATATGTTTGATGGATTTTTAATTTTGGAGGGCGTTTGACTGATATTAATCCCACATAAAAATAATAAAAGTGGTTAGTAAGGAGAAAAAAGTTTGGATGGGGTTGATTTACAGGGTGCCCCACCAAACCCATCAGGAAATTTCAGATTTACTTTATGTATTTTACACAAGTACAATTAACTAACATATAACTTTTACAAATGGCCCTCGAAAGTCCAGATCTCAACGTAAAGGATTTCACCATGTGGGGCTTACTGTTACATCAACTCCAATTGCCAATGAGAGAGGTCACAGACACACAAACCCTTAAAACTCTGTTGATGGAAACCTGGAACCATTCCTCGCTTGAACTCATCCAAAGTGTGACTGGAAGTTGCCTAGACCGTCTATGGAAAGCATTTTGAACACCACATCGAACATGTGTGTTTTTGTTATGTTTTAACAATGTTTCTGTTAATAACTGTTTTCTTTTTCCAACACTTAAATAAACTGTACTAAATTTCCTGGGTTTTTGTTGTGGGCCACCCTGTAGAATGATTCGATCGACCCCAAAATATTTACTTAGATGGGATTTATTTTCATAACCTCATTTATCATCTAGTCGTCATCGTGCAACATTTTCCCAGCATGGTTAAGAGCATGAAAAATGGTAAAAGGCTAGGTAGGGTAGAGTTACAATCGACCTAATAATAATTAGGGTGAAGGACACTTGCTGACCTACTAGCTTTTCAACCATTGCGAGCATCTATAAAAAATCTAGCTATACCCTCGTTGATTTTTGTACCTTCAAAGCAAATAAAAAAATGCAGTGAAGTAACATGCATGTGTGTTTGTCTGTTCCAGCACGCCATAAAGATGCCCGAGAACGAATGGAAAGGCGAGAAGTCGCAGGTGCTGTGCGAAGGACGCAAGTCCGGGAATGAGAACGCGTTCGTGTGTCGCTTCTGCCAACGCGTCTTCCGCAAGAGCTACAACTTGCTGATCCACGAGCGCTCTCACGAAGACCAAGCTAAATGCCATTACGACGTCTTCAGGGTCAGGTCTAGCTTACAGGTAATAACTCACCGCAATGGCCGCTCGTTGAGTTCTTCTTCTTCTTCTTTTTATCGTTCCAAGTGCGGAAGTTTTGAGATGGGGTCTAGTAAGGAGAATTGCGGCGTACGCAGCAATGGTTTGCGGTTGCTATAGCAATGAGTACCCGCCTTCACACGTCAAATACGACTGGGGGACGCTCCTCACCCACACCACGCTAAGTTGCTATGGCAACCGCATACCATCGATGAGTACCAAACAATTTACCTTATCATTGTAAGATATAGCGTGGCTGCACGGAGGTTGGAGTGAAAACGACCCCATGCCAGGGGTAGATGAAACCGATCCCGTGCCACGTCTGGTGGAAATGACCCCGTGCCATGGGTGGGTGAAAATGAACACGTGCCACGGGTGGGTGCAAACGATCTCGTGCCACGGGTGGGTACAAACGATCTCGTACCACTGGTGGTTGAAAACGATCCCGTGCCACGGGTGTGTGAAATGATCCCGTGCCACGGGTGGGCGAAAATGATCTCATGCCACGGGCTGGTTAAAATGGCATCGTGCCATAGGTGGGTGAAAATGCTCCCATGCCACAGGTGGGTGCAAATAATCCTGTGCCACGTGTGGGTGCAAACGATCGCGTGCCATGGGTGAGGGAAAATGATCCCGTACCACAGGTGGATGAAAAAAATCCCTTGCGAAGGGCGGGAGAAACCGATCCCGTGCTACAGGTGGGTGAAAATGATGCCGTGCCACGGGTGGGTGAAAATGATGCCGTGCCACGGGTGGATGCAATGATCACGCACCACATGTGGGAGAAACCCATCCCGTGCAATGGGCGGTGCAAGCGATTGCGTGCCACGGGTGAGTGAAGACGATCCTGTGCCATGGGTGGTGCAAACGATCGCGTGCTACAAGAAGGTGAAAACGATCCCGTGCCATGGTTCGGTGAAGATGATCCTGTGCCATGGCTAGGTGAAAATGATTTCGTGCCACGGGTGCGTGAAAATGGTCCAGTTCCATGGGTGGGTGGTAATAATCCCGTGCCACGGGTGGGTGAAACCAATATCCCGTGCCATGGGTGGGTACAAATGATCCCGTGCCACGGGTGGGTGAAAATGATCCTTGGCCACAGGTGGGTTAAAATGATCTCGTGCCACGGGTTGGTTAAAATGGCACCGTGCTATGGTTGAGTCAAAATGCTCCCGTAACACAAGTGGGTGAAAATGAACCAGTGCCACGTGTGGGTGCAAACGATCGCGTGCCACAGGTGGATGAAAATGATCCCGTGCCACGTGTGGGTGCAAACGATCGCGTGCCACAGGTGGATGAAAACGATTCCGTTCCATAGTTTGGTGAAAATTATCCCGTGCCACGGATGGGTGAAAATAATCCCGTGCCAAGGGCGGGTGAAATCGATCCCGTGATACGGGTTGGTCAAAATGATGCCGTCCCACGGGTGGGTGAAAACGATCCCGTGCCACGGGTGGGTGAAAATGATCCCGTGCCATGGTTAGGTGCAATGATCCCGCACCACGGGTGGGAGAAACTGATCCCGTGCCATGGGCTGGTGCAAGCGATTGAGTGCCACGGGTGGGTGAAAACGCCCCCCTGCCACGGGTGGTGCAAACGATTGCGTGCAACGAGTGGGTGAAAACGATCCCGTGCCATGGTTCGGTAAAGATGATCATGTGCCATGGGTAGGTGAAAATGATCTCGTGCCACGGGTGGGTGAAAATGGTACAGTGCCACGGGTGGGTGAAAATAAGGCCGTGCCACGGGTGTGTGAAACCAATATCCCGTGCCACAAATGGGTGAAAACGATCTCATGCCACGGGTGGGTGCAAACGATTGCGTGCCATGTGTGGGTGAAAACGATCCCGTGACATGGTGGGAAAAAATGATCCCGTGACACGGGTGGGTGCAAACGATCCGCTGTCATGGGTGGGTGAAAATGATCCGGTGTCACGGGTGGGTACAAACGATCCCGTACCGCTGGTGGATGAAAACGATCCCGTCCCACGGGTGTGTGAAAATGATCTCGTGCTACGGGTGGGTGAAAATGATCTCGTTCCACGGGCTGGTTAAAATGACTCCGTGCTATAAGTGGGTGAAAATGCTCCCGTGCCACAGGTGGGTGCAAATTATCCCGTGCCATGTGTGGGTGCAAACGATCGTGTGCCACATGTGGGTGAAAACAATCCCGTGAAATGGTTCGGTGAAAATGACCCCGTGCTATGGGTGGGTGAAAATGATCCCATGCCACGGGTGGGTGAAAATAATCTTGTGCCAAGGGTGGGTGGTACCGATCCCGTGCTAAGGGTGGGTGAAAACGATGCCGTGCCACAGGTGGGTGAAAACTATCCCGTGCCACGGGTGGGTGAAAATTATCCTTTGCCACGGATGGGTGCAATTGATCCCGCACCACGAGTGGGAGAGACCGATCTCGTGCCATGGACGGCGCAAACGATTGCGTGCCACGGGTGGGTGAAAACGATCCCGTGCCACGGGTAGTGCGAACGATCGCGTGCCATGGGTGCGTGAAAACGATCCCGTGCCATGGTTCGGTGAAGATGATCCTGTGCCATGGGTAGGTGAAAATGCTCCCGTGCCACGGGTGGGTGAAAATGGTCCTGTGCCACAGGTGGGTGAAAATAATCCCGTGCCAAAGGTGGGTGAAAACGATCCCGTGCCACGGGTGGGTTAAAATAATCCCGTGGCACGGGTGGGTGAAAATGATCCCGTGCGACGAGTGAGAGAAACTGATCCCGTGTCCATGGGTGGTGCAAACGATTGCGTGCCACGGGTGGGTGAAAACGATCCCGTGCCACGGGTAGTGCAAACGATCGGTGCCACGGGTAGGCGAAAATGATCCCGTGCCATGGTTTGGTAAAGATGATCCTGTGCCATGGGTAGGTGAAAATGATCTCGTGCCACGGGAAGATGAAATGGTCTAGTGCCACGGGTGGGTGAAAATAATCCCATGCCTACAGGGGGGTGAAACCAATATCCCGTGCCACGGGTGGATGCAAACGATCCTGTGCCACGGGTGGGTAAAAATGATCCCGTGCCACGGGCTTTTGAAAATGATCCCGTACCCCAAGCTGGTGAAAATGACTCCGAGTCATGGCTGGGTAAAATGATCCCGTGCGACATGTAGGTGAAAATGATCCTGTGTTGGAACTTTTTTCAGCAATGATTATGATTAATAATGGATGTCATTTCTAAAGCGATAAGGGACCCTTTCCCCTGGTACATGCTTTTTGCTGATGCGGCACTCGTAGATTATAGATTTAGGATGAAGCTGGAGCTTTGAAGAGAGGCATTAGAGGGAAGGGGGTTGAAAATCAGTAGAAGACAAACGGAGTATCTGAGTTTCTTGGATGACACCCATGGAGAGTTTAGAATGCAGGAGTAAATCTTGAAAAGAGAGGAATTTTAGATATTTGGGGTCCATCGTGACGAGTGATGAAGATTTGGATGCTGAGATTGCCCATAGAATCAAAGCGGGATGCAATAATTGGAAGAATACATCTGGAATACTTTGTCCTTAACATAAAGACAAAGGGGAAAGTGTATAAGACAGTGGTTAGACCAGCACTGTTATACGGAGTGGCAACGTGGGCCATAAAGAAGACCCAAGAGAGGAAGCTGGAAGTCACCGAGATGAAAATGCTGAGGTGGACTTGTGGGCTGACGAGGATGGATAAGATCCTGAATGAACGAATAGGAGGAACAATAAAATTGACAAAAATTCCAAAGAAAATAGAGGAAAAAGAGACTACAGTGGCACGGGCACGTGTTGAGACGAGATAATGAGTACGTAGGAAAGAGGGTGATGCAGATGGAGGTGCGGGGGGGGGGGGGTCGTAATCGTGGAAAGCCGAAAGTCGTTGGTTGGAAAATATTAGGGAAGACCTAGAAGAAAAGGGACTCATAAGAGGAGACACGCTGAACCAGAGCGAGTGGCGAAGGCTTGTCAGAAACGCCGACCCCACGTAGGGGTGGGTGAATGTGAAGAGAAAGAAGAATGATTAGGATTAGATGAGGCTTGTATTTACGTTAGTTTTCATTATTGGATTCATTTTACTTCACTTTTTTATGATTATTTTATTTTGGTATGATCATTTCTCATTTTTGTTCGGGTTATTTATGGTTACATCTAGTTTGCCCTTTTCATGACTAAGGGGAGGTATAAGAGGGGGGATCCAAGTGATTTGTAGTCCTACCATAAGTGTTATTCAACCCACTATCTTCCACCCCTTTGGGAACATCCACCAAAGGCATCTTTTATCCCGGAACCACACTTATCAACACCCCCACTTCCATGAATGGAAAATTTGGAAAAAAATAGTAAAATTCATGAATAACGGTTCAAAAGTTTACCCGTGACGTGTGTACACCCCCACCTCCAAATATAAGTAGAAAAAACACCTATGTTAGAATTTATATTTTCGTTTTCTTTTTGCAGGAGTTAAAAAACTACAATTATACCACAGTCGCCTACAAGCTCTGGTAAGAAGGAGGAACCCGGTCATATTTTTTATATAAATTCCAAGTCATTTTTAATACCAGAGTGTCGGTCATGAAAAGACCAAGACTAGGCCACTGTTGTCCTGACATTTGCTATCTATAGTTATCATTAAATTAGAAAAAAATTGCAAGTGTACACGAAAAATAAAGATTACAATTTTCTATATATTAAAATAAAAAATCTTTTGCAACATTAATTTATTGGCAGATTGATTCATTTTGGGAGTTTTCCGAACCTGTGAAAATCTTAGGATTTTGTCAGCCTTATTTTATCATATACGGAAAGCGCCTGGATATATTTCGCTTGTGATGAATAAATATTATATTCGTTAATAGTTAATGTGATAATCCATCAGAATACTCCATGGACCCATTATTAATTTTACCCATTTCTTTAATTGGAAATTTAAATCGAAGCGTTGGCAGTTAAGGAATTTGTCAAATTGGCCGAATAATGTTAAACGAAATCGTTAAAATTGGATTTCACATGTAAATAAATTAATGTAAAAAAATATAAAATTATACTTATTAAATTAAGGTGATATTGTTTTTTTATCACTACTAATTCTGTTAATTTTAATTTAAAATGATTTTTATGCTACTTGTATTTTATTGATCTCTCAAGTTACCCGTACGAAATAGAAAATTATGAGATATTCTTCATAAGTGTTATTGTTTGCTTTTCTTTTCTGTATAACGCACATATTATGTGCAAGACGTATTTCTATATATGAATTCTTTAATCGTTTTGTGTGTTTGTGTGCGTGCAATGTATGCTTATTGGTGCCTGCCTGAGGGTGCTGGATCGATTTTGGCAAACTAAATGAATTGCTAATAAAAAAAAGAAGCTTTTAGTTGAAATAGAATAATATGCTAAATGCATTACGAATATCATTTGTGTATAGATAGAAAAAAAATGATATAGTTATAGGTTCTTGTATAAAAGAATAGAAAAATACATATATTATTCTTGAAGGCGTTTTTTTTCATTAGAATAATTGATTATGCATAAGAATACTAAATATTTTTAAGATTTTTATAGCGTTGTGATCTTGTTTATATTTCAGCATAATATATATATATATATATATATATATATATATATATATATATATATATATATATATATATATATATATATATCAAACAATGTATAATTAACTATTAAATCCAAATTATTAGATATTAAATAGAAAGGAAAAATAAATTTTATTGCATTCTTTACATTTTTGCTATCCTTAAGCCCAAACGAATGAAGGAGAGAACTGGACAAATGGGAAGAGGAGAGGATAAGAAAGGCCTTAATATTTTATTATTATTATTGAAAATATTATTATTATTATTATTTTAGTATTATTATGGGAATCCCTGGATAAGTTCTTGTCCTAATTTTGGGAAAACAAACCGGTGAACAAACGTGGCAATTTCAATTGTACGAATTGAACGTATCTTTCAAAAGCATAACTTCGCCTATTATTTTTAATTAATCGCCTATTATTTTAACTTAATAGCCTATTATTTTTATTTTATTACTATCCATGAACAAGCATGAGCTATTTTCGAAAGAGAAAAAAAACTTGAAGAGAGATGAGTCGTTCTTTTGCTAACTTCATCCTAGCGTGATCGTCCTCGCCGGGAAGAGAATCTCAAAAAACCTCTGGACCTGAATATGGACGCAAAAGTACAATGGAAAGAGGTGTAATCCAACGAAGTAGAATATTACACTAAATCCACAATAACAGCCAATACATCACTAAACTATCGCAATAATGATAATAATACTAATATATAATTAATAATATTAATGTGAAACATCGTAGTCATATTTACGGTGAAAGCTTTTCTGTTCCGGGATGAAAGTTAAAACGACAAATGGGATTTAGTGGCTGCGGTTTCTGTATATTCCTTCTCATCTTCACCCTCCCCCCGCTCTCTCTACATATGCGATCACACAATTCATTCATACTTACATAATGTATACGAAGTCTTCACAAGGGCGAAAAGTCCTTTCAAGTCCATTTCATTCAACCTTGAACGTATGGCAGCAATGGGCCTTTCTATCATCAAAGTTTGCCTTGCCATAAATTTACATTTTTACATCTTTTGTCCATGAAATTTCCAACTGTACATTTACACTTTCCCAAGAAAGAGTCTTTATTGTTGGATTAACGAAGTGCGACAAACGGCAGATAGGTTTACCAAGCCAAATTCATAACAGTGCAACAATTATGCATAGTTTGCCAAAAGGATTAACAAAGGGCAACGAGAAGCCTTCTGCGTCTTTCTTTGGCTAGTTGTCTTATCCCTCGTTATCATGCGGCTCGCTATCACGCAGTAAGATACCTTCTGCACCCCCACTTTTGCTAGTTGCCTTATCCTTCGTTATCATACGGCTTGCTATCACTTCCTGATATCCCTTCTGCCTATTCCTGTAAATGGTTGCTTTATCATTTGTTATCATCCGGTTCGTTATCACGTCCTGAAATCCATTTTGCGTCATTCTCTGGCTAGCTTCCCTATATCTCCTTATCTTTTTTTCCTCATCCATCTTCATCTTTCTGCTTACTATCACGTCCGTGAGTTCCCTCCTGTGTCATCATGTGGGTAGTTGCCTTATATCTTATTCTCTCTGCTCGCTATCAAGTCCTGAAACCCCTTCTCTTTCATCATGTGGATAGTTGCCTTATGCTGCTCATATTTCGGGTCATTATCGCATCCTGAGATCCTTTCTGCGTTATCAAGTGGATAGTTGCCTTATCTCTCGTTAGTTTTATGTTTACTATCACCTTCTGAGTTCCCTTCTGCGTAATCCTGTGGGTGGTTGCCGCATCTCTCCTCATCGTCCTGCTCGCTATCACGTTCTGAAATCCCTTTTCTGTTATCTTTCTGCTCTCTCTCACGTCATGATATGATTTCTGCGTCTTCCTGTAACTGGTTGCCTTATATCTCCTCATCTCTCTGCGCTCTATCATTTCATGAGTTCCCTTCTGCGTCATCATGTATATAGTTGTCTTTAGTCTCTTTATTTCTTTGCTTGCTATAATGCCCTGAGTTCCCTTCAGCGTCATCCTATGGGTGGTTGCCATATCTCTCCTCATCGTCCTGCTCGCTATCACGTCCTGAGATCCCTTCTTTATCATGTGGATAGTTGCCCTATCTCTTTTCATCTTTCTGCTCGCTATCACGCTCTGTGATATTTTGCTTCGGTCGAGTGTTTTTTTAATGATGAGTCAATAGAAACCAAAGTGCATAAGATAGAGTTGAGGGGTAGACTAATGTGGGTGTTTGGGTGAGGTTAAGAGAAACAACCAGTGAGTGTGTGCAGATTTCTTAAGCTCATTAAAGATGATCCCGCGTTGCTTTCACTCCAATATACATGTATACGCGCACATACACCGTTGGGCGTACACATAGAAACCGAATGAACTGCCAATAACTCGGTTTATTTTCGTTTGAATTAAGCTGGAAATTCTTTTCTACCAAAAATATAATGAAAGGAAAAATAAAAAACAACAAATTAAAAATTATGACGAGTGGCATAAATGGTAGAAAACCCATTTTAATAGCAAATTTTCAAAGTTTGTAAGGCAAGATACACCTCCCCCTGTCAAAAAAAATAATAAATTAAAGATGAATAGGAAGAATATAAAGAGAAAAATTAAAGAAGAATGGAAAGAATTAAAGAGAAGAATTAAAGAAGAATGGGAAGAATAAAAGAAAAGAATTAATGAAGAATGAGAAGAATAAAAATAGAAGAATTAAAGAAGAATGGGAAGAATAGAAATAGAAGAATTAAAGAAGGATGAGAGGAATAAAAGAGAAGAAGTAAAGAAGAATCGAAATAATAAAAAGAGAAGAATTAAAGAAGAATGGAAAGAATAAAAGAGAAGAATTAAAGAAGAATCGAAAGAATAAAAGAGAAGAATTCTAAGAAGAATGGGAAGAATGAAAGAGAAGAATTAAAGAAGAATGGGAAGAATAAAAGATAAGAATTAAAAAAGAATGGGAAGAATATAAGAGAAGAATTCAAGAAGAATGGGAAGAATAAAAAGAGAAGAATTAAAGAAGAATAGGAAGAATAAAAAGAAAATAATTAAAGAAGAATGAGAGGAATAAAAGAGAAGAATTAAAGAAGAATTATAAGAAGTAAGGAAGAGGAAAAACCAAGAATAGGAGAGATAAACAGAGGAAGAAATGAAGAAGAAAAAAGAAAAAGGAAGATGGATAAAGGAATAAAGGAATTAAGGTGGAAGACCATAAATGCTGGAGACGAGAATAAGGAAATATTTTTATTTGGGTGAAGCTAAAAAGCTATCTAATGCCACCAACGATGGCATTTCCATCCGTAGAGAAGAAGTAGAAGGGCCGACTAACGAAGGCAAAAAGATAATAAATAGAATACTAACGAGGTTATCTTTGCCAGGGGTATAAAATAAAGGTTTGTAGAGCAAGTGGTGAGGTTAGGGGTGGTGAAAACTGGTCAGTAATGATATGAGTGACGTGCAGCTCTCTTTATTCTGCCTGCTTAGTACTAGGCTGTAGCGTGATTACGGTGACTTTTGACCTAGTAGGCAATCGCTAGATGGGCTCCTAAAAAATCTTTATCCTGGTTAAGTTACGGCCGGAGGTGTGTCCTTTTCGAGGCGCACGCCCTCTCGAATACGTTCGTAAAAAAGCCTATGGTCTCGGAATTACGAACTGAGACGCCTTCGACGGTGACCCTTAATTATAGAGTCACAAAAGAAATTGATTTGAGGGAATGAATAAAGTGGAATTTTAAGGAAATCTTTTATATCGGCCTCGTTGCCGAGAACAGGACGAAGACCAGAGGCTCAAAGGCCATTCAGAAGATGCAGCTCTTGTGAATGTTTATTAAGGCAATCCTATTTCGGATTCAGGTGTTAGAAAGGCAACTTCACCTACAGAGATAGGGTGAAAACAGCGGGTTCCAAAGGCAATTTAGAAGATGGATCTATCAAATCGACTCCCAAGGCAATGTACAATTTAGAGCCAACGGCCGAGAAGGCAGTGTTGCTCTTAGATCAGGGGTAAAGGCAAACGGGAACTGATTTGGGAGGCTGGGAATAAACAGATTGTGTGATCAGATACTCTAAATTAGTGACTCAGTGCCAAAGAAGTGATTTGTTTAGCAGAAAATTGGGAGATTAGAGAGGATAGAGAGGATTGCGAAAGGTAAAGGAATAAAGTCAAAGACTCAACACATGACAAGTTGTAGATGAAAAGGAAGAACTTAAAGGGTGCCATAATAGGTCCTAACTGAAATAGGTTAGTTTTCCAAAGTTCCTACCTTCATTCCTGGTTTATGGTATTAGAATGGGTATCTTAGAAAGCTCAAAAGATAGGGGTTTGGATGAATTTTTTTTCGAAATCAGGTAGTCCTATATTTGCTAGTTTGAACGAAGCGGATTGCGTTCAGAAATGTGAGGAGGTATAATGGGTAAGGAAGAATATAGGACAGTCAATAAAGCCCCGATGTCTTCATATGGTCAGTATAATTTAGTTAAATCAACCTTGTGAGTGGCTTTCCAAACCGTTCCTATGTCATGTATTAGTGTCTAAAAACCTCTTCATACACCATTCCAATATTTTAATATATATTAAAGTCCCATCGCAATATTTGTTTTAAATCTCTCAATAAGTGTAACATCCATTAAACTTTTAGTTGTTTTTAGCACCTTTAAGGATATTAAATATCTAAAGCATAAAGAAAGGTCAATTCAAAAAGTAGGGTAGAATTAGTGATCCAGAGTAAGTTAATAGAATTTTGTTTATTGTGAAATTGTTTTTACTTTGTTCACTTATCATTCACAGTAAACATACAATGTTTGTACGGACGATTGTCCTCACCCTGTCGATGGATCAACCAAATGTGGAAGCTAAGATGAGAATTGAAGCACATCTGACAATGCTAAGCACCAGATATTTACTTCGCAGCCAGATAGAAGTTGTTTTTTTAGAGGGCAGTAGTTGATGTACTCCTGTAATCAGGCACCAGGAATACGTTCCAAGAATTCGGGGGAAAAATCGCAAAAGCTAGGGTTGGGGTGGGGGTGAAGTATATAGTTAAATTCAGTTTTTTTTTTTTTAATGGACATTTACATACTTAATTGGCGGAATAAATAATACGTTTGGATTAGTTCCCATTTTGATTTGTTTTCTTGGATTAGTTGTGAGATTACCTCCCTTTGGGTTATTTCGGTTGTATTAGTTTCTTTCGAAATAGTTCCATTGACTCAGTTTCTTTAGGATTAGTTTTCCTTAGTTCCTTTAGATTAGTTTACATATAACTCTTGTTTATTTAGATTCGATATGACTTTAGTCTGAGCTCGAGAGGTGTCCTCAAATGCTAAATTTGGCCCTCAATAATTCTAAGGACAGGATTCGCTGATCCCCAGAAACCCAGACCACAAGGACACGGAGAGAAGGCCCAATTTCGCTTATTCCTGGATACACGAATTATAAGGAGACAGAAACAAGGACAAAATTTGCTGACCACCACCAAACCACTGAGGGAAGGGGTGTAAGTGACGAGCCGAAAAAGAATTGAGAAGAAAAAACAATAACAAATAATCGAAAGTACAAGAAAAATCCCAATGTAAACCAGATCAATCCTCTTCCTATTGGGGTGGTATCTAATCTCGGAAACAATCCCCCAACATACGAACACCTATGCTTCAGTGTACGAACACAAAAATCCTTTGAGGGTTTTGAATGTAAATGACGGGGGATTTCGAGACCAGAGATTTCAATCAGACTAATTAAAATTACACTATATACTAAAAGTACTAAAATGTACTAATGTACTACCCTTGAATAATTTTGCGTATAAGTATGCCATAAAATTCCTTCAAAAAGTGAAAGGAAAAGAGGATATTTGGTTAACAAGGTAACGGAAGATGGATGATATGGCTAGAGTATGATAGGATTATGTGGCAAGTTTTAATAAAAGTAAAATCACTCAAACAATACTGAATTAAGAGTAGAAAATACCGTAAAATCCATATGAGTAGAATTCAACGAAAGAATGTAGAAGGGATGATCAGAATAGACGGAAAAGGGGGGATTTAAATTATATTCGTCATACACAGTTACTTTTTATTTTTATTAATTTTATAAGTTAATATAATATTTATCAATTTTATTCCTAAACATATTGATTAAATGGTTTTCATCAACTTGCGAACGTAAAGTATTCCATATCTGAGTAATTTTATAAGAGAAAAAAAAGGATATACAATCGCAATTTTAAATCTTTTGTGAAAATAAAGTTTAAGAGAATTTGAGAAAGAAGTTGAAAAGTTAAGAGAACTGTGAAAGAACTTTGAAAGTTGGGAGAACTTTTCAAAGAACTCTGAAAGTTAAGAAAACTTGTGAAAGAACATTGAAAGTTAAAAGAACTTATGAAAGAGACTTATACTTTGTATTAGTGAAAACATTTTGCATTTTTAAGACTTTGATGAGTGGAATAAATAAATGATTTTTGAGGGAAATTAAAAATATCTCTGTCTGACTTTAAAGGATTTATTGCTTCCAAATTCAAGAATTAATTTTGTTGGTCTACGTTGAATGCTTTCTAAGATTGACATTTTTCAGCAGATGAGACCAAAATTGAACTTCAATTCCCGAGTTCTGACCATCGCTTTATATCAAGGAAAAATGATAAATTTCGTTTTAAATATAAGACTCTTGGGTTTTGGAATACTAGGACACATTGTGGTCGGACAACAAATTTTAGATTCATTTAATGTAGGTAAATTTCTTCTTATACTAAGCTCCTTTAACTTTAACAGACGTCTCTTGTCGAAAACAGTATCAAATGCCTTCTAAAAAATTGACAGCTTTATGCTGATCAAAGGTTATCATTTCGTGAAAAAAATCTTAACAAGTTACTTAAACACAAGCGCTCCCAATGAAAACGATGCTATCTAATTAACCTATTATTTTACCACAAATGTTCCATGATTCAGTAGCTAGTAATATACTCTAAGAAATTAAAAGCAGCGTAAGTTAAGTAAATCGGTCTTAGATTTTGGGTAATAGTTTTAAAAATCGGAGTCACATTTGCCTCTTTAAACTCGCTTGGAACTATTCATCATTAATTGATTTGTTAACAAAATTACAAAGAGGAATTTATATCAGCGAGCAAAATCAAATTCGAAACGTTATGGTCACGTCTCGACTCAACCTTTTGATGAAGAAAGTTATCGTTTATAAAATTTATGAGGCCATTTCCTTAGCTGTTAGCCATTTCGTTATCAAAATCGACGCATAGAATTGTCGTTCTTTGTCTAAACTACGTCGAAAGTGTGTAAAAGAGAATACTATCGTCATTTTCCTATTGTCTTAGAACCTACACGTAACACCGACATTAAGTTGAGTGCGAGTAATCTCGATTTCAGCAGTTAAATGATCTTCCCCATATATCTATATCCATATCCTTCATTATCGCATGTAGTTTTTTTAATATAACCCAACTTAATCCAGTTTATTTTAATCCTTTCTTAATTAAATCGTTTATACGCCAATAATTTGAACTCTCCGATAAAGTCTCTGCTATAGCTTCTGAGTCATGTTTCAGTGACAGCAATAATATCGAGGTCTTCCGTTGTTACTAATGCGCGTTTGTACAGTTGCATGAAAACTTAGAAGCGCGATTGTTGTGGCGCTTAAATTTACATAAGAGTCCCCTAACAGTGTTCTAAAGATCGGTGTGGACCTTTCCACCAAAACACAGCCCTACTAGATAACAGCCTACCAAACTCTGCCCCTCCTACCCCTTAAGTGTAGTCCATCTGGCCTAAACAGGCCATGACACTCGTTGAAATGATTTCAAAAGTTTAAAATTTTGATGCTTTCATCCTGAGAAAGAAGTCTGCAACAATTATTCTTGAGTGTTAGTAGTATACCTATCAAATGACATGATTACTTTTGTCCGTAAGTTGACTTAGTATTAGATTGCACCCCACATGTTCTTCAGAATGAGAAGAAAAGATATTATTAGTTCCAGCATAAACTATAAATGCAATAATATCTCAAGTGCTAGCTGGGGGTGTGGTGGGGGTAATCCCTCCCCCACGAACTATTTATAACAATTTCTGATTCATTTAATTATTATACTATACACAACTCATAATTCTACATTTAAGTTTAACGATATTATTTATTATTTATGTGATTATATAATGTCTCGTGTCAAATAATTCTGCAAAGTCTGAAAATGCGCTAGTTTTAACATTAAAAAAAGGAGATTCTTTCGTTGTGCCACAACTTATTAAATTATTATTAACCCATGTAGTGAAAAGGTTGACTACCCCTTTGCTCTAGTGGCTCCCGCTTCAAAGTCATCAAGGAATTCCGTCAAGTCGTCGAATTTCTGAGCGCCGAAAAAGAGTAAGCGCTCAAGAGTCTCGGCCCAAAACAGCTCGTCCAAGCACACCAAAGCGAACTAGTGAGACAAAAAATTAGTTGATAAATAGCTAGTATCTAAATATATTTCACCGATAGAACTAGCATCATTGAAAGTAAAACTAATGTAAAAATATTGGGGGAAAAAATATAAAAATAATAAAATGACATTTTTACGAATAGGTTAGGTTACGTATGTTACGTAACATTAGTTAGGTTAGATTAGCAATTGAAAAATATAAGTACAAGAATTTAGCTAAAATTAATTTCTTCGTCTCCATTTTATTTGCTGTAAAAATAAGAGCGAAAAATTACAGATGGGAAATTTTAGCAGCACCGATCTTTTATCACCAGTTATTTTTGGTCTGGCTCTTTTGTGGCTATCTTCTTTGGACTAGAAATTTCGGGAGTAATCTCTTTTGATATCTCTTGTAAATCCTCCCCCTGGCGTTTTTCGAGTTATCTTTTCTTCAAATTGGATGGGTATGGTAGGTTAAAATACTCAAAATCAGTTCAACCCAACGTAGTAGTATCCGACCTAATGTGAATAATGCTAAGAAACTCATCTTTCTTGAAGAAAAGCACCTCGAAATACACCAGCGCATCCTTTACAAGAGATTCTTCTTTGGTCTTGAGATCATCGACTATTTCTGTTGAAGAATTCAATCAGTTGATTAAAGGAATTCCTGGTATTTAGTGAGGTATTTATTGAGGTATTCAGTGATGTATTCGGTGAGGTATTTAGCGAGGTATTCAGTGACGTATTTAGTAAGGTATTTAGGGAGGTATTCAGTAAGGTATTCGGTGAGATATTTAGCGAGGTATTCAGTGACGTATTTAGTGATGTATTTAGTAAGGATCATCATAGACAAGGACATACTAATACCAGACCACCCAAATATCAAATCAGGTTGCAAGAGTGAATGCTTTTCTTCCATATCAGTAAACAAACACATAGATACGTACGTACGTATTTATGAATATTCGTACATAGATTTGAAGCCTCGTTGTTAAGCTTATATATAGCTAAACACGGTGAGGGTTTTTATACCAAACCCGGCGGATTGTATTCCCTCAAATTCTTTATACACTGCGTTCATCTCAACTTCCACCCCAAGTTAATTAAAAAAAAAAATCCGAAAGACTTGCACATAATTAGATAAATATTTAGAAGATGCACACACGTAGGTAAATATGCAATTTTATACTCATGAGTAGACAGAGCCTATCACACACTTCCCGAGATATAACAAGCATCGTATTACTGCCTGGACGCATTTTGTGAGTTATCTGGGCTACTGTCGCTTAAGTCAAGGAAAACCGCAAAGAATCCTTCATTGCCCGTGGAAGGAAGACAAGGCATTTACCAGGCCGTTGCCACCGACGGCCTCGGTGGTGGCGTGGTTCAGCGGTTGACGAACACGAACCGGAGGGTTCATATCGAGGTCTGAAAGCATGAGTGGTCAGTTGTTTATCGATGAGCGCTCTCCCTCTCTCTCTCTATCTCTTTCTCTATGTGTGTGTTTTTCGCTTCTCGTACGCCTCCATTTGTGAAGGAGAAATCTTTTTATCCAAGAGCTGACCTTTTAATCTATAAAAGAACCTGTCCTAATTTAATTAATGTAATAACGCAGATCTTGATTCTTCATAATAGGTGTAATAATGATAACTAACAATTAGAATTTAATCACAATGATGGCCACATTTTCTATCCGTCACAGTTGGATCTTTAATCAGTGGCTGACACGAATAAAATTACTATTAATGCTACGATAATACTAACAACAATGATGATAATAATGATAATAGCGGCCGATAGTATCTACGCGGCCTTTTTGGACAAATATGTGTTTGTGGAATAACGAAGAAATATAGGTGGTGAGCCATGATGCATAGGACATAAGACTTTAAACAACCTACCTTCCCAAACTAAGAAATTCTTCTCATTTATCCACTAGAGAGTCTTCTCGTACATCCATCTTGACAAGGATAACCAATTTAAGATTCCAAAGTTGTTCATTATATTCTTGAGGTTAATGGAAGCAATTTTGGTATCGGGTGCCCGTCTTTCGTTGAATTGGCGGAATCACTCTTCGATTATAATCCACCCGCGCTCTGCTTATAAGCGACACCTAAACGAAGTGCTGGATCTTCAGACTCCCGCAAAGAGGGATTTTCCCCTTCACTGTAATAAGCGATTGGACATAAGGTTTATTTTAAAAGGAATATTTGGCTTACTGAATTTAAGGAAAACTTCGGCCATATTCTGAGAAAAATTATACTTCTAGATGAAGTTTTAAAAAATTTTATCGAGGATTTTAAACAAAATTGAGGGGCTTTTGAGTTAGTCGAACTTAAGGAAGAACCTTGAAATTCAGCGAAATTAAAAAAAATAATCATTAACTCTAACGAACTTGAGACAATTTTTTTTTTAAATTAACATAAGTGAGAAAGAACCTTGAAAACTAACCGAATTTGAGACAACTTTGAAAATTTATCGAACATGAGAAAGAGTTTTGGAGAATATTTCGAACTTGAAAAAATAATTAAATTTTTACTATGACACGAGAAAGAACTGAATATTTAGCAAACTTCAGAAAGATCTTTGATATTTCGCCATCTCTCAAAGGAACTTTTAATTTTAGGGATTTAAGAAATACCACTAAAATTAGCGAAATTGAGAAAGAGCTGTGAATATATAGAAACTTAAGAAACCAAGAAATGGGAAAAAATGGAAATTTAGCAAGCATGCGAAAAAACTGAAAATATGTCAAATTTGAAAAATAAATTGGGAAATTTAACGAATACGAGAAAGAACTGAAAATTTAGCAAACTTAAGAAAGAACTTTGAAAGTTAAGAGAACTTGTGAAAGAACTTTGAAATTTAAGAGAACTTATGAAAGAGCTTTGCAAGTTTAGACAACTTATGAAAGAGCTTTGAAAGTTAAGACAACTTGTTAAAGTATTTTGAAAGTTAATAGAACTTGTAAAAGAACTTTAAGAGAATTTTTGAAAGAACTTGGAAAGTTAAAACAAGTCGAAAGGTAATTTTGAAAATTTAGTGAAATTGACAAAGAATTAAAAGTTTAACGAATTTAAATTTACATCCAATATTATTATTTTATCATTTTGGGTGTGTGTAACTATTAATGATTATTTACACCCACGTTTGGTTTTATGGCTGAAGATTCTGCACCACTAAACTAACTCACCTCCTTTCTGTGATCGGCTTGGAACTGGCAGACAGTGTTAACTTTACATCTATGGTTTGTAAAATTTTGGAGAAATTGATCAATAATTTGATAGAAACATCTTAACATGATTCTTGCCATAGTATATCATGTTTATCAAATTTGGTAAAGGGAAGGAATTTAGTCTTTCTTGTTAGATTTCCAATTGGCCGATAAATAAAAAATAAAGAGTTATTTCAAATGGTCATAAGTCTAGGTAGGAGCCGGTGCTTAGTGGTTTACCTCAGAGATCTCTCCTAGGTCCAGCGTTGTTTATATTTTATGTCCATGATCTCGAAATCCGGTTGCAGAACAGTTTGGAAGTTTGTTAATGCTACTTATATTGCTGCTTTAGTGTCAAGTAAATAAAGGAGCTGAATATCTTAACAAAGGCTTGAAGGCTAGGCGGATAGGTAGCGGATGACATTTAATGATGGCAAGATTAATGTAATTTATATGGGTACCGGGAATAGGGATTTTTGTTTCGTTCTGTATGATGGCTGGTCAAAGATAGTTAATAAAGAAAAGGACTTTGGTGTTATAAATTGAGGGAATACTAAGGTCTATAAGAACATAAGAACATAAGAAAAGAAGGAGACTGCAAAAGACCATTCATGGCCCACTACCTTGAAACCAGAAAAACTAAATGATAGATAGTATGAAGAGAAATGTACCGTATAAAATTAGGGAGGTGGTTTGCTAGGCCTGCGGTGCTTGTTCGCTTCGCTCACAAAATTAAGAAAATGTGCGAGAGAATTTTTTTTTATTTCACAACACATTCAAAATTGGTATGCAAGAAAAAAAATCACTTCACGTGTTTTTGTAAATGCACAGACGGACACACACACACACACACACACACACACATACACACGATATGATCATTATAATAAGAAGTCATCTAGACTAATGTGTTGAGGTTTGTGCAGCCTACCTAGTTCAAGATTGGAACATGATTTAAGAGGTTCAGCATAGGTCTATTAAGCTCATACCATGGCGCAATGGACTAGGATATAAGGATAGGTTGAAAGATTCGAAAATGCTTTCTGTTAGGCGCAGATTGCTTACATTTGAGCTTTTCACACATTCAGATGAGGACAAGTTGCTGGACTATTTTGAGTTATCTGGTGAGAGAGGCACGGGTTGATAATAGGAAACTGATAATGAATAAGTTATGTTGGATATTCAATATAACTGTTTTAATGAAAGGGTACTAAAGTTTTGGAATATAGTACCCGTCGCGGTGGTTGGCAGCTGACCTCCTTGATGAGTTTAAATTTAAGTTGGATCACTGTATGGATAGGTTGGCTATGATTTGGCAATGATCATTTGGTCCACGTTATTGTATAAAGGTAATTTTAGTTCCATTTATGGATAGACAACATCCTTTGGATGAAGTGTTGATACTTTGGTAATATAATTGACTGAATTTTTCGAATGGTTCGATGATTTGGTCGAGAATGTCTCAGTGGGTGGTTCGCTTAGATTGGTCCAATGGATTTTAGTGAACCAGGGTTTTCTTATATAAGAAATAACTTTATAAAGGTAGGGAAAATTAGAAAGAACTTAGAAATTGAGAAAAAAATTAGAAAGAAATTAGAAAAGTGGAAATATAAAAAAACTTAGAAAATTGAGGAAAATTAGAAAAAAAAATAGAAAATTTAGAAAAAATGAGAAAGAACTTAGAAAATTGAGATAAAATGAGAAAACTTAGAAAATTCAGAAAAAGTAAAAATTGAGAAAAAATGAGAAATAAATTAGAAGATTTAAGAAAAATGAGAAAGAACTTAGAAAATTGAGAAAAAAGTGAGAAAAACGAAAACAAAATTAGAAAAATTAGGAAAAATGAGAAAGAACTTAGAAAATTGAGTAAAAAAATAGGAAAGTACTTAGAAAATTGAGAAAAAAATAAAAAAAATTAGAAAATTTAGTAAAAATGAGAAAAAACTTAGAAAATTGAGAAAGAAATTAGAAAATTGAGAAAAAATGAGAAAGAAATTAGAAGATTGAAAATATATTAAAGAACTTATAAAATTGAGAAAAGATGACAAATAACTTAGACAATTTGGGAAAATAAGAAAAAACTTATAAAATTGAGAAAAATGAGAAAGAACTTAAAAAAATGAACAAAAATGGGAGAATATTTAAAATATGGCAACTTAAGAAAGAAATTAGAAAATTTACCTACTTGAGAATGAAAATATGAGAAATTAGCGACATTGGGAAAGAAATAAAAATTTAGAGAACTCAGGAAAGAACTTTGAAACTTTAGCAAAGTTTTGTTCGTGTTCTGAAAATGAAAGCGATGCGCTGAAAATGATATCTTCAATGCCGTAGGTTACGCACGATTAATCGGGCCATGATTGATTGCAATTACAGGTGTGCACCACAGATTCAGGTGCCTCAGGAATGATCACAAGACAGTAGTAGGTTTGCACATGCAAACACGTTGATGCATCTCTTGTTCGTACTTACGAATCAAGGGCGGGGAGCGATATGATCAAACGTTCTGTCATTAAAAGAATAATTTGATCGATCTTTTCCAAACAAGATTCATGTTGTTGTTTATCGCTCCCTAGGAAGAGATGACCTTCGCTCCCTCCGACCTCTAGGGAGATTAAGGGAGAAACCCCTTCGATCCCACAGCCTGTGCTGTAGGCCCTGTCGACGTTACCCCAATTAAGTGGGGGGAGCGTGCTTTCTGTAAGACTCTCCCGGGGGACCAGGTTAGAGTCTAGGGAGGCAGTTGCATGCTGGGGAAATTTTATACCATACCTCTGTGGTAGCCATCCATGCAACAAGGGGAAAAATATTACCAGGGGATTGTCGGGGGAGAAAAATGATGACGGGACGACCTCCCAGTAACTGGAACATGGCTCCTTTTTTTTATCTTTGTTACTTTTTGTTATTTATAGTTGTTAGTGTATGTATTTTTGTTGTTACACGTCGAAGCAATGTTAAGTTTCTGTTATTGTTCTAAATAAAGGAATAATAGTAATAATAATAATAAAATTAATAATACATTAATAATAAATAATAATATTATAATAATAATTGTGAGGGTATGGAACGTACATACTCGCATGCCGCCAGACAATCGTGGGAACGAAAGAAATTTGTCGTTTGAGTTGACCTTCGTCTCCTCTCTCTCTGGCGACAGGAAGTCTGACGAAAGAAGGCCTATCTCACAGAGAAGCCTAAATTCTATTTACCTTCTTTATGAGACCATAGAGATTGTCCGGATGGCGCGGTATAAATAACATCGCCGTTCATCCCTCTACAGCAGTGTCCCAAACCTACTTGCGTAACGCGTAACCCTCACGTTGAACGAGAGTCGTTGCCGTAACGTATCGATTGCAAAGGCGCCTCCGAGTCAACTAGGTCGCTGTCTCAAAGTGTTACTGAGGTAAATCCCGCCCCGCAGAGTCTGTGACTAGAAGAATACGTTCTGTTGCTCAACGTAACTTGAGAAAGAAAAGGAACATCCAAATAGTTACTGGAAGTTACTATTTGTTAGTGTCACATCCAGTTAGGAGTGAACTAACCGGAACTGCAGTCAGCAGCCCCAAACCCGTCGTCTTATCCCCCCTCTCCCCGAGAACTCGTGTTAACGCCACCCCAACCACCCCGTCTGGACCTAAGTATTAGTCTCTCCAATCCATCACAATTAATGGTAATCTGTAAACCTAGTGTCCCTCTATTCTTAAATTACCTATTTAATTAACAGTGATTGATACTCCCATTGAGTTATTATAAATTTAGACGCTTAACGTCATTGTTTAATATTTAATCTTTAATTTTGCCCGTTTAACTATTGCTAATTATTATATTTGTGTAAAGTAAAGTTTATTTTTGTACGTATGTTTATTTGTGGCTCCTCCTTTTTGACGTACCCTTGGCAAGACTTTAATTAAGAATCCCTTCGGCTAATTTATTCAACCTGTATTATGCACTCTTAGAATTCAACAATCACAAACCATCCCCCAGTAAGAAGCGGGACTTTTATAGTGAGAATCCTGGCTACGGCACAGCCCGCCTCTAACCAGCTTTCACACGTTCAGTAGGAATTAAAGCCTATATATATATATATATATATGATCGTAGATTGAGTCATAGGGTCAATATCATCGACTTAAACAAAAGCGGTGTGTCCAGATCAAGGACTAGAATAATTATTGGACCAGACTATGAGCAATTCTAGGACAATAATGATAATAACAACAAAATAATATTTGCTCCATGCTGTTTTGGGAGGCCCAAACAGTTCAAGAGGGGCGCCTACCTGCCAGAACCTCCACTGATTAACCCCGATGAGGATTTCATCCAAGTGTGGCGGCCCCACACTAGGATCGCAGGTAGGGTGGTGGTATCATTTCCACTTGGAAATGACTGACCACCCTACAACTCCCTTCTTGCCCAACAGGTTGGCTAGAATTAGGAAAACACAGCCTTGCTAAGCGGTCGAGATTCATGAACAAGATAGAAGTTAGAAAGCGCCGACCTGCGCCATATTGAAAAAAAAAGGGACTCTACATCCGGATCTGGCTCATCCACAAAATCTAATCAATTCTTTCTCGGTTGGTATACCCTCCCCCCCCACCATAATTTGATTGAATTTTCCGTCAAAAACATTTTGAGATATCGTGTACACAAACAGACAGACACATGCAAGGGTGAACACATAATACAATGATTACTAAGACATGATTATAAAAACAGTGGAATTAGACACAAATTCCCTTTAAATTTTCTGTTAAAAAACAAACAATTTAACTGGGTTTAACCCTTTTAAAACAATAAAAACCGGTTATTTAAGATAGAATCATAAAGTCGGAAGATGTGTGGGAATAAACTAAGATAAGAGAATATAACAAAGACATAAAAAACTCATGAAGATAAAATAAATAGTCACCAGTGTTGATTTTTATAGGTTTAGGCTAATTCTTTTCTGTAGCCTATAGTCTCAGACAAGCCTGGACTATTTCCTGTTTTTCTTCTGCTATTTATGAAATCCCGAAAAATATTTATTTATAGAATCCCTAGGTTTTCCTTTTTCTCTTTGTAATAATAATCTAGGAAAATGAGATCCTTAAGAAAAATATATATTCTTAATAATTTATTTCGTGCTAAATATATATATATATATATATATATATATATATATATATATATATATATATATATATATATATATATATATATATATATATATATCCTCACTAACTCTATAATTTAAGAAGGGGATTTTTTTGAGTATTTAAATAATTTCATCTTAGTTTGGTTATGACTTATGTTTTTTTTTTAAGTTATTAGTAATAATTCTTTTATAATATCAAAAACAAAATGGTGAAGTTCAGAAATAAATATAAGTATCTAAATTTTGTGAATTTTTTAAAACCCCAAGAATTACAAATGGTGAAGTTCAGAAAATGTATTTTTATATATCTTTTTCTATAACTATATTTTAGCAACGTGATATTTTGAAAGGGGAGAAATTCAGTTTCGAGTTCCTTTTTAAAATTATTATAATTGGCGAAGTTCAGAAAATTTATAAAAATTTAACCATGGCTGCTTTTTTTAGATTTTAAATTTTAAACTTAGTAGCGAAATCATTGTCTGGTATATATATATATAATTCGAAAAAGTAGAGATACAAGTATATTTATTTTTAAAACATTACTTCTATTTTTATAGTAGGGCTCATTTATAAAACAAAGTACCTCCACAGTCTAATGAAGTCATCTTGAAGGCCTAGTCATTATTAGTCTAGAAATTTCATTTAACGATTTTATTGTTATTATTTGGAAATTTTAGTCTATGCTAGTCTATAATTTTATTTAACGTTTATTTAGTCAGCCATTGAAGTAATATTTCAACTTGGGGAATTTTCAGGATTATTTTTTTGTTTAAATAAAAAAAGTTTAAATGCACAAATAAAATTAACCAAAAGCAATTTTCGGGACATGGATATATGTAATCATCGCCGGAAGTTTTGATATTAGTTTTTCCTAGGAGTAATATTTTAATTTTAGAATTAAAAAACAAAACGAAATGGCAAAGTTCAGGAAAATTAAGTATGAATATCGAATATTTTGGCTTCTTTTTTTAAATGACAAAGAATTGCAAATGATGAAGTTCAGAAATTTTAATAATATTTAGTCTTGGCTGCTTATTCTTTAGCAGGAGGCAATAGCTATTGCCCACTAAAAACAAGTACAGCGAAATGAAATTACATATTAAAGCAAATTTAGATGGGAAAAACGGGCCTTGAGGATTGTTTTTCCGTATTTCAAAGGAATTCCGATAAAAGTTTTTTCTTGACTTTGGGCCTAGAAAATAAGAATGGATCTGAAAAAGTATATAATGAGAGTATATTACTAGGAGATTTGTACTGAAAACTTTTTAAATTGGTTTAGACCAAACCCAGGTGCCAAAGATGGATAAGCCGTAAAGCCAGTGACAGAAGAAGGTTTGCACGCGAAGCGCAAGCTGCTCCTGTAAGGAAGAGTGACGAAACCGCTCCTCTTGTTTTGTTATTATTTTGAAGGCTAAATCTATAAAAATGAAACGATCTTCTTTCGATTCATATTTAAGATTTTATAAAATAACTCATACTTTAAGAGGTACAGAGTTTTCTTTGGGATTCCATTTTCTATACCCTTTACTTTCCTTTTAGCAATTATTTCTTTCTCTTCCAAACTCTGTCAGCATAAAGTGAAATTTTAAGAGACTCCTCCTTCGTAAATAATGATTGAGGACGTTTCATTTCACTAGTTTCGCCTCGTATTACCTTTGATTTTCGATGAAGTAATTTCCTTAAATAAATAAGGTTAGTTTACACATCGATTCACAGATTCAAATGATCGATGTGAAGTGTAGAAATGTTCCACCGTTGGATATACCGTATAAAAGATGGCTTTATTATGTGAATGTCTATTTGAAAAAGAAAATGCTGACAGAGGAGAAAGTAGATGATATTGTATGTAAAGTGCATAAAAGGAGTTTGTGAGGGGTCGTGTTAGGATCCTTATGCGCAAGGATGAATTCCGACGCCTAGAGGAGATATGCATTGAAGAATGAGCAAATATTGGATAAAACTATTGTGAGAATCTGATAAAATAGTAATAGGCGGCTACAGCCTGTTATGGCAGATAAAGGCTTCACAACCAAATACTAATGTCAGAAAAAGATTTATGCTTGAATATGTTTATCACGTACCAAATTGAGACCTATATAATATTTTTTTATATATGTGAAAATTTTTCTTTTTTACCCTTTTATTCTGCGCAGTCATGAAGTTAAACGCCTTGATTTTTCTTCCATGTTTCTACGTGGTTTACGAAATGGAGCTTGAATGCTCGAATATCTTTGAGATCGGTCATAAATCGTGTTACCCTAACCATTTTCTTTTAAATTATCTAAACTCTAAAAAACAAAGTTATAGTAAAGATTTACCTCTCCTTGAATGTTAAAAATACACTCGTTCTAGCGTTTTGGAGTATTTTATTGTCCTTTTTCCTCTTTTAATAAAAAAACATTTCTGTTGCATTTCAGTATGACTCCATTATTTAAAAATTTTCTGTTAATAATATCAGAAAAAAATATAGGTGCCATTTACTCAGTCGATGCTGTGATTGCCGCAGGAAATAATAGGGACAGACAGGTAAGCTTTCCTCACTTATTAACCAAAATCAGTATTATGAAAAATGAATAGGTTATATTACTGTCTATTTGGTCAATATGTCGAATAATGACCACTTAATCAATTGGAATTCCGCTCAGTGTATATACCATTTTAATATTTTTTTAAAAAATAAATATTGTTGAAAGTTCTTTCATCAGCCATTTTGACAATTTTAATATTTCGCCCAGATTTTTTAAAGTTGATCCAATTATCAAAAAACTGATTTTTAAAGAAATTATTTTGTACTGCAATTCATAGCTTTGTTTTCATTATTTTGAGTTATTTGTGTCTGGTTTATAAGTGTGCTCATTTTTATCGTTTCATCTTTCACTGTACTCATGTTTTTATCTCTTTTCCTTTCTTTTCTCCCCTCTCTTCTTACCTATTCCTTTATTTCTTAGACTACTCCTTTGCGTTAATCTATTTATTGCTCTTGACTATGTTCTTTACCTCTGGTGTGTTTTTTTTATTTGACCTCGCTACCTTCTCCTCATAACTTTGGATGTGTCTTTCCTTCGTCTGATCCCTTTTTCCTTTCTCCATTGGTGATTACTTGTTTAAGAGGCGGTGCTTAACTTTTGTTTCCCTTATATATACTTTTGTAATGTTTTTTGACCTCAAAAAAGTACTTGGAAATACTGTTTTCCTTACCTTGTGAGACAGTGCATCCATATATATATATATATATATATATATATATATATATATATATATGAAAAACTCACAAATTATCACGTGAGGGTAGCTAATGAATGCAATGTCCTGCAGGAAAAAAAATGAAATAGTGTTTCCGAGTACTTTCAAACTTTATTAAGTTCCTTATCAAGGATAACTACAAGAAATAATATAATATTATATTAGGCTTGTGGCCTAATTCCAAAGATGTTGATGTTTTTCTTACCAGACTCAATTGTCTCGTCCCTTCAATTAAATTTACCCACGAGATGGAAAATAATAGAACTCTTCCCTTTCTTGATCTTCTTATTCATAGAACTCATACAGGTTTTAAATACTCTATCTTTCGTAAGCCTACTAATTAAAATTCTTATATTCATTTTTACTCTTCTGTTTTTTCTTCTATGTTTCTACGGGCATTACGAGTTGTGAGCCCGACATATATGGATTTGGAATTTTCCAATTTCTTGGAAATTGGCCATAAACTTTGTTACCCTTACCTGTTTCTTCAAAACTGTCTTTCTTCTGCTAAAAAGACATTTTATCAAACTATCCCTACTCTCCCTTTTAAGAGTAATAATAATTTAGTTCTACCTTTTTCTCTTTGTTTTAGTGATCTTCCCCGTCTTTTGAATAACTTTAACATTTCTGTTGCTTTTAAATATGAGACGACCATTAAGAATTTATTAGTACGTAATAATTGTAATAGTTTGAGGGGAGGGGGAGTTTATTCAGTTGAGTGTTCTGATTATCTAAGTAAATATTATGGACAAACAGGTAAACAACTTTCTGTTCGCATAAATCAACATAAATATAATGTCCGAAGGGGGAAAGATAACAGTGCTTTCTTTGTCCATATGTCAGATAAGGAACATCTAATTAATGAAAACTCAGCAAAATATATTTATCGTTCCAATGATCCTATAAAAAGGAATATCATTGAATGTGCTTTTATAAGCCAATGTGATAATTTTAACCTTTCCCCTGGTTTATATAAAATAGATGCTATAATAAAAAAACTAATACTTAAAGAAACCAATTCTGACTTTTGTCTCTAGTTTTATATACAATCTTTAGTTATCTGGACCCACTTTGTTTTTTTTCGCTCCTCGTTTCTTATAATCTCCTCGTTAGTCTATCTCCATTTCTTTTAATCTGTTACCCTTTTGTCTTTCGTCTTCTCAGTTTGACCTTACTACCTGCTTCTTGTAATTCTTAATGTGAATCTTTACCTTCCCCCTTCCGTCTTCCTCATTGGTGATTTCTTGTTTTTGAGGTGGTCTTTCATACTTTTCTTATAATATTATTTCTTGTAGTTATCCTTGATAAGGAACTTAATAAAGTTCGAAAGTACTCGGAAACAACATTTGATTTTTTCCTGCGGAACATTGCATTCATATATATATATATATATATATATATATATATATATATATATATATATATATATATATATATATATATATATATATATATATATATATATATTCGATGGGGTTGCTGCTAGCCAAACGAATCTTTAATTTCACCAGGAATGAGAGTACATAGAATGCGGAGAAATTCATCTTCATTTATTGGGTATAAACAACGTTTCGAGCTGTCCGCTCATCTTCAGGTTTTACGATATCAAAGTAAAAAGGAATACATAATTTACAATAAATTATAATATTAAAAAATTTGTCTAGAAATTAGAATATTAAAAGTATTGACAAATAACTACAAAAAGAGAGACTTTTTTCCCCTATAATATAAAACCTAAGAAAATAAATAATTTATAATGAGTTAGAATATTAAAAATCCTAGACGAATACAAGGGAGAACCATTAAAACACTCATCTATGTTGGTCTGACTCCAGAGAGAAGTGGGGAGGAGGGATTGAAGCGGACATAGGTAAGATTGTATTGGTAGTAGCGTTATGCCATAAGTAGGGGAGCAGCGGACGAGTCCCAATTAAGACTAGATGCACGGGATTTAATATAAATGGATTCTAGTATTCTTAATCTTTGCTCATTGTTATCTTGATCAATTATTGTAAAATTATCTATATTTATATCCGCGTTGCATTCGATTGCATGTGCTCTGATAGGGGATGGTTCTTTACGATTAAGTGGTTTTCCAGTAAAGGCGCTAATGCCCATGTGTGAAGAGAACCTTGCTCTCAGGGAGCCAATCGTGCTGCCTATGTATCTTCTTTGGAGATACCGAAGAAAAGTAAATTCTTAAACAACACGACTGCGCATCCCTAGAGGAGGTTTATCCTTTTGATTGAACCAACTGCCAATATTGAGTTTGTTAACAAATACTAATTTGAAATCTGTATGGTAAAAATAGCGTTTAAATAATTTAGAAAACTTTCTTCTGAATTCTCTATTAAGGGGACCCATTTCGGGAAGAATAAAATATTTGAGTCTTTAGGAACATCGAAGGAAGGATTGGGAGGTAAATATTGTGAATTTAAAAATTTACAAATAAGGGTATTTACTACTGACATGGGATAGCAATTATTCTTGAAATAGGATCTTAGGAATTCAAATTCTTTATGCATTAGAGAGAATAAAGATGACAGGTGGAAGCCACGACAGATGAGTGCCCCAATGGAGCTGTTTGTATGATAAATCGCAAAAACTATAGAAATTTGTACTCATATTATTGAACGTAGTTTTACTATATTGATTTTTTAATTAAAATGTCCAAAAAGGAGAGACACTTTTTTTTTCAGTTTCCATAGTGTATTTAATGTTAAGATGAATGCAATTGAGATAATTAAAAACTGGTACACCTGGTCCTGGCTATCAAATACTGCACAGAAGTAGTCTACAAATTTTCTGTAGAATAATGGCTTGAGTTTGTTTCTTGTAAAGTTGTGGAAAGTGTTGCAATTCTCAAATGCAGATTCTAAAATAATATCTATGGTTGGTCAACTGGTTTGTTTGTGAATAACGAGGACACATCGTAGATTACGAGAAATTTGGAGGCGTCAAACTTTTGTCGAAGAATTTATTGAGAAAAGGAATAACTATTTTTTATGGTATACTGGTTTTGTACTAATGGTGAAAGGAGATTGACCAAGTATTTCGCGACTTTATAGGTTGGAAGCGAATACGAGGCAAGTATGGGTCTAAGAAAGATGGATGGTTTGTGCAGCTTTGGTAGTCCATAAAGAAGACCTAGGCCACAGCTACTAGCAAACAGTGTTTCATAAGTGGAATGATCTATGACTTTTGAGTTCTGGAGATTTGATAGGAATCTATTTACCTTATCTTCAAGTTGCATTGTTAATCTTTGGTAAGTACTCTGAATGGGGGTAAACTTGTCACGATCGTTTAGAAGTTAAACATTTTGTTGACATAATCAGTTCGATTCATAAGAACTACACCACTACCTTTGTCTGGTTTTGTAATAAAGATTTCTTTGTTTTCGGCTAGATTTTTTAATATGGCTTGTGGGGGAATTCCACGTGGAATTTCTTTTCCAGCACGAAAGTGATGTCGTTGCACTGGAGAAGATTCTAGAAGTTGGTTAGGCTTAAATGGGTAGCCTCAAACCGCGTCCACCACGGACCACCTTTACGCGGGTTAGAATCGCTTCGGCGTGAATATTCGAGGCCATTCGAGAGTAGCGCTGTTTCCCCCACCCCCGCGGGGAGAGCCTCGGATATATATAGGGTTCGTCTTCCAGGTGGCAGACACAGAGTTGAGAAGTCTCGCCCGGACCCAAGAAGATTCCCCTAGTTCCAAGTCAGGTGCTAACAACAAAGCAAAGTGACGTCTGAACTTTTTGTGTTTTGGAATTAGCCCCAGTCAGTGAGGTAATTCCTCTTTAAATAACCTTGAGCTTTGCCATTGCCCAAATTTTACCCGACCTCGTTGCACTCTTATCTCGTTGTTCCGCGCGTTGAAACTCGTGACGTTCCGTTCCTTGTCGGTTCGCCTTTAAGTTATTGGTCCCTCCCCCATAGATATAATATGGTATTGATATAATGTAATGTCATACCACGACATGGCTGTATCATTTTTTGTAAACATGAGCGAGGCAAATTTTAAATTTCTAAACCTGCGAAAAAAGTAGTGAGCTAATTCGGAAAATTCCAACCTAAATCTATTGAAGTTACCCAGAGTAGGAAGTTTACAGTTGTCATGAAGAAACTTTTCGAGCAATGATAATATTTAACAGAGTTAATCTTGAAAAGTGGTAGTTTAAATTGAAAACCAAAAAGAGCAAAAAATCCTCCCGAAGACTTAAAACGTAATTCGAAAGATATCGGATCACTTTATTAGGTGGAAAAATGGTGGTCTTTGTACGCCGAGTTTGTGTATCCGAAATCTTTCGAATTACGTTTTAAGTCCTTGGGAAAAGTTTCTGCTCTCTTTTGGTTTTCAATTTAAACTATACCTACACCGCCACCACCTACACAAGCTACACCACCACCACCTACATCACCACCACCCACACCAATACCACCTACACCTACACCACCATCATTCACATCACGACTGCCTTCACCAACACCACCTACAGCTACACCACCATCATCCACACCACGACCGCCTTCACCACCACCACCTACACCACCACAACTTACACAACCACCACCTACACCTACAACACCACCTACACCTACCCTGCCCCTATCTACACCCCCACCTACACCACTTACACCTACACCACCTAAGATTATCCCGGAAATTATTTTATTTTGGCAATAACATCATAACTATGCTGCAGATACTAACGAAATTTGAAACTCTTATGTTGTTTTACATTCTCTTTCGAATGATATAATTACCACGGTGACCACCAAAGATAGTCCATCAATTATTGGAAGATTTGAAGGTCGTATGGTCATAAATCAGTATAAGTGAGAGCACGCGACCTTTGGTCACCAGATCTTGTTTCAGAACTGCTTCGGTTCGTTTTGGCACTTTGGAGACCAAATTTGTGATACTATGTTAGCTGATATTGCTCCATTTTTTTCAATAAGAATCCGCAACTGCTCACAATTGGATGTTTTTTGTTTATCAACCACTAGTTTGATTATCACCCACAAATTCTCTATTGGGCTCATATCTGGTGAATTCCCGAGGCAAGGTCTCAAGGGTTTCATGTTATTTTCAGCTAAGAACTTTGTTATTACTTTTTCATTGTGATAAGGCGCGCCATCATTTTGTAAAATATAATTATCATCTCCAAGAATAGTAGTGAACTGTTGGGAAAAGGTTTAGATGCAGCAGGTTTAGGCACAATTTTAAGTTTCTGGCAGTTTTCTTGGGACAAATTGCTAGTTTCCAGTTCCCTTAGATGAAAAGTCGCCCCAGACATCGAGAGTGTCTGGATGCTTCAATGCGAGCACGGCACAGGACTCGTGAAAGCGTTCCCCTTTTCTACTCTCAACGAGGGATCTTCCAGATCCCTCGTTTTCAACAGTGTATTCTTACATTACCTATAAAATTGAAGCCTATCCGTAAGGTTCTTCATGGTGAGAATAGGCTTCTTCGCAGCACTTCTCGACTTGATACCTTGTCAGAAAGTTTCCGTCACACTGTCACTCTGAAGCGTTTACGCCTGTTTATTTCCAATTGTGAGCAAGCTTGGTAGCGGAGGCAACCCGACCCTTGGGCTGGAACCTAACTAGGAAGCCATCTTGGAGTTCATTTGAAGCTCTTGGGCGTCCAGAAGACTTCTTCACAGTAGTGCAGCCAGTTTTTCAACGTCATTAATGATCTTAAAGTTGGTGCTTGTTTGTGCAATAAACTTAGCAACCATAACCTTGCATTTCAGGCCACTTTGGTGGAGAGCAATAATGGTTGCAAGCTTCTCTTTAGAAAGAACCATTTCTGGACTCCCAAAAGATTCAAAACATTTATTTTGGCCAAAAAATATTATGAAATAGATTATAATTATACATCATCATTCATTTAGCCAGACTGAAACTCACCTCCTCCAGGAACAGCGACCGATTGACGTTTTTCCTTAGTATTTTTTAAATGCTGAGTTTTTATAAACCTACAAAAATTTAAATAATTATTGCTATTAGGTAAATTAAAAACAAAACAAAACCAAAATAAAGTATATATCAGTCTCAATACTTTTCGCCATGACTGGACTGTATATATATATATATATATATATATATATATATATATATATATATATATATATATATATATATATATATATATATATATATATATATATATATCCAGCAAACCGCAAGAAACAGAAAAAAACAGTATAATTTTTCTTCGGAAATGTTATTTCCTAATTCGCAAAAATTCCGTACAGGGGTGGGATTCGAACCGTGCACACTAAGGCAGCGAGCAACCGCTTTGATCTCAATTAAACCGTCCCTTAGACCACTCGGCTATGCGGAGGACAGAAAAATCTTCCGAATAAACAACCTTTTAAGGTATGCTTTGCAAGGTCGATCGGGACTATGAAAGAGAGAGAAATTAATAGGGAATTCAAAGGAGAAAGGAGCGGTTGCTCGCTGCCTCAGTGTGCACGGTTTGAATACCCCCCCCACACTTTACGGAATTTTTGCGAATTAGGTAATAACATTTCCGAAGAAATATTATCCTGTTTTTCTGTTTCTTGCGGTTTGCTGTATTCATTTCATCATACTTTATGTTAATGAAAGATTTATATATATAAGTAAAATAACTCAATGGCGAGTTATGGTATATGATAGTGAAACCAAACCACTGTATAGGAGCCAAAAGTTTAATTTACGAGAGTAGTTTCAGTATGTAGTTTATCATACCTTCCTCAGTCATATACTGAGAATGCAATTGTTACAAAAGTCTATAAATAGCATACAGATCAGAATAAACAAAAACAAAAAACCACAAAGAAACACAAAACTAGGGAAAAAGGTCATTATTCAGGAATGCGAGTCTAAGATCGTTGACTAAGCTGTTTACGATGGGTGTGATAGAACGGGTTGAAGCTGCTTTAAATTTCAACTCCTATCACATATTATTTAAAACCACGATGCTCCCACGTGCATCTTCGCTTCGAAGCTTGGCGCTTTATCGCAGCCACCGGATGTCAATGTTTAAACAAGGAGGTTATCGTCACCCCCCCGGTCGCCCCCATACGCCGACCTCGCCAGATTGAGTTAGGCTTATGGGCAGATAAGGCATTGTTCCAAGCCTCGGCTGTGCATTCCCTCGAAGTTCCCACTCCATTGTCCCCCACGCCAAGGGAGTGTCTACACTATTTAGATGGAAACTTTACCACTAAGATCAGATTGGAGATCCAGATTTTCGTCGCGAAACATCACAACGACCCTCTTTCCCTTTGTGCGCCAAGGGAACCCGACCTCGAGATTCACCATCACTTGTCCAGAAGGAGGACAATATCCCTTGAGGGCCAAAAGTTCGAGCCTATCGTGACGCCGAGTCCTCAAGGCTTCCCCCTCGTTGTTCAGATAGAGAACAACGTTAGAACAGCAATTTTTCTTTTGAGCCCTTCGCCAAGAAACGGTTCTCACCCTTCCCCCTTGTTGTTCAGAGGAGAACAACATTAGAACATCCATTGTTCTTGAGCCCGTAGACAAGAGACGGTTCTCCCCCCTCCCTGTTGTTCGGAAGAGAACAACGTAGAACAGCCATTGTTCTTCCAGCCGTTCTGCGAGAAATGGTTTCTCATTCTCAAGACGCCGCGTCAGGATCCTTTTATTCCCCCCCCCCTTCGGCTGGAACTCGCCAGCGGACCGAAAATTCCTTCACGTCGCCTTCCACTGCACCACTCGTATAAAGTTACGTAAGCCAAACGTCACCTTTGAGTACTTAACCCTTTTGTCAATTCTATCCTGTTCTTTAAATGGTTTAGCGAACCATCCCATCTCTTTAACTCTATATTTGTTTTACCTTTTTAAATCCTTTAATCCTCAGATTAGCCCGAGACCCCACGACACTTTCCATTCTCTGTTTATGTCAATATTTTCCGTCTTGTGTTTGTTGATAGTTATTATTAATAAAACTCTACTTTATTAATGATAGCAATATTATTATCCTTGAGCTCAGTTCCACTTCTTAAGCATATCGAAGATACATAATATCAGCCCGCCAGACATTAACGCACTCTAAAGATAATTAAAGAAGTTCCCTCAACGAATAGTGATATATGGTATATCGTCGGGAGTCCATTCTACGACATATATATATATATATATATATATATATATATATATATATATATATATATATATATATATGTATATATATATATATATATATATATATATATACTATTTAAATTTGGCATCAGGTGTGTAAGATTTAATGCTATATCTTTACAAACACTGGTCTCAGTCGAGTAAAGCATAGTGTTATTCGTTATAATAATAAAGTATAGTAGTTCCCTTTTGTTTTAACGATTGCTATCCCTTTTTTTGAAACTTAAGAACCTGGAGTAGCTCAAGGAACTGTTATAATATTTTTTATGTGTTTTTTTTGTGATTTTAGTCAGTGGTTATTTAGAGTAAGAAACCAAGTACGAATAGGTCAGTGCCCATATTTAGGTAGGCTAATTTCTCTAGAGGCATAATTCTTGTTGAAAGGAATTTTAGTTGGTTGACTGGTGCGCCTCCAAGTGCAAAGATGTCTCAGTTCGAAATCTTTAAAGCGCAAGGAACATCCTTGGGACTCTCCGGAAAATAACTAATTGAGTACGTTCAAGAGGAGCAAAGAAAAGAGCGTGAAGAAAAAGAACGAGAAAGAGAAATACAACGAGAAGAACGAGAAAAAGAAATCCAACGAGAAGAAAGAGAAAGAGAAATCCAACGAGGAAGAGAAATCCAACGAGAAGAAAGAGAAAGAGAGGAACGGATAAGACAAGCTGAGCTTCACCATCAGATTGAATTAGCTCGTGTTGAAGCAGAAATACAGTCCGCCAGTTCCCGTTCCGAAGCTCCCCCAAATCTCTCACTAAAGCTCCCCACTTTCAAGAATGGAGAGGATTTCGGAGCATTTTTAGCCCACTTCGAAAAGATCCTCGAAATCAATAACATGGATCTGGAGGCTGAAGGTGTAGCCAGATTACTTCCCCTGTTAAATTGCAAATTGCGCGAAATTTTTATATCTTTACCATCTGAGTGTACAATTAACTACAGCACCTTAAAAGCTGAGTTATTGGCCGCTCATAATATGACTCCCGATTGCTACCACCAAGAATTTCGAGGAAGTCGTATTAAACCCGGACAGATGTTCCGTCAATTCGGATACATCATTCAGAGGAATTTTAAATTTTGGTTAGAATCCTCAAAGGTTGATCCGAACTACGAGTCCTTAACAGACTTCGTGTTGCGAGATCAATTTTTGGCGTCTCTCCCGACGGAGATCCGCGCGTTCGTCAAGGATCGTCGGTGCCAGTCCTTTAAAGAATGTACCGAAGAAGCGGATGTCTATGTCGCCAGCCATAATTTATACCCAAAGGAGAATCGAACTTCTCACCAATCCCCCTACAAGGAAAGAAGTAAGGACTCGCGCCCCTTCACAGGAAAGCCAACGAAGTTTCCGAGCCCCATAAAACCACAAAACTTCTTTCCCCAAAACCAACAACGGGACTCCAAACCTCCCGTTAAGATTTCTCCTCCATCTCTCTTCCCGAAGCGACCAATCATATGCTTCACCTGTGGTGTAGAAAACCACATGAGCTGGAATTGCCCCCAAAATTCTAGGCTTAAAAGCGGACCAGCCCACCAAGTTCACCAGATTAATGCCACCCCGGCTCCCCCGGTGGTGCAGACCCAAGCAGAAACTTCTCCCCCTCCGTCAGGCCACCAGGTAAATTTTGTTTTTGATAAAAGTTCATCGGGAACTTTGAAATTTGAGGAGGGCAGTGTTGACGGCTACCGAGTATCGACTATCGTCAAGGACACAGGATGTACGTGTTTTATCGTGTCCGACGAACTCCTCCCCCCAGTGGACCCTAACAACAAAAAATTTGCGGTGGTACATGACTACCTTGGGCGGGCGAACAGATTCCCCGTCATTAGATGTTACCTGCAGTGTCAATATTATGATGGCTGGGCTGAAGTCATTTCAGCACCCATACAATTCTGTTCCGTGTTTATAGGACAGAGCCCCCAAGTAAGTTTCGACCCTGTGTCTCAGGCCACCCTTCCTAGAGGCCGAGATAAGAAAGAAGCCCAGGAGCCCGTCCCCATCAGAACCCCGATACCGTCCGATTTCTCAGAAACCCTTAACCAGGACTTTAGGACGGAACAAAAGGAGTGTGAATCACTAACACCCTTAGGTGATAAGGCCCGAGACAAGGACACGGAGACTGTCCGTGGACCCCAAGAAAAAAAGAACCCCCAACGCGCCCATGGAGATACCTTCGTAGAACTGGACGAAACATCGGCGCTTGAAAAAGATTACCCCGCGGAGTCCCTTAATGTAATACAGATAGTGTGCACCCAACCTGATGCCGATTACCCTCCTCCTTCCCTACCAGGCGAGTCTTTGGAACCCTCTGACCTGGATATTGACGCGCAGCTGACACCACATCAAAAGAGTCAGCTACAAGAACTATTTAAATGGAGTCACCATTTAACCACCTTATTAGCTCTTTTCGAGCGACTGCGCGAAAATGGCCTCACCATTGGCCCCAGCAAATGCCATTTTGCCCACGAAACCATCAAATATTTGGGTTTCAAAATAGGACAAAGCAAGTTAGGTCCCCAAGAGAACAAGATTAAGGCAATCGCCGACATGCCCCTCGTGATTACAAAGAAGCGGTTAAGATCGTTCCTAGGATCAGCTTCTCACTATCTGCGATTTGTTCCGAATTTCGCTGCAATTTCGGCCCCCCTCAGCCCCCTTAAAAAAAATTTCCCCGATCGTTTACGTTGGAATGACGTCGCTATTTCCCATTTTAATCAGCTCAAGAGTAAGCTCATTTCTGCCCCCATTTTAAAGTTGCCCAACCCGGAAAAATCCTTTGGGATTAAGACAGACGCGTCCAACGAGGGCATTGGAGGTGTACTCCTTCAATACAAGGATGACGGCACGAGTCATCTAGTTTCATATGTTAGTTGCAAATTATTACCACGCGAAAAGAGATATGCCACTATAGAAAAGGAAGCTCTATCAATTATCTGGGTCATAGACAAATTCAAGATGTACTTGATAGGTAAAGAATTTCAGATAGGAACCGACCACCGTCCGTTAGCCTATATTAGGAATGTGCGACACTCCAACGGCCGCATCATGCGCTGGAGTTTACTCTTGCAAGAGTATCAATTTAAAATAAATTATATAAAAGGTTCCGATAACCAGGTCGCTGACGCACTCAGTAGAAATGCGTTACCGAATAGCGTAGAGTAATTGTATTCATAGAATTAGTATCTCCATGTAGGTACATACCGTCTTGTACGACTTAAATTAAGATTCTCTTGTAATATAATTAGTTAATGTATATGTCTGAATTTTGTAACGCTCAATGTCTATTTTTTTTTTGTATGTATATATAATTGTACCCATTAATTTACGTATAAATTATTTTGTCCCATATGTACTATATTTATATCATTTCATTGTTCCATGCCTTTTTTTTATTATTAAGTTTGTATTAAAGATTATTTTCCCTTATAATCTAAAGATCAAAATAATCATATGTATTGAGGTAATACTAGTTAGATGCAGGAAGGTAGGGTTGGTACAAGAAGACGAGTTCCCTACAACGGAGCTCTATCGTTGTCCCTTCTCTCTTTTTTTCGAAGTGACAACTTCCCCCGGAATGGAGGGGTGTGATAGAACGGGTTAAAGCTGCTTTAAATTTCAACTCCTATCACATATTATATAAAAACCACGATGCTCCCACGTGCATCTTCGCTTCGAAGCTTGGCGCTTTATCGCAGCCACCGGATGTCAATGTTTAAACAAGAAGGTTATCGTCCCCCCCCGTTCGCCCCCATACGCCGACCTCGCCTAGATTAAGTTAGGCTTATGGGCAGATAAGGCATTGTTTCAAGCCTCGGCTGTGCATTCCCTCGAAGTTCTCACTCCATTGTCCCCCACGCCAAGGGAGTGTCTACACTATTTAGATGGAAACTTTACCACTAAGATCAGATTGGAGATCCAGATTTTCGTCGAGAAACATCACCACGACCCTCTCTCACGTTGTGCGCCAAGGGACCTCGACCTCGAGATTCACCATCACTTGTCCAGAAGGAGGACAATATCCCTTGAGGGCCAAAGGTTCGAGCCTATCGTGACGCCGAGTCCTCAAGGCTTCCCCTCGTTGTTCAGATAGAGAACAACGTTAGAACAGCAATTGTTCTTTTGAGCCCTTCGCCAAGAAACGGTTCTCACCCTTCCCCCTTGTTGTTCAGAGGAGAACAACATTAGAACATCCATTGTTCTTGAGCCAGTAGACAAGAGACGGTTCTCACCCCCGCTCCCTGTTGTTCAGAGGAGAACAACGTAGAACAGCCATTGTTCTTTTGAATCCATTCGCCAAGAAACGGTTCTCACCCTTCCCCCTTGTTGTTTAAGAAGAGAACAACATTAGAACATCCATTGTTCTTGAGCCCGTAGACAAGAGACGGTTCTCACCCCCCCTGTTGTTCGGAAGAGAACAACGTAGAACAGCCATTGTTCTTCTAGCCGTTCGTCGAGAAATGGTTTCTCATTCTCAAGACGCCACGTCAGGATCCTTTTATTCCCCCCCCCCCCTTCGGCTGGAACTCGCCAGTGGACCGAAAATTCCTTTACGTCGCCTTTCACTGCACCACTCGTATAAAGTTACGTAAGCCAAACGTCACCTTTGAGTACTTAACCCTTTTGTCAATTCTATCCTGTTCTTTAAATGGTTTAGCGAACCATCCCATCTCTTTAACTCTATATTTGTTTTACCTTTTTAAATCATTTAATCCTCAGATTAGCCCGAGCCCCCACGACACTTTCCATTCTCTGTTTATGTCAATATTTTCCGTCTTGTGTTTGTTGATAGTTATTATTAATAAAACTCTATTTTATTAATGATAGCAATATTATTATCCTTGAGCTCAGTTCCACTTCTTAAGCATATCGAAGATACATAATATCGGCCCGCCAGACATTAACGCACTCTAAAGATAATTAAAGAAGTTCCCTCAACGAATAGTGATATATGGTATATCGTCGGGAGTCCATTCTACGACAATGAGGTTACGGGAATAGGGGCTGCATTTTGTAACAATTGCATTCTCAGTATACGACTGAAGAGGGTATGATAAACTACATACGATTTGGTAAAAACTCATAAACCTAATAATCCAATGCGCCTGATTATAATTTGGTTAGGCTCTGCCTGATATTCCGTATCAAAATGGCTTGCGTATCACTTAACCCCGCTTGTGGGGTCCATCTCCCAATCTCATATTAACAATACTTGTGGACTTATAGAGAAGCTTAATATAATACCTTGCTCCAACAATTTCATTCTTGTCAGCTTCGATGTTTGTTCTTTGTTCACTAAAGTTCCTTTAGACGATCTTCTTCCTCTCCTTTGCGATAAATTACATAATTTAGATCTCACTCTACCAGTTAATACTTTAAAAGGCTTATTACTCTTTGTGCAAAAAATTTTAAATTTTCATTCAATAATAAATTTTACTTTGCAAAATTTGGTCTTCCGATGAGGGTTGTCTATCTCCCACCCTCTCTAATTTATATATGGAATTCTTTGAGACGTTATTCTTGCCCCAAATCTTCGATTTTCCTATTGTATGGTACCGTTACATTGATGATATTATATGCCTTTGGCCTTCCTCAAAAGATATTCACAATTTTCTATGTAATCTTAATTCTCTAGCCCCTTCTATTAAATTTATCCTTGAAATTAAGGAAAATGGGACTTTTCCTTTTCTTGACCTTTTAATACATAGGACGCCGTCAGGTTTAAAATTCTTTGCTTATCGCAAACCGTCTAACTCCAGTTCATATATTCACTTTTATTCTTATCATAGTGTTAAAATTAAACGGTCTCTATTCACTTCTATGTTTCTGCGTGCATTACGAATTTTAGTCCTGAAGTTTTGGATAAGAAGTTGTCCAATATCTTTGAAATAGGTAAGATACTTTGTTACCTTCGTCAATTTTGGCATACTTCCTTAAACTTTGCAAAGAGAACTTTTTATAGAACTGATAACCTACCGGTTTTCAATTACAAAAATTGTCTTATCTTGCCATACTTTGAACCATTTTTCTGTCTCACCCGTATTTTTAAGCAACTTAATATCTCTGTAAATTTTAGATATGAATCCATTTTATATAAAATGTTAGTCCACAATAATACAAGGAAAGAAGGTGGAGTATATTCTAGGGAATGTTCTATTTGTAATTTACCTTACTTTGGGCAAACTGGTAAATCTTTATCTACTAGAATTCACCAAGATAAGTATAATATTAGAAGAGGTGAAATAAAAAGCGCTTTATTTTTAAATTTATCTGAAAATCACCCCATTGACTGGAATTCTGCTAAATTCCTTTATCATTCCGCTGATTTCACAAAAATATGTATTGTCGAGTGTTCCTTAATTAGCATCTTACCCAATATGAACATTTCCCCTGGCTTATTTAAACTCGACCCTGTTTAAAAAAAAACTTGTACTAAATGAAATACCTTATAATGCAGCCTGTTGTCACTCTTTATTAGTGTAATATCATTCTCATTGCCTTCTCCACCACGTGTCTGTTGTGCCTTTGGATTAACTCTTAGCCCTAAATGTTTTCGCTCTAATGATAATCCTTTAAAATGTTTTTTTCCCCCATCATATTCCATTCATATAGATGGCGTTGTTGTGTGCATATCGTTTTAGGGATGCACATGTCTCTTATTAGTTGCCTCTTGTTCTTTTTTCTGGTATTTTCTGTCTTGTTTTTGTGTTTTTTCCATTGGTTTCTACTATGTGATGGGCGTTCCCTTCGTATCTTTGTACCCTATATAAGGTTGTCTTCTCCAACTTCATGCTGTTACTTAAAAATGAACTTGCAAATACGGTACAAAAGTGCTTGGATTCATCCTTTCAATTTCCTGTGGGTTAATTTTCATATATATATATATATATATATATATATATATATATATATATATATATATATATATATATATATATATATAAGAGAACCAGGGCAGCAGAAAAGAAATGCATTTTTCTTTCTTCATTTAATTTCAACCAACGGTTCGAGGGCCAGCCTCATCTTCTGGGTACTGGAATTATATTTAGTATAAATAGAAAGTAATTCTAATAAAAAGTAATACAAAGTAATTCTAATTGGCATTGGATAGGTAACATAAGGGGAATGGTCTTACAAGTCACTTTTTTGTATAAGTCATGATACCATAACGATAATTGATGGAATTGCATTGGTAATAGCAACATTACACAAATTAACATGGAAGTGGCAAAGTAAGGGAAACATTAATTTAAACTAAGAAGGTGGTAAAGTAAAGGAACCATCTAACGTGTAATATGTAATGGGAAAGACGAAGTTTGGTCGTCAAGTGTGGGTTTACTATCTAAAATATATATGGGTTCAAGGATTTGTAAATCAGAGAGGGTGTTAGCTGTAGAGACTATAGAAAAGTCTTCGAGTTTTACCTGTAAATTGCAAGAATTGGCGTGGAGTCGGATGATAGAATAGTCAGGTATGGCTAGAGCAAACCCGTACGGCAGGAGCTCCCGGCGTGCTGTTCAACTCTCGAATGGAGAGTTCGGCTGGTAGAGCCAATATAGGTCGCATCGCACGATGGACACAAGTAATTATATATGAGAGATGAACGACACGCATCAGTAAGGCGATCTTTATAACGAAAGAGCGAGCCTATTGTATAGTGGTTTGGGGTGATTATTTTGAGGTCCAAAAAGGGCAGATTTTGTTGGATAATCGAGCATATTTCAACAGTCATCTTTGATGTTTGTGGGCCAAAGAAGGGTACCGACCGGAAGTGTAAAAGTTTATTAACGGTGGCTTTATCTTCAGTCGGATTAAGGAAATGATCAAGACATTTCCTCATGCGCTTTTCCACAAAAAAAAATGGGAATCCGTTGTCTTGAAAAAAATTCTTAAGAAAAGAAAACTCTTCATGTAACAGTTTGTAATTAGAGCATATTTTAAATGCTCTATGTAGCAGGGTGTCAATAGTATTAGTTTTAAAAGAACGTGGAATAAAGTTAAATAAGCTTGTTGATAGGCCAGTCTAAGTGGCTTTGCGAAATACACTTATAGATACCCGGTGAGGGTGCGGGTTAACTTGATGTCTAAATAAGACAGGCAGCCATCGTTTTCTATGTCCATTGTGAACTGTATTTTAGGGTGCTGCTTGTTAAGGAATTCAAGAAATTTAGATGGATGTTGTTCTTTACGAGACAAAATTATGCAGTCGTCAATGAAACGCCTATAAAATACTGGGGCGAATTCTTTGGGGCAAGCTTGGAGCCAAGAGGTTTCATGGAAACAGAGGAAGATATTAGCAAAAGTTGGACCTAACGGAAGTCCCACCTCGACCCCTTCTTTTTGAAGGTAAAGTTAGTTATTAAAGAGAAAATAGGAATTGGAAACGGATAAATCAAGAAGAAAACGAAATTGTGCTTGGTCAAATTGTAGAAAATGTTGAGAAAAGTGAAAGTTTTGTGTAAAATGATGTCAATTGTTTCTTGTAATGGAATGTTTGTGAATAGATTTGTAATGTCAAAGCTTGCCATGGTATATTTATGAGGAGTAGGAAGGTTGGTGGAGATTTGCTCAAGTAAGTCATAGGAATTACGGAGAGTGTATTTATTTGTTGTAATGGGAGAAAGAAGAGGAACCAAATATTTTGCTAGGGCATAGGATGGTGTGTTTATAGCATAAAAAATGGGTCGCAATGGATTAGATGGTTTGTGTATTTTTGGTAGGCCATACAAAATATCTGGGGCGGAACCTAAAGCAAAAAGAGGAGAATATGTCTGCGGATCAATAAGGTTTAACGTTAACTTCTTGTCTCTTTGCTTCAGGTTCCGCCTTTCCATTGTAGTTGATCTTCCACCCCCACATCTCTTGTCAATTTTCTTGACCTATCGCACCCACTTTAAGAGATGAAGCTGTGAAGCATGCAGTAACTCGACACATTGAATTACATGGTCCTTTCCTCTATTATCGCGTCCCAAATTTCCGTCCTCACAAACTCGCAGCGGCAAAGGAGTTTGAGGAAATGATGCGGGCCTGCATCACCTTACCTTCCCAATCTTCAAGTGAATGGAAACCCTTCGCCAATTTTAGTAGCTTCTATGCCCAACAGAGTGACCGCTATCCTTGTGTCGAATATGATAGATTTTTCTGACAATCTCCACGAGAAATCAATATTATCGAAGGTCGACCTGGTCAAGGCATATCAGAAAATACCCGTTAAATCGGATTCGATTCACAAGACTGATACCATAACGCATTTCTTTTTAGTTCAAAATGCCGGTAGGACTAAAAAGGTGTAGGCAAAACATTTCGATGTTTTATCAACTAGGTGTTACGAGGTCTTTATTTCGTGTAAGTATCTTTGGGCGAAATTTTAGTAGCATTTTGAGTCTCGAGGAGCACATTTTCCAAATACAAACACTCTACTAGTGTCTACAGGAGAGATCGGTCCTCAAATTAACTCTGCCAAATATATGTTTGGGACCTCGAAGATCACCTTTATTTTTCATCGTGTTACGAAGGATGGTACTTACTTGACACAAGAGAAAATTGGTGAGATTATAAAGTTAGCACAGCCGCGTACATTCACGCAATTGATTTATTTGGGATGGTCACTTTTTACCTCCGGTTCATTTCACACCGCAATTTAAAAAACACCTTAATCACCTCCTCAAAGAGGAACTCGGAATAACTCTCTACTTACGTGTTAAATGAGACAGTCAAGGCTTTCGCTGAGGTCAAAGCTTTTGGCTGTCCATACGCGGTTAGTCTATGTGGACTGTTCAGGTGAGCTTTCTATTACAACGGAGGACGGTGTGTCAGGCGTGGTGTAATATATAAAATAAGAGGTATGTAGTCATATAAAATTCTTCTCCAACATTTTAAAGCCTGCTGAGAGACGTTACAGCATCATTAGGCATGAATTCAAGGTTTTATTTCTCGCAGTGAACCATTTTCTTCACAAAGTAGAAGAGCGAACTTTCCGCATATATACGGACCGTCAGATACTTTTTTGCGATTTAGACCACTTCAGATCGCCATTATCCACTTGAATGCCACCGACTGCATTATATCTTGCAAGTTACTACCTTATATAGTGGTTAACATACAATTGTAGCCACGGAGAACGAGGATCTAGAGCACCACGGGGGCCATCTTGTGCGCCAGGTTGCACACCTATTTACTTTAGATGTCATTCGTCGTCTTCCAGGGATTAAAGCATTTTAGAAAGCTTTTGCATAGAGACCCATGGGGATGTTTATCAACAAGGACGTTCGTCGCTGGGCTCGCACTTGCGTACAACTCCAACACTCAAAGAAACAGCGACACATTTTCACATCCTCTACATCCCTGTGCTCCAGCCACCGAACAGTTCGAGAAAATCCACCTGGACATTTTAGGCAGGCTTCCGCATAGTAAAGACAAGCCCTCAATGCTAACGATGGCTACTTGCTTTACGTGTTAGGTGGAAGCCGTTTCCATGGAACCCAAGGAATCATAGACTATTTATTACCCAGGCTTTTATAGCCTCCTGCGTGACAAAACTTATGGACCCTTTGACCATCACTACGGATCGTGATCGGCAATTCGACTCCTCTCTTTGCAGAGGACTCGAATTACCGGCCACCTGAAGCCCAGAAAGTAACGGCTTAATCGAGCGGATTCACAGAATCATGAAGGGGGACACTGAGGATCGCAACATAGACCCTAATGTTGTATGCACTCACCTGACCACCCTGGGCGTCAGAAACACATAAAAGAAAGATCTAACCACCTATGGTTGATTTCGTGTATGGCACTGGGCTGCGTATGCCCAGCGAGCTCATCGAGGGTACCTTACGCACACCCTCTTCACTCTGATTTGTCACCACGTCCAAGCGCACCATGGGTCATCATGGCTGACGCCGAGCACGCACACAAAGGAAAGGACGGTCTACGCCCTCAAAGATCTCCCAACCCCAGTTTTCGTTCGGGTAGATGGCGGAAAGGTGTCTCCAGAGCAACCATATTATGACCAACCGACAATTATTACGTAATTTTTAAGGTGAAAGAAGACACGGCTGCAATTAATCCTTCTAAATCTAGCCATCTTTGAAACAGCAGCTCATAAGGGCAGGAAGCACCACAGGGCATGAATGAGCTGAGCGGTCAACTAGGGAACAGAAAAGAATGCAAGTCACTTTTTTGCTCCCAAATTCCCTCCTTTAAGAATATCAATCCTAGGAGAAAGGGGGGGGGGGGCTCTATGACGGAGGCCGGCCTTAGGATTTTGTCACATGAATTGGAAAGACATACATGTAATTTCCAAACGAGCAGGGAGACTTACGGGCTACCTCCAGCTCGCTGATAAAGAGAAAAAGAGAGATTAAGAGAGTGTATGAAAGAAGGTAAGAGAGAGTGTATTAGAGAAAATGTAAGAGAGAAGGAGAGTAAGAGAGAGAGAGAGAGAAAGAGAGGTTGATAAAAAATAAATACTAAATACCTTTTTACTTGTTAGAGAACAAATAAATACAAAATAGCTCTTTAATCGGTAGAACAAAATAAATACTAAATACCCCTTTACTTGATAGAGGAAAATAAATACCAAATACCTACCTATTCGCTTTTAGAGAGCAAATTAATAGTAAATACCTCTTTACTTGTAAGAGAACAAATGAAGGGTAAATACCTCTTTAATTGCTAAAGAGCCATGAATATTAAATACCTCTGTACTTGTCCGAGAACAAATGAATACTAAATACCTCTTTACTTGGTATTAGTAGATTATGAAATTGACTTCGACTCCATAAACACTGTTTCGCTTCCAAGCAAGGGTGGAGATGAGCTTTAAAAGCTAAGGGTAGGCACTAATGTCCGTGAGGTTGGGAGCGAAAGCGGAGGGGGAAAGTAGACGTCATATCAATAATTACTAGAAACTTGACAGAAGATAATTAATAAACATTCTGACTTCCTACCAGAAATTAGACCATAAACTGGAAAGTAAGGGGAAGCCGTCCCTCTGCGTACCCCACATTTTCATCAATGCTTCTAAGAGCACTAAAGAAACAAGGAATTATTAAACCCTACAATGACATTCTCTCTTAAATAGCCATACAACTTCATCATTTGGACTGGGCTCGGCGAGTGATAAAATACCAATAGAGGAGGAGCGAAGGAGGGTAATCTCATTTGCCCCCCAAACTCTCTACAGCAGCGCTTGGGGTATTTTCAAGACTTTACAATACGAACAAAAGAGAATCAGATTGAAGTAAGATATTTAAGCTACCATCGCTTTACTGGTCGCATGGCATTATATGCCTCATCAAGTCATGAAGAAATGCAGTTAATGGTAACGGAATTATCACAATCCAGTCACATAGTGGAGTCGAATAAGAACTTTTCAAGCAATACTGATCATTATTATGCATTTAGGATTGACGATCAAACATTCGAGTAGATACAAGGATACATACATATGTATACTTATGACAGCTTTTTATTCCTCATGAGAGAAGGGGAAAGGAATTAAGTAGTAGAACAAAATGAAGCGAGTGCGGGAGGGAAGTTTAGCTCCACCTTCAAAAGCGACGTACCCTTAGATTTAAAAGGACTCAACTTAAGTAGGTGAGACTCGGGAGCCCTGAAATAAAAAAACTACCCAGCAAATGAGGAAAACCCAGAGAAATGGGACGATAAGAATACAAACACGAAGACTTAAAAAGAATAGAAGTTCTCAAGTGGAAGTGGACAGGACACTGTTATGAGAAACTACCGAAGATGAACAAAGGAAGTTCTAAACTGGACTTTTTTTACACATAAAAGAGTCCTGAAGACGATCTTGCTGGAGGGAGGATGAAATTTGCAATTGCCTAACTTTGGGGGCACAATGGTTTGATGATGATTATGGCATGAGTCAAGAATAGTAATGCAAAATAAAATATACATGAGTAAAAAAAACTCTGGTAAGAAAAATTTAGTAATACAGGGTGACCCTAAAATCTGGAGACAGGAAATATCACAATGGTCTCCTTGTTCACCAGACCTTACCCCCACCATTGACTTCAATTTCTGTGGTATGCTAAAGGACAAGTTACTCAATGGTCTCCTCGTTCACCAGAAATTAATTCATCTGACTCCTCTTTCTAGAAATGCTGAAGAAGCTGGTGTACTCATTCAAAATTCAAGATCCGAGACACCTGAGTGAACAGCGAATCATAAATGAATGTGCTCCAATTGACGGAAATTTGGAAGTAATGCATCGAGTTCATCGGATAAATCTCGCAAAGGGGCATCGAACTTTGCCTCACAAATGATCAAAATCACATTAAAGATGTTATTTATAATTTCAATTAAATAAAATATATTCCATTTTTATTTAAATGAACATGTACATTTTTCCTATGTCTCCAGGCCTTAGGGACACCATGTACATGACAAGAGACTGGTAATAAATATTCACGAATAAATGGAAAAAGAATGGTAAAAAATATCAAGAAATAAATTAATAAAGACTCGCAGGAAGTATTCAGGAATGACTGACCACTGTTATAAAACGTTCAAGAATACATGAGTAAATTCTTATACTGAATATTTAGGAATATATGAGTGAAGATTCGTAGAAAGTATAAAAAAAAAACATAAGTAAAGTCTAGTACAAGGTAGATGAAATCCATTATTAAAGATTGCTACAAATGAATCATAATTATATGAGTAAATTAGTCAGAAATGTTCATATACATTCGATTTTTTCACTTTCTTTTAGAAATTTAAAAATGCTTGAAAATTGGTTGGCTTAGAAAATGATACAGTTAGAAGACGTGAAAATGTTAGGTTGTACATATTCCGAGAAGCTACAGGAAGAAAATACATGAAACTACATGGGTAAAACAATCGGAGGGCGGAGAGGGGATATTTTAAGACTTTAAATATAAAAATATGCATAAAATTAATAAGTAAAACATAAGTATATTGATATAAAAATAATAGCAAATGTAAACGAAACAGAAGAAACTAAAAACCTAAAAAGAAAACACAGATAAAATAAAATATAATGAAATAAATCTCCTCTCGCTAAAACACAACCACACATACAGTTAAAACTGTACACACACGAAAAATAGAGGAGGTTAAGAAATTCTTGACTGTAATTAATCTTGGTCACTTGTATCTAAGGTATTTATCACTCGAGGTCAAGATCAAAATCAATTTAAGGAGGGGGGAGAAGTAAATTTATAATAAATTTATTTGCCCGCCAATAATATTAGATACAAGTTAAATTATTGTGTGACAAAATTTGTTGTAAAAGAAGGAGATAAATTAATTTGTTGACCGATTCTGTTTATTCAATTTGAAATTGAGGTTTTATGTCATAAATTACATAACTTATTAAATATGTACACATTCCTCCTCGTGTACGTACATATTCCTACTTGCGTAGGAACTTCGGCTGTCTTCGTTTGATATTGAGGTTTTATGATATAAATTACATAACTTGTTATATATGTACACATTCCTCCTCGTGTACGTACATTCTCCTACTGTGCGTTGGAGCTTCGGCTGTCTTCGTTTGAGATTGAGGTTTTATGTTATAAATTACATAACTTGTTATATATGTACACATTTCTCCTCGTGTATGTACAACTCCTACTGTGCGTAGAAGATTCGGCTCTCTCCGTTTGAGATTGTGGTTTCATGTCATAAATTACATAACTTGTTAAATATGTACACATTCCTCCTCGTGTACGTACATCTCCTACTCTTCTTAGAAGCTTCGGCTCTCTTCGTTTGAGATTGAGGTTTCATGTCATAAATTACATAACTTGTTAAATATGTACACATTCCTCCTCATGTACGTACATACTTCATTGGCTATTATTTATCTCTATGACATCTTTAAAAAAACAAATCGCTATTTTTGATATCTAGCTTATCTTGGCATATGAATATATTCCTTTTAATGAAATTTAAAGAATTTTTTTTAGAGGATAAAATTTGAATCAAAATTATTACTTGAAATTAAGAACAATTATATTTTGAGAAATTATAAAAAAATTGCATATTTAATTTCTTAAATCTTTTCAATATGGATGTGGGTAGTTTTAGCGGCGCTGAAGTGCGCCGATCACACTTTGAGGAAGAATGGTAAATGTTGAAGTCTTGATTTTTTTTTATTTTTTGCACACGAAAAAAAATAACACGGGCATTTCGGCCATAAATTTTTAACGCTCGTCAAGCGATGAAATTAGCGGGAGACATTATGGGGGGGGGGGGGGGATTACATAGCCCGATATTGCAAATAAGGCGACTACGTGGAGGTACTAAGGGTCTCACGGGGTACACATCTCTCCTCTTGACATGCATGAACTTGGGTCTCATGTCCTAAAAGATGGCTGTTGTCTTATGTTAAAAAGTCCTTTTTTAATAGTGTGAAAGGGTCTTTATCGGAACAGGCCTGGCAGCAAATTAGGCATTCAAGACTATCGTGAGGTTAAGGTTAGGCTAAGGTTGAGTTATGTTAGGTTAAGTTAGTTTACGTTAGGTTTGGTTAAGTTAGGTTAGGATAGGTTTAGACAGCGTCTTTGCAAAAAAGGACATATGGACTTTCATTAGTACTTCGCGTTGCCGTTGGTGCTGTAATAAGTGTGAATGCAATCTCAGTGTTGGATTTCGAAAAGACACTTGGTTAGAAGAATCAAAATGATCCGTTGAGACAATTGTTTATTTCATTCACGCTTGGTGCAAAAGGTTGTGTTAAAGAGTTTAAAATGTAAACAGAAGCCATAAATGATTGGAAAAACTTTCTGATAGAAGTTTGCGCTAGCTCCTTCCTCTAAAACCTAACCTAACCTAACTTACAGGCTGTACTCCCACTACGAGCCTCGAACGTCATATCCTAATCTTAGTCTAACCTTATTCTCGCGATAGCCTCGAACGCCTAATTCGATGCCGGACCCTTCTCCGAAAAAGACCGGCGCGATCATTTATTCCATATGTCTGTTGCTCTATTCGGCCGTTATTAGGCTCTGGTGGTGATAGGCAGTTTATTTTTTTCGACCCCTTCATGGTTACGCCAGTCAAGACAAATCTGGCTGAGTCAGTTAAGGCAAGAGGAGGGTATTACGTCACCCATCGAGTGGAAGGGAACACCATAAAATTAAAGTGACGAAAATTTAGCCTGGGCTAGGCCTGGGAAGGCAAAAAAAAAGGGTCATTATTTTAGGTTTGATTCCTGACAAAGAGGAAGAGAGCAAAAAAAATTACAAATCAAGGTAAAGGCAATTCCATTTGATTTAAGCCGAAGCCGCCGCCAAAAGCGGAATTTCAAATAAATCCAAAGTGAACGAAATAGCAAGAAAGATAGCAGATAGGTTTCACTATGAGGAGGATATTTCCAAAAATATTCGTGAAACCATTATAATAATTATTTGGGGCACGAAAGATACCTTCTGATACTGCACATTTTAGCAATAAATAGAGAGTTTTCAGCTAGGAGGTTACAGTTTTAATGGAAGAGGCGCGATTGTGTCAAATATTGGAAAACTTACGAACTACCATATATCACTAGGCGTTCCATAAATCTTCGTTCAGAGGTGAGTCTACCAGTCCCCTCTTCGTTACTTAATGAAAATTCAAGAAAATGAAAAGGAGAAAGATGACTTTTGTAGAAAATTATTATGATTTATTTTAAATGCAACAAAGCTTCGTGTTTTGCAAGGTAAAAAACACGATTTTTTACACGGATTCACCGAATGGAAAAGACATTGACTTCCAGCGGCGTGTGCACGAACAAACACACTTTCACGGGTGGACACGAAAACAGAGACGCATATAACCAGCGCATTAATACAGACACAAAGGGAGAAAGGGAGAGGATAAAAGGAAAGAGAAAAGGGAGACGAGGAAATTGGAGTATAAAGTTCAATCGTAAATTAATTTGTGCCCATTAACACGGGCAAAAGGGTTCAAGAAAAAAGATTTTGTTTATTTAAAAAAAGAGAAAATGGTGAAATTAGATAAAGTGGAAATATAGGTAAATTTACATAGCCTGAATCGTAGGGGGAGAAGTGTTAGAGTGAGCGAATGGAAATGGTGAAAAAGCAAGAAGATAAAGGGGGTAAAAAGACAAGAAACGAAGTGTAAAAAACGCGCATGGCGGAATAGAAGTGTTAAAATGTATATAAATGTGCCGGGGCACTTAAAAGGTGGTGGAGTTCTCTGTCTGAGCGAAAGCCGAAAAATAGAAGGTTCCCGTATCAAAATTAATCACCTTTCACCGTAATTTACACCACCTCTTTCCGATTCACCCTCTCTCTCTCTCTCTCTCTCTCTCTTTATATATATATATATATATATATATATATATATATATATATATATATATATATATATATATATATATATATATATATATATATATATATATATATATATAAAATATATATAAATATATATATATATATATATATATATATATATATATATATATATATATATATATATATATATATATATATATATATATATATATATATATATATATATATATATATATATATATATATATATATATATATATATATATATATATATATATATATATATATATATATATATATATATATATATATATATATATATATATATATATATACCCCCTGTCTATATATATACTTCTCCCCCCCTCCTTTCTCTCTCACACACTCACACTCTCTCTCTCTCTCTCTCTCTCTCTCTCTCTCTCTCTATCGGTATCTGGCCCTTAAACACTCCGTAAATATGAGTCCACCCTCACCTCCCGTCGTATTTGGGGCTTCCTGCCTCACTCCGTTTCTTCCATCTTTTCTCAACTTGAGAAAAGTTGCAAAATTTTTCAATTTACTTGTGGGCGGAACCCGACGTTTCAAAACACAAATTATTTATTTTTATGCTCATTTATTTCCTTTTTAGCGTTGTATTTATTTATCTTCATTTTTATTGATTTATTGTTTATTTTGATGCGTCTTTTTTTAGAGATTTCTCCGTAAATTTGGATTCCGCGTATAAGTTTAATTGTTCAGCATTGCTAAGAGATGTTGAGTAGAATTTACACCCAAACATCTACGGGTCATTGACTAATAAAAAAACCCATGAAATAGCATTGAGAGTGGGGGGAGAAATCACTAGCAGGAGAATGTAAAAATGATTCCTAATACTTTTCTTTTTAATAAGATACCGAAGAATTATTTCCTGGTTGGGGTTTTGTAAATACAGACCAGAGTGCATAGAATCATATGTAATTTGGGAATTTTGGACTATTCTATTAATACGTTTGATGTCCAGACTCGCTGGTATTGAACACGACACCTTAACGTCAGAAATCCAAATGGCTACAGAGAGCTTTCGATTATTAAGAAATCGCATGGAAGAATCATAGAATTTACAGATAATATTAGCAGTAAAATTAATATTAAGCTGTGCCACCCGACCATCGCATCGCGAACGTAATCTTGTGACCAGATAAATAAAAGCCCATAAAGATCAGACTGACAATCGCTGGTACACTTTAAAGTACCATGGCCGATCCTTCCTCCCTTATAGAAAGGGGGTAAAAGCGATATTGTGTTTTGACTCCAACTAACGACCATATAACCCGTCGTGGTACTGCGTCTGGACTATGTAGATATCATCCACCCTCGAAGGAACAACTAGTCCTCTACCTCGATGTATGAGGATATGAATACTCCCATAGGGAATATTGGTACTCCATCGGAAGTGTTCCTGAGCAGTAGAAAGGTAAGTAAATTAGGTAATGAAGACAGGGAGAGAAGGATAGCGGTGTTGTGATTTACTATGAGCGTGAGGATGCGTGTAAACTATTTATTCCTGTTGGGGAAAGTATCAGCGTATCTGCTCTTGGGCGGCCAACTCATGTCACCGCAGAAGGATTTGTGTCCTTGCTGGAATATATATATATATATATATATATATATATATATATATATATATATATATATATATATATATATATATATATATATATGTATGTATATATATATATATATATATATATATATATATATATATATATATATATATATATATATATATATATATTTATATATATATTAGTGATTAAATTATCATGGATTTCTTGGAAATTCGTAATTTCTTTGGTAGAAGGTAACTTAAAACTATTTAATGAGTCAATAATCAGGTTATTTTATCATATTAGTGTGAAATAACTATTGTACATTTTTAAATTAAATATTAAAGTGGTGTTTTTCTTCATTTTCTGGCAGACTTGTTGAAATAAAACAAGGCAACAGGTATTCTGTTTTGCCCGCTGCGGCAACTGTTAGTTTCATGCCTCAGTTCCAATTCAGACTTCCCAGGGTGAGGGTGTGCAAGCTATTCTCTTTTGCTGTTACTGACCCATTAATTGAACTAGAGTGTATTTTGCTTGCCTGTGGATAATAGTAACCGTTTTTTTCTCGCAGTGTACTAGATAAAAAGAAAGTGAACAGATATAGGTAAAGTTAATGGCTTGAGTCCTCGGAAAATTGGACAGATCAATGTTTTATTAAGTGATAGTGCACTGAAATAGAAAGATAGTGCAAATAAATTGGGAGTCTCCTCTCAAACAGTAATAGAAAAAAAATTAAAACGGTCTTAATTTGGACTCAGCAAGGGTGGGGAAATGTGATTGCAAGAGGAAAACAACACCAGGGACAGACATAAAAATAGAACAAAGGGTTATTAAGGACAAAAGAAAATCTTGTAGGAAGATTGAAAGCGAATTATCAGCAGATGGCCTTAGGCTTGTTTGGATAACAGTAAATAGGAGGTTTATGGACCAGCCTACATCCAAGAAAGTAGCCTAAGCTTACTAAAACCATGATACAAGCACGTCAAGTCTGGGCTAATGCTCATGCTGATTGGACTTCTAAGCAATGGGAACAGGTAAGAGCGGTACATTTGCCAGTTATTTTGTTTATTAAGAATAAGAGAACACTTTGATGTTGTTGACTTCTCCATCATGGACAAGTCAACAACATCAAACTGTATTACAGAATCCAGATGTCCACGGCCTATAAAATAGACGAAAAAAACATCAAGGAGATTATTAATCGTAACATCAAGGTTAAAAATCAAACGGATAAAATCCAACTCATCATTTATTATAAAATAACAAAAGCCAGCAATCTTCTGATAAAAACAACATCTGCCTAAACTCCTTGAATCTCAAGTCAACCAACATAGTTTACGAGTTCATCTGCCCCGATAAAGAATGTAAGTTTTATAAAAACTAAAAATATAATGGCATGACAGCCACTACACTTTCGAGACGTTTAACCATGCATCTACGAAACGGAGGGCCTAAGAATCATATGAAGAGTGTCCATAATATTAGCCTAACGAGAGATATGCTGGTTGATAATTCCAATATTAAAAGAAAAGAGGTTAATAAAGAGAGGCTGAACATCTTAGAAGCCATATTAATATATGAAGATAAATCGGCCATCAACAGTCAAGCGACAAGCTGGAATCGCACATTAAAACTATTTTAAAATTGCACTCACAGGAGTGGCCCATTTCCTCTAACATTACGTTTAATCAAGGCGGAATAAATACCCCTTAAAAATCGTTTTCTTTCACTCTGTCAGATCCTCACTCCATTCATTACATCGGTAAAGGAAGAAAGAACTTTTCAAAACGCCCCGAAGATGATCGAATAGGATCGAAGGCTTAGCAATTTAGTTTGGTTTTTACTAAACACATTCATTTAAAAAAAAGAGATGAATACTGGACAAGTGATCCACCATCTACAAGATGGAATAAAAATTATAGTTAAAAGAAGAGAAAGCTGCCAAAAGAAATTAATTAAGGCAAAATACACAATGGTCTTCAACAAAATTTGCATTTAAGAAAGACTACTACCCAACTACACTAATATATATATATATATATATATATATATATGTGTGTGATAGAACGGGTTGAGGCAGCGTTAGTTTCAACTCCTATCACATATTATTTTAAAACCACGATGCTCCCACGTGCATCTTCGCTTCGAAGCTTGGCGCCTTATCACAGCCACCGGATGTCAATGTTTAAACAAGAAGGTTATCGTCCCCCCCGTTCGCCTCCATACGCCGACACGCCAGATTGAGTTAGGCTTATGGGCAGATAAGGCATTGTTCCCAGGCTCGGCTGTGCATTCTCTCGAAGCTCCCACTCCATTGTCCCCCACGCCAAGGGAGTGTCTCGACTATTTAGATGGAAACTTTACCACTAAGATCAGATTGGAGATCCAGATTTTCGTCGCGAAACATCACCAAGACCCTCTCTTCCTTTGTGCGCCAAGGGACCTCGCCCTCGAGATTTACCATCACTTGTCCAGAAGGAGGACAATATCCCTTGAGTGCCAAAGGTTCGAGCCTTTCGTGACGCCAAGTTCTCAAGGCTTCCCCCTCGTTGTTCAGAAAGAGAACAACGTTAGAACAGCCATTGTTCTTCTGAGCCCTTCGCCAAGAAACGGTTCTCACCCTTCTCCCTTGTTGTTCAGAGGAGAACAACATTAGAACAGCCATTGTTCTTGAGCCCGTAGACAAGAGACGGTTCTCACCTCCCCCCTGTTGTTCAGAAGAGAACAACGTAGAACAGCCATTGTTATTTTGAGTCCTTCGCCAAGAAACGGTTCTCACCCTTCCCCTTTGTTGTTTAGAGGAGAACAACATTAGAAAAGCCATTGTTCTTGAGCCTGTAAACAAGAGACGGTTCTCACCCCCCCCCTGGTTGTTCAGAAGAGAACAACGTAGAACAGCCATTGTTCTTCAAGCCGTTCGTCGAGAAACGGTTCTCATTCCCAAGACGCCACGTCAGGATCCTTTTATTCCCCCCCGCCCCTTCGGCTGGAACTCGCCAGCGGACCGAAAATTCCTTCACGTCGCCTTCCACTGCACCACTAGTATAAAGTTACGTAAGCCAAACGTCACCTTTGAGTACTTAACCCTTTAGTAAATTCTATCCTGTGCTTTAAATGGTTTAGCGAACCATCCCATCCCTTCAACTCTATATTTGTTTTACCTTTTTAAATCCTTTAATCCTCGGATTAGCCCGAGCCCCCACGACCCTTTCCATTCTCTGTTTATGTCAATATTTTCCGTTTTGTGTTTGTTGGATAGTTATTATTAATAAAACTCTATTTTATTAATGATAGCAATATTATTATCCTTGAGCTCAGTTCCACTTCTTAAGCATATCGAAGATACATAATATCGGCCCGCCAGACATTAACGCACTCTAAAGTTAATTAAAGAAGTTCCCTCAACGAATAGTTATATATGGTATATCGTCGAGAGTCCATTCTACGACATATATATATATATATATATATATATATATATATATATATATATATATATATATATATATATATATATATATACTATTTAAATTTGGTATCAGGTGTGTAAGGTTTAACGCTATATCTTTGCAAACACTGGTCTCAGTAGAGTAAAGCATAGTGTTATTCGTTATAATAATAGAGTATAGTAGTTCCCTTTTGTTTTAACGATTGCTATCCCCTTTTTAGAAACTTAAGAAGCTGGAGTAGCTCAAGGAACGGTTATAATAATTTGCTTGTGTTTTTTTTTTTATTTTAGTCAGTGGTTATTTAGATCGAGAAACCAAGTACGAATAGGTCAGTGCCCATATTTAGGTAGGCTAATTTCTCTAGAAGGCATAATTCTTGTTGCGAGGAATTTTAGTTGGTTGACTAGTGCGCCCCAAGTGCAAAGATGACTCAGTTCGAAATCTTTAAAGCGCAAGGAGAATCCTTGGGACTTTCCGAAAAAAAAGAACTAATTGAGTACGTTCGAGAGGAGCAGAGAAAAGAGGAAGAAAGAGAAATCCAACGAGAAGAACGAGAAAGAGAAATCCAACGAGAAGAACGAGAAAGAGAAATCCAACGAGAAGAAAAAGAAAGGGGAAAAGAAATCCAACGAGAAGAAAGAGAAAGAGAGGAACGGATAAGACAAGCTGAGCCTCACCATCAGATTGAATTAGCTCGTGTTGAAGCAGAGATACAGTCCGCTCGTTCCCGTTCCGAAGCCTCCCCCAATCTCTCACTAAAGCTCCCCAATTTCAAGGATGGAGAGGATTTCGGAGCATTTTTAGCCCACTTCGAAAAGATCCTCGAAATCAATAACATGGATCTGGAGGCTGAAGGTGTAGCCAGATTACTTTCCCTGTTAAATTGTAAATTGCGCGAAATTTTTATATCTTTACCATCTGAGTGTACAATTAACTACAGCACCTTAAAAGCTGAGTTATTCGCCGCTCATAATATGACTCCCGATTTCTACCGCCAAGAATTTCGAGGAGGTCCTATTAAACCCGGACAGACGTTCCGTCAATTCGGATACATTCTTCAAAGGAATTTTAAATTTTGGTTAGAATCCTCAAAGGTTGATCCGAACTTACAATCCTTAACATACTTCGTGTTGCGAGATCAATTTTTGGCGTCTCTCACGACGGAGATCCGCGCGTTCGTCAAGGATCGTCGGTGCCAGTCCTTTAAAGAATGTACCGCAGAAGCGGATTTCTATGCCGCAAGTCATAATTTATACCCAAAGGAGAATCGAACTTCTCACCAATCCACCTACAAGAGAAGGAAGGATTGGCGCCCCTTCACAGGAAAGCCGACGAAGTTTCCGAGCCCCGTAAAACCACAAAACTTCTTTCCCCAAAACCAACAACGGGACTCCAAACCTCCCGTTAAGATTTCTCCTCCATCTCTCTTCCCGAAGCGACCAATCATATGCTTCACCTGTGGTTTAGAAAACCACATGAGCTGGAATTACCCCCCAAATTCTAGGCTTAAAAGCGGACCAGCCCACCAAGTTCACCAGATTAATGCAACCCCGGCTTCCCCGGTGGTGCAGACCCAAGCAGAAACTTCTCCCCCTCCGTCAGGCCACCAGGTAAATTTTATTTTTGATAAAAGTTCATCGGGAACTTTGAAATTTGAGGAGGGCAGCGTGAACGGCTGCCGGGTATCGACTCTCGTCAGGGACACAGGATGTACGTGTTTCATCGTGTCCGACGAACTCCTTCCCCCAGTGGACCCTAACCACGAAAAATTTGCGGTTGTACATGACTACCTTGGGCGGGCGAACAGATTCTCCGTCGTTAGATGTTACCTGCAGTGTCAATATTATGATGGCTGGGCTGAAGTCATTTCAGCACCCATACAATTATGTTCCGTGCTTATATGACAGAGCCCCCAAGTAAGTTTTGACCCTGTGTCTCAGGCCGCCCTTCCTCGAGGCCGAGATAAGAAAGAAGCCCAGGAGCCCGTCCCCATCAGAACCCCGATACCGTCCGATTTTTCGGAGACCCCTAACCAGGACTTTAGGAAGACACAAAAGGAGTGTGAATTACTAACACCCTTAGGCGATAAGGCCCAAGACAAGGACACGGAGACTGTCCGTGGACCCCAAGAAAAAAAGAACCCCCAACGCGCCCATGGAGATACCTTCGTAGAACTGGACGAAACATCGGCGCTTGAAGAAGATTACCCCGCGGAGTCCCTTAATGTAATACAGATAGTGTGCACCCAACCTGATGCCGATTACCCTCCTCCTTCCCTACCAGGCAAGTCTTTGGAACCCTCTGACCTGGATATTGACGCGCAGCTGACACCACATCAAAAGAGTCAGCTACAAGAACTATCTAAATGGAATCACCATTTAACCACCCTATTAGCTCTTTTCGAGCGACTGCGCGAAAATGGCCTCACTATTGGCCCCCGCAAATGCCATTTTGCCCAAGAAACCATCAAATATTTGGGTTTCAAAATAGGACAAAGCCAGTTGGGTCCCCGAGATGATAAGATGAAGGCAATCGCCGACATGCCCCTCCCGATTACAAAGAAGCAATTAAGATCGTTCCTAGGATCAGCTTCGTACTATCGGCGATTCGTTCCGAATTTCGCTGCGATTTCGGCGCCCCTCAGCTCCCTTTTAAAAAAGAATTCACTCGATCGTCTACGTTGGAACGATGTCGCTATTTCCCATTTTAATCAGTTCAAGAGTAAGCTTATTTCTGCCCCCATTTTAAAGTTGCCCAACCCGGAAAAATCCTTTGGGTTTAAGACAGACGCGTCCAACGAGGGCATTGGAGGTGTACTTCTTCAATACGAGGATGACGGAACAAGTCATCCAGTTGCATATGCCAGTCGCAAATTATTACCGCGCGAAAAGAGATATGCCACTATAGAAAAGGAAGCTCTATCAATTATCTGGGTCATAGACAAATTCAAGATGTACTTAATAGGTAAAGAAGTTCAGATAGAAACCGACCACCGTCCGTTAGCCTATATTAGGAATGTGCCACACTCCAACGGCCGAATCATGCGCTGGAGTTTACTCTTGAAAGAGTATCAATTTAAAATAAATTATATAAAAGGTTCCGATAACCAGGTCGCTGACGCACTCAGTAGGAATGCGTTACCGAATAGCGTAGAGTAATTGTATTCATAGAATTAGTATCTCCATGTAGGTATATACCGTCTTGTACGATTTAAATTAAGATTCTCTTGTAATATAATTAGTTAATGTATATGTCTGAATTTTGTAACGCTCAATGTCTATTTTTTTGTATGTATATATATTTGTACCCATTAAATTACGTATAAATTATTTTGTCCCATATGTACTAATTTTATATCATTTCATTGTTCCATGCCTTTTTTTTATTAAGTTTGTATTAAAGGCTATTTTCCCTTATAATCAAAAGATCAAAATAATTATATGTATTGAGGTAATACTAGTTAGGTGCAGGAACGTACGGTTGGTACAAGAAAACGATTTCCCCACAACGGAGCTCTATCGTTGTCCCTTCTCTCTTTTTTTCGAAGTGACAACTTACCCCGGAATGGAGGGGTGTGATAGAACGGGTTGAGGCAGCGTTAGTTTCAACCCCTATCACATATTATTTTAAAACCACGATGCTCCCACGTGCATCTTCGCTTCGAAGCTTGGCGTCTTATTGCAGCCACCGGATGTCAATGTTTAAACAAGGAGGTTATCGTCCCCCCGTTCACCCCCATACGCTGACCTCGCCAGATTGAGTTAGGCTTATGGGCAGATAAGGCATTGTTCCAAGCCTCGGCTGTGCATTCCCTCGAAGTTCCCACTCCATTGTCCCCCACGCCAAGGGAGTGTCTCGACTATTTAGATGGAAACTTTACCACTAAGATCAGATTGGAGATCCAGATTTTCGTCGCGAAACATCACGACGACCCTCTCTTCCTTTGTGCGCTAAGGGACCTCGACCTCGAGATTCCCCATCACTTGTCCAGAAGGAGGACAATATCCGTTGAGTGCCAAAGGTTCGAGCCTTTCATGACGCCAAGTCCTCAAGGCTTTTCCCTCGTTGTTCAGAAAGAAAACAACGTTGGAAAAGCCATTGTTCTTGAGCCCGTAGACAAGAGACGGTTCTCACCCCCCCCCCTGTTGTTCAGAAGAGAACAACGGTAGAATAGCTATTGTTCTTTTGAGCCCTTCGCCAAGAAACGGTTCTCACCCTTCCCCCTTGTTGTTCAGAGGAGATCAACATTAGAACAGCCATTGTTCTTGAGCCCGTAGACAAGAGACGGTTCTCCCCCCCCCTGTTGTTCAGAAGAGAACAACATTAGAACAGCCATTGTTCTTGAGCCCGTAGACAAGAGACGGTTCTCGCCCCCCCGGTTGTTCAGAAGAGAACAACGTAGAACAGCCATTGTTCTTCAAGCCGTTCGTCGAGAAACGGTTCTCATTCCCAAGACGCCACGTCAGGATCCTTTTATTCCTTCCCCCCCTTCGGCTGGAACTCGCCAGCGGACCGAAAATTCCTTCACGTCGCCTTCCACTGCACCACTAGTATAAAGTTACGTAAGCCAAACGTCACCTTTGAGTACTTAACCCTTTTGTCAATTCTATCATCTGCTTTAAATGGTTTAGCGACCATCCCATCCCTTTAACTCTATATTTGTTTTACCTTTTTAAATCCTTTAATCCTCGGATTAGCCCGAGCCCCCACGACCCTTTCCATTCTCTGTTTATGTCAATATTTTCCGTTTTGTGTTTGTTAATAGTTATTATTAATAAAACTCTATTTTATTAATGATAGCAATATTATTATCCTTGAGCTCAGTTCCACTTCTTTAGCATATCGAAGATACATAATATCGGCCGCCAGACAGTAACGCACTCTAAAGATAATTAAAGAAGTTCCCTCAACGAATAGTTATATATGGTATATCGTCGAGAGTCCATTCTACGACAATATATATATATATATATATATATATATATATATATATATATATATATATATATATATATATCTTTGAAATATTAGTAAATTCCCAAATTTTAATTTAAGTCCTGGCTTATATAAACTTAATGGTTATTTTTTAAATTATATTCACAATGTACTGTCGAAGCTTTTAATTTGAGACTAAATATTTAGATTAATCTTAATCAAGAATTTAATTTTATTTTGTGTGCATCTATGTAGACTTATGTATTTGTCTGTATTTATTTCCATTTGAGTCAAGTTTTTAGAACCTTTGTACTTATTTTACCTTGATTTTAGATCGTGACCTCTGAGGTTAATCCCTCGTTAAGTTTTTTTCCTCCTTAATTGCCTAGGCGGTATTTTAATCCTCTTGTCAACCTTTAGTCTTTTGAATTTATCTGATTTAATGATCTTATTTTGTATTTTTCTTCGCTCCTCCTAAGGTTTCCATTTCCTATTAACTCATTTTGTTGATTGGTTTTTTGCTTTTTTGTGGGCTTTTCCTCTCCTCTCTATCATCCTTATAAATATTACAATTTTCAATACTGCTGTTATTCCTTGATAAAGAACTCGAAACATAGTTCGAAAGTACTTGGAATCCTCGTATTAATTTTCCCTGTGGGCTTTGTTGCATATATATATATTTATATATATATATATATATATATATATATATATATATATATATATATATATATATATATATATATATATATATATATATATATGTAATATTCGTGTAAAGCTACCTGTGTGTGTATGTGTGTGCGTGTTAATGTGGTGTATAACTCTGAAATCCCGCCTCCTGATAGACCTTGTGACCATTATGATCGTATATTATTATTTTCCTGTCAATTAGTTTGGTTTCATTATAATAAAGAATTTAGGTGTATGGTGTATAATGAGTTGTATATATTATGTATTATTCACCGGCGTGCGAGACTTGAGATGCTGCGATGCTATCTCGCATGAGGTATGCGGTTAACCAACACATACAAACAACTCACCACAGTTCACGTAATTAACTGGTAATAATTCAACTTCTCCACATAGCGTCTGAACGCAACCTTATATATATATATATATATATATATATATATATATATATATATATATATATATATATATATATATATATATATATATATATATATATACATATATATATATATATATATATATATATATATATATATATATATATATATATATATATATATATATATATATATATATATATATATATATATATATATATATATATACTACGCAAAATAAGCGAACGATTTTCCTTTATTGACATATTTTAAATAATATTATGAGTATGTAAATGAAATTTTAATGGTAAATAAAAGCATGCATATAATCTATTCTATAAAGATTTCATAGGATATAATCGTATATTCAAGAAATTATAATATTAAATTTACTAAGAAAATAAAATAGTGTCACGTAGAAAGTAAGAGAACGATTTTTTGAGGAACAATCTAAATGTTTCTTAAAATTATTTGGCAAAGTTTTGTTTACAAGGTAAGAACTGAACGTAAAAGTGATTCTTGAGATCCATCAGAAAATTGTTCACATAAGGACTTCGGGGAGGACTCTTACTGCGATTACAAGAGGGGTAGGAAGGTCTAAGAGTGTGAATTCGCGTGTCCTGAAGTTTTACAATAAAAACAAAACCTACAAATAGCCTGAAAAAGTCGGTCAACCTCGCATGACCACCGTCCGATAAGACAGAGCTATTAGGCACTTCTCTATGAAGGATTCCTTCGAGACTGCAGCGGAAATTTCTCGAAAGATTAAGATCAATTTTACCAAAGAAGTGGGCCGTTTCCCAGTATCCCGTCGCCTCACTGCATCTGGTGTAAAACCTCGTTCTCCAGCAACCAAACCAATCATCAGTAGGAAGAACCAGAAGGCGAGACTCGAGTATGCTAAAGCTCATGTTGTTTGGAGGGATGTAGATCGATGAGAATTTATTTCAGCGGCGAAAGTAATTTTAATTTAGTTAGATCTGATGGTAGATGCTTTGTTAGACGCGCTGCAGGTGACAGACCTAACTATAAATTGAAAAGAGGCAGCGTCATGCAATAGAGGATGTTTGCGACTAAAGGAGTTGGTCCGCTAGTGCCAATAATTGCAACGGTAAATGCGAATGTCTACATAAGCCTCATACAACAACATCTTATGGCTTCAATCCAAGCATCTTCAATCCAGCAATATAAATGCATGACAACGCGCCATGCTATACTGCAAAGCGAGTAAAATACTATTTCGAACAATAAGATATCGAATTAATGAAGTGGCCTGCTCAGAGCCCGTACCTGAACACACTTGAGAACCTCTGGAAGATCATTAAAGACAAGGTTCAAGACCAGCAACGTTCAATTGTGACGGATTTATGTTCGAAAATTGAGCAAGAATGAACAAAATAGCACCCGAAATTTGCAAGAAACTGATAAGGTTCAAAGTAATAGAAACAAAGGCTTCAATACATCATATTAAGTATTTTAAGTTTCATCGTGGTCAAATGTTCCTTTGTTTCTCTTATATTTGCTTGCTAAGCAATTTTGTAAATGATGGTTCTCTAAAAATGCATGTGTTATTATTTTATTTTGTTCGTTTATTTAGTATAATTTCTTGAATATGCGATTGTATCATAAAAAATCTTTATAAAATGTATTAAATTTATGCCTATATGTAATATTTTAATAAAAGAAAATCTTTCTCTTATTTTGCTCGGTAATATATATATATATTTGTTTTGTTTTTTTCTCGCTTTTGCGAACGCAATTCTTAATTGCGAGAGGAAAATGGAAAATAAATTTAAGTAAATCAATTTATTTAATCATTGTATACTTAATTTGTCCGTGATCATACACATTTCCTAAGCCATCTTGAGTCCGGAGATTTTAGTTTTTAGAGGCAGCTTTTGCTTTGTGTCCTCTGATTTCCTTGCCTCCTTTACCGAAGGTAAAGTTGAGATCCAGTGAATTTTCCGAAGAAATACGCAGGAATGACGTCCTTCTAGCAATTGACGATAGATAATGTGGTGTGAAAGGTATAAAGTGAGAAAAGAGTGGTGTGAAAGGTATAAAGTGAGAAAAGAGTGGTGTGAAAGGTACAAAGTGAGATAAATAGGTAGAAATAGATTTGAAAATTAGCGGCGAAAATGAAAGAAAGTATTCGGTTTGCATAGAGTTGTACAGGCACCAGGAGATATGGTTAATCTCTTGACTTGTATGTTTTTTGTTGTTGTTGTTGTTGCATTGCTCAACAGGGGGAAGATGACTCTGCTCCCTTCAACTGTCAGGGAGATTATGGAAGTGGAAGTTCTATTTCAACTCAACCTCACATAAGTGAGGTGATCCCACTCGAAGATTGCATCCAGGTGGGGTGGTGCTGTCATACCCATTTATAAATGACGTGACCACACTACAACTCCTTTTTCTCTTTTTTTACAGGGTGGTTAGGGTTCAAAAACCACATCCATGTCTGTTGAGCGATTTTGTATGGTCTTGAATGACGTGTTTTCTCTTCTTTCGTATTTTTGTGGGTTAATTCACCTCTTCTTTTTCTAATATATTCTTATTGAGAATCTTTTGAAGTTTCTTGGTGTTATCGATAAGGTGGTGAAGATGGAGTAGGTAAAAATGTGCGCAAGATGTTTAGCTTCAGATCCATTTGCCGTGCATTGGGGCCGGAAGGGCACACATTCCTCTAAATGTCAGCTGCTGCATGCTGGCGCTGGTACTGTCATGTAAGGTACTTACACACGGCCAATTCTCCGGGTTTCAGGAGCAGTAGGGGTTGCGCCCCGGCTACTCCCTTCACCCCATGGGTGCTCTCGAACTGGCCGCAGTTTTCGCTGCATAGTTTTACTAAATAATAATAAAATAAATAATAATCAAAATTAAATAATAATAAAATAAAATAAATAATAAATATATAATAATAATAATAATTAAAAATAAATAATAATAAATAAAAATAATAAAATAAACAATGATATTACTAGTACTAATAATAATGATGATAATAATAATAAAATAATAATAGCCTAATTTCTCTTAATTTTCTCCACGACAACTTTATAAAAACATAAATATACATAACCCCCCCCCCCCCCGAAAATTAGAAGCCCAATGAAATAATATTAATCAAACTGGTCTACGGGATTTGAAAAGTCCAGATTGATTATATATTAACATAATTTATCCCACAATGCAATTTTAAATTAGTCTATCATATTCATATTTCTTTATAATTAATTTGTTTTTTCACTAAATTAGTCCAACATATTTATATTCCTTAATAATTAATTTGTTTTTTTATTATATCTATTTGCCTGCCAGTGCCAGGTGCTTTACTTATCTCTCCATCTCTTTATTTGCAACTCCATTCCAACCCTAAGTCGATACTTAAGGGTTGTAAATATGTAAACAGTAAATCAGGGTGGGGTTTTTTTCCAATCACACCGAAAACACGAAGGTTTATATAGTTTTCTTTGTCCACAGCCTTGAGGTTCTACACCAGTGTACTTACCTTCACTTTTTGCTAGTGTACTACATTGTGTTTATGTTACATAGCTATGTAAGTGACTGGTCGGATTTCAGGAGAGAACAATTTGTTGATGTTCGCTTTGTGGGAGCTTCTGGAACCATCATTTAGGCAAGCAAGAGAAATGAGACATGTGATTATGTGCCTACAAAAGATAAGAAAACTTCATTAGAAAAGGAAAAATATCCCAGGAGCGCCATTGTACCAGGAACCTTCAATCTTTAGTAGGGTTTGTAGCCATTCTCAGTCGGGGCGATAAATCGGTGCTTCATCGACTGCACAATCTTCACTAAAATCAACATTGTGCATTGAAATTTCAGTTAACATGTCAGAAATAGTATCTAAACGAGTGTTTGGAATATTCTTTTATACATCTCTTACTTCACTATATCTTAGAAATTTCATCATAAAATATAAACAAATATCTATCTATGCTCTTGATGAAGTTATAAAGTACCTTCACTGACAATTATATATTTAGGCTGACACAATTTCAATGTATTACTTTAGAGGTCAGTAGCTTCTCCCACAACTATTTCTCATTGGCTTTGTATATGGTGTTAAACAACATCTTTATGACTCATTGACTCCCTGGCAGTCAAGCTTTTCGAAATCTGGCAACTCCGCTGTTAATATATGAACTACAGTTGTAGTTGATATACTACTCACTAAGGAAGATATTGACGAAAGACAATTACTCTTGCAAAATTTGGTTTCGTGTGCAACAGATTGTGCTCCATCCATGATTAGTGAGCATAAAGGATGTATTGCTCACAAGGAAAAGGCAGCCCCTTCGGTTATTACAGTGCATTGTATTCTACACTGCCAACAATTAGTTCGAATTTTCACGAGTCACTGACAGTTGTAGTAGTATATAGTATTAAAACGCTTAATAAAATTCAATCTCACAGCAAATATGACAGACTTTTTCAAAAACTTTGCATTGATAAGACTTATGTATACAAAAGTCTACTGGCTTTCAAAAGGCACCCGCTAGGTAAGATTTATATACCTATTTAAAGCAGGAGTTAACTTCCTGGAAAATGAAGAGGGGGAAGATTTGTCACAAGAAATAACAAACCCCAAAAGTGGAATCTATTTTTTCGCATAGATTTTTCGAAAAAATTCTGATTTTTCATTCCAGTTTTAAGGTAAATTATGCACGGTGCTAGATTACAGGCGTTTTCTGAAAGCTTGTATTGAAAAATTAAGATTTATTTAAAATCTCTACAAAGAAGAAGAATTTCAATAGCATACCAAAGTTAATAGAGTTAATTGGACATCTTTCAGACGAAACTAATAACAAATACGCTGAATTTTTATTGAAATTGAAGGAAGAACTAAATATCCGATTTTCAGATTTGTTTGCATTCGAAGTTCAACCATGAATGACTGATGCCTTCATTTGTGATATGGAATCTTCTGTCAAAATATAAAAGAAGAGTTATTGAACAAAATTGCAAAGATGATTGCAATTACAAATTTGAAAGAGGTTAAATAACTGAATTATGGCTTTCAAAAAGAGCTGAGCAGCCGTATTCGAACATGTAGTCTCAAATGGGCAAATATTGATATGATTTCCAACATCGTACTTGAATGAATGTGGATTTAGTGCAGTTAGTAAAATCGTAACAAAATAAAGAAAGTAGAGTGACTACATCCCTGCGAGGAGACATAAGGCTAAAACTGACTAATTTAACTCCAGATATTAAAAACTTAGCAGCAAAGCACCAACCACAAGGATCACATTAAGATTAAATAAACATCGTAAATAAATGATCCATTTAATAATTTAATAACTTTAGAAAAAAGATAACTTTCCAACCCAGGTTTTAGCTTAATTATGCTTAACCTTTGTTGGCACTTGAAGCTACTCCCTTTAATATATATTAGGTTTTTTCAAGTGGGTACAGTATTGGGCGATTGCTTAAAAAACTAATGATAAAGGGGGATAGTAAGAAAAATGTTGAAATACCCTGCCGTAGCTCAAGAGTGGATAAACTGCATCTCACGAACCCCATTCGGCTTGTAAAACACGTTTGTGCCCCCCCCCCCTCCCCAATAACTTTGGATGTCATAGGTTAACAGCTAAAATGAAGACCTAACCTTCAACAAGCGAGGAAAAATTGTCCTCAGTGTAAGTAAATTTATTTAGCTATACACTATATATTATTTAGCAAGAACGTTAAATTTTATAAAGGTATATATTTATGTAGAAATATATATTTTTTTAGAATTTCAAAAATGTATTCTGTGACTCTCGAATAGATTGGAAGTGAGCAATGTGGCTCATGTGACGTTGGAAGTTGACATCTGCTCTCTCTAAATGGGCCTGATGTTGGGCACGTGGGCATGGAAATAATGGTCGCTGATCAGTTTCACTTTATTTTCCACATCTCATGTCTCAAGATAATAAATCTTTACACAGACCTAAACCATGCAGACCAGCCATTTCTTCCCTCCCTGAAGGGGGAGAGGGAAAAGAACCCCCTAACGCCCCTCTCCCCAGATCCTACCGTGTTTGGTGGGTCCGAGGGAGAAGCATACAGCGGGCTGCCTTGGATAGATAGAAGAAGAAACACGGGTGAAAAGAGAACTCAGTAGGAGAGAACTACAGAATCTAGGACCAACAAAGACCCTAAGGTCCGCTCGAAGCTAGTCCGCTACACTAAATCAAAAAGTGGACATTGTTTGTCGAGATGTGGCAAAGGCGTTTGATAAGGTGTGACAGAGGGGAATGCAATACAAGGTCCTACGGCTGGGTCTAAGTGAAAACTTAGAAAGAACTCTCTGTGACTACCTCATGGAGAGAGCGGCGTATGTCAGTTTAGGGTGCACGGACGGACCAAAGTTTACGTGCATTGCGTGCCTCCTGCAGGAGGGGGGGGGGGTCCTTCCCCCACTCTCTACTTGATTTACACCGCAGATGTCCTGGCCACTTGCCTCAATATTCATTACGCTGATGATTTCAGCCAGATAATCACTTGTCTTTGGAGGAACGCGCATATGCAAGCTCGTATGACATCGGCAGAAATCGAAAAACTAAACACCTACGAGGCACGATGGAAGATTCGAACGAATCAAGAAAAATTCAAAGTAGTCCCCATTGGAAGGAGACGGCTTTTTGATGTCAGGGTGGGGGATAGACGCTATCCCTACACCATGAAGTTCAATTTCCTAGGAATGAAGATTACTTCATCCGGGTACAGGAATCACGTCGCTGATAGAATTTCTAAAGCCTCGGCTGCTGTCAGAAATCTATACGTGTTTAAAAATTACCGAGAGACCAACAAGAAAAAGCTCTACAATGCTATTGTAAGATCTACGTTGCTATACCACACTCTTGTGTCTCGAGGACGCAAAAGAGGAGACTACAAATTGTGCAGAACAAATGCGTGTACCTAATCACGCGTACATGCAGGCGAGAAAGAAGGCTCCAAGAAGAACAGCACAGAAAAGCGGGGTTAACTCCCAGTAACAAAGTCATCGACAAACGGACAAGGAATATGCTAGAACTATTTAATCAAGAATTGAATGACAAAATCATTCAAATGATTAACCAGAACAGAAGAGCTAGAAGTCGTGCCAGATTTCCAACCTCCGCCAACCTTGTGGCTGGTTGGGACGAAGTGCCATTTTATGCGTGAAAAGTGTTGTATTACTTATAAATTAGACATCAAAACCAATTAAGACAAAATAATTGCGAAATATGAGGAAATCACCGATTTTGACTGGAATTTACGATTAAGACTCATTTAAATCCAAAAGGACAAGAAGAAAGAAGAAACAAAGAACACAAAATCACACACACTACAAAATAAACGAAAACAAAGAAAACTAAGTACTAAATTATAATTTAAAATAACACAACAGCAAATGCACATTCAATATACAAAGTATATTAAGATTTTTATAAGATAACTGGCTTAAACACCATTATAATAAAACTATAATCACAACATCTAAATAACTCACAATACAGGAAAATAAGTGAAAGCGATAAGCCTGATCACCTTGCGCCTTACATCTCTTTGCAAACCTCACACATTAAATTCTCTTTTCACCACTTTTATTTTTGCTATTAATTCACACACTCCCTTTCCCCCCTATACAAATACACACCTAACATTAATTTGTAATTGGTAGTAGGAGAGAAGAAGTTGATCTAAGTTGACCTTCTTCTTGCAAGCAGGAAGATAGAAGACAAAGAATGGAATATTCTATTATTTGGATTATTTGGACATAGTAATTGATGTGGAATCCGAATCAAGTATTTTTCGGCAGAACCGCCAATCTCTATCACTCTCTATTATTCATATTGTCTCTTTATTCGTTCTAGTTAACTTGAAGAGTGATCCTTCCAATCTCTATTGTTTCTATTTATTCACTGTTGTATTCAGGTCTCTTCTGAAGCGTTCATGCCGTTATGTTTCTACGTGTTTGAGCTTTAGCTATTTTTTTTCTTTGTTTTCGTGTTTATTTGCTAGTATTGAGTGTTTTCTGTATATTTTTTAAAATTCTCTTGTCATCACTAGGGGGTTCCGCCAATCTCTATCCCTCTCTATTATTCATATTCTCTCTTTATTCTTTCTAGTTAACTTGAAGAGTGATCCGTCCAATCTCTATTGTTTCTATTTATTCACTGTTGTATTCAGGTCTCTTCTGAAGCGTTCATGCCGTTATGTTTCTACGTGTTTGAGCTTTAGCTATTGTTTTTCTTTGTTTTCGTGTTTATTTGCTAGTATTGAGTGTTTTCTGTTTATTTTTTTGATTTCTCTTGTCATCACTAGGGGGTTCCTCCTTGGGAATTTTTACTTAATTCACTGTAATTTGTTTTTGTTTATTTTTCACTGTTTGGAGTCTTTATCGGTTATTTATCTTCTTGTTCTTGTTCGGGATTCTTGTCCGGTGAGATTGTCTGAGTTAGGATGATCGTAAAAGCCGTGAGTTTTTGACGTGTTCGGTTAATTTAATCATTTTTTTCGGTTATTTTTGTTTATTTTACTTTGGACGCTGACGCGTTTCGCGTAAATCAATGACTCATCATTTCATCTCTGTTTGATAATTTGGAGGGGGCTGTTGAGCCATTAGCCACTATGGACCTCTTCAGTTGTCCTTCGTTGATTGTCTGGTGGACCTTTGGTTTGTTTCGGCATCACTAGCCTTATACTTACCACTTACAAAATCTATGTAAGTTTTCCGGTGCAAGGGTACACAGTCGCCAGGCTAGATTCTGATTTTGTCAGTGGGTAGCAATTGCCTAATAACTTTTCATAATCTTCTTGCTCTCTCTTCTTCCCCTTGAAGTCACATTTGAAATTTCTTTTCGTTTAGGGCTTTGCCTATGTCATGTTGCCATTTCCCCCTTGGTAAGAGATTTTCGTCGTTGACATACACTTTGAGCTTAAGGGCTGGTGTTTCAATCCTCCTAGTTTTGCCTTCATCAGCTGTATTATTGTATTCTTCTCTCGTTGTTCTTTTGTTTACGGAATCGGATTCTTTTTCTTGGTTTCGGTTTCTCCCCTCTTGTGGGCTTTGCCAAAATTAGGTTTACTATTCCTGAGGAGGGTGGGTTCTTAGGATACCATATCTTTTTCATAGCATTTTTTATCAAACATTGTGATGAGAGTATCTGAGAAAGTTCTTGGTTTCCCTATGTTCATTACGTGCGGGTATATTATGCACGTAAGAAGTTTCCTTGAGGACCCATTCGACAATGTTAGATGAATTTTTATCTCCTTCATTTGTGTACTGTGTCCTTTGCCACTCCTGCGTAGGTTGGGTTTTTCTCATTTTACTGTCGTGTCTTTTTTTCGTTTTATTTACTTAGAATAAGCTCTTACCTCTTTGGGCAAGCCATTGCCATTTTCTGGAGTGGCCCGGCGCAATTGAGACATTTCTTCTCCGTCGATTGGGCACAGTCCTTCCAGAAATGCCCTCGTTGGCTATATTCAGAGCAGTTTTGTTTCCTATCTGTACAGTTTCTTGTTGTGTCATCCTCCACCTTATAGTAAATGAAGCACATCTGTATGTTGATGTGCTTCTCTCCTTCCATATTTTCAGGTGGAACCCTGATATTAAACAAAAGCAATCCGTTCTGGCAGATTTTGTTTACCATTTCTGTCTTCGTGAACACTATTTTGAAAACATGTGCATGATTTCCAAATTTTATTATTTCATGTACATGGTGATTCCTTTATATTTCGCCTTTCATCTCCTTCTTTGTGTGTGAGCCTACCCGCATGTCTATTTTGCGACATATGGGGCTCCTGGTGGCTGTAATTTGTAAGAAAATATATAGCACAAGCTCGATTGTTTTTAATGTTTCTATTCCGTCAGCTAAGGCAAATATTTCTACATCGTGCTTTGTGTGGCAGATTGTGATGTATCCATTTGGCACATCTAGGATTCGGATTAGTGCAACTTTGAGGTCTTCGTATAGTGTTTCAATCAGATTTCCTTTTTCGGGTTTGTTCTTCTTCTCGAGTGTCCTTAAGGTTACACAGAGGCATTCGAGTATGCCCCTTTTCTTCTAAAATGGAGACGTTCTTGCCATGTTGTCATCTTTACCGAGCGCCTCAGACGCTCAGTGTTTTTGAGGCTCCCCCTTCACTCAATATTTGTAGTTCGCATTTACATGGCATCTAAACAGAGATTTTGTCAGGACAGTTCTTTTCTTTCTTTCGCACCACCTATGGATCCCTATATACTTCTATATTATAGAAACATTCTTCGTCCACCCTAGCTAAATAGACCTACTGCGATTAGGCGCCTCCACTAAATTTTGGGCTCGTTGTCATAAGGACCCTCCTTCTTCATGCCCCCTAAAGGGTCTTCCTTCCATGATTAAGTACGCCCTAATTTAGAGTGGTTCTGAGCGCTGTGTTGGTCGAATTATGTTGCTTATAGGGTGTGAAAAATATGTAGATGATTAGGCAGATAAAGGATAAAATTAAGGATAAATGCCCCTTTAGGGTCTCACTGGAAACAGGAGGACACTCCAATCAGTCCAGTAGAAGCATATCTTTCTTCTTTGTGGTAATCTTCTTTCTCCAATTCCGATAAAATTTTGGCGTTTCTTTATTTCACCAACCGTAGCTTTGCCTCCTTTATCAGGCGCTTGGTTCTTCGTTCGGAGCTCGATTTTAGTAGCCTGACTTAAGACCCTCAGACCCGATTAAGTAACCTAACCTAATATGGTAAAATATCTAATATTTTATTTGCAATCCATATCTTGATATCTTGAATACTGATAACGACCTACTCTAGCGGCAGAAGTGTTTCGCTGCTACAACGGCTTGAACGTCATTGACTAAAGTAAAACCCCTCGAATATACATTACCCCAAATTACGTTACATGCCAGAGCTTCCCTTTTAACAAAGACGTATCTCTTATCCAAATTCTAATTTTCCAATATTTCTAATGCCAGAGATACCCTTTTACTAGGAAACTTTGTCACTTTACCTTTACTAAAATTGATGTAATGCTACAGAGATACCCTTTTACCAGGCAACACAAATATTTCTCAATCTATCTTAATGCTTCTCTTTCCTATCTTTTCACAAATTTTCCCCACTATACCCAGTCTCACTATATACTCTCTACTACTACCTATTTATTTTCACCTCTCAATATGTCCAATTTCCCCCCCAAAATTCGCTGTTTGACCTAAATATGACCCGTGAAAGGACAACAGTAATATAAAGACCCAGGAAATGGCTTTAAACATTCGTGAGCTTCGGACCTCAACTGCAGCCATCATCAGCGACTAACGAGAGAAGGGAAAATATTTACACTAAAAGTTGTAAAAAACCCCATTAAATAATTGTTTAAATTAAAAAGTAGGGCAGGCAAAGGTAAACCAATAAAATAAGCAAAGATTGAGTGATATGTAAAATAAAAATAACATTAAGTCAAATTATTTGACAATATCTAGTGTAATTTTGCAAAAGCGTTGAAGACGAAACATTTTAATACAAGATAACTTAGGTATCAACTTTTTGAATGGAAAAAAATAAAAAATAGCAAACTGAATGGATTTAGTATCATTTTTTAAACAAAAAACTAAAACACATATGTGAACAAATTGCGAAAAAAGACTGACTTGTACCGTTAGAGTTGCAATAGCAACTGACTAGCGTTACAAAATTAATCCTGAAGAATGTTCGGTTGGTCTGTTGGCGGGCATTGGTTAGTTGGTTAACCAACTATAACCAACTAACCAATGCCCTCTAACAGACCAACCGAACATTCTTCGGTATTAATTAATCACCAACATCCTATTAACCCAACATCGTTTACCATGCTATCTTCAGCCTCAACATCTTTGGAGTTTGAAATCCTAGAGTTGTTGTTCATCAATAAAAAACATAATTTAAATTAGAGGAGACTTCTGGGTTTGAAATGGGAAGGCCAGTCCTGTGCGACAAACCCAAGTGCTTAGCGATCCTGCATTTTAGTTGCAAGCCAGTTAGGCCCACATAACTACTATGGTAGGTCGTGAAGGTATAATTTTATATAAACTAAACAGGATCGCAAGCAAATAAGAATTCACTTCTTATGGTGAAAAAAGGAATGCAAGGAAACAGGGTTAGAATTAATAAAAAAAAGCATTGGAGGAAATGATTTATGAGGGTAGAAGAAAGTTGTTTATTAAATTTAGATGTCATGGGATTTTGAAATATTAGATGTTAAGTGTTCGAGATAAGGTAATCTTGGGAAAACCTTATGCTTTGATGCAGTAGTTATAATGGTTCGTGGATATTATATTTTAGAGAAAAATTAAGACACAAAATTATCAAAAATGAAATCGGGTTGATAATTAAAATGAAAAAATCCTTTAAATAAGTTATGGTAAGCTCTGAAAATTCTACTTTCAATGCTAATTAAATTAAAGTGACTGGGAGAGCTACTTAAAAAATGAATACCCAATTTACTAATTGTCGGTTTTTCATAAATAGATATATTAAAGTTTGAACCACCTCGAACAACGTTAACATCGAAGAAAGAAATGAGAGCCAGGCTCCCTTCTCTTTTTCATTCATGGTTTTCACGAATCTAGAATTACTCAGAAGTCTTCGGATTTGGTGACCATCAAATACTCCTGCTTTTATTTTTTCGTATGACAAAGCAGAAAACGCCGACACTATGGACTGAAAACAATCATTGTCACTCTTCAACACCTTGACATACTGTTTCATCAACCTCAGTTTGAGATGAAGTGGAGGGAAAAAGATCTTCTCTCGACTTACAATTGGTTCATTAACAATGTTTGGCATTCCTGCCTCCAAAGTTTCCAGAACTGGCCAATCCTTTGGGGACCAGTGTTTGTCACGGGTTCGACTGTCTGACATACATATATATATATATTATGGAAACTTTGAATATCCCTTCTGCTGCCTAAGGAGGAAGTTGACCATCTTAAGGTCTACACATATGATCCAATTGTGTTCATGGTACTTAAGCAAATCCATGACCATTCCTATGTCATCGTGCGTTTCTCGCAGATGGACAGAGTGACCGAGAGGAACTGCACCAAAGTCATTGCCATTATGCAAAAGGACACACTTGAGGCTACGTTTGGAGCTATCCAAAAACAGTTTCCACTCAGCAGGGCTATAGGTGCCAAGTCCCAACTCGATAAACAGATGAGGAACATCGTGGCAGTATAAAAATTGTTTGTCCTTAGAGAAATTCTTAACAAATTTCCTCTCTTTTGTTCAGTAATATGATACCCGTACCGACTTGTCAAGCATATGTCTTTCCCTCAACCTGGAGGCTAAAGGTTCTGCAGCTTTCTTGGAGAACGCCAAATCACGTATCAAGTCATTCAAATCCTCTTGATTGAAACAGTGAGGAGCTAATTACTATTTAGCATCTGATCATGAATCTGTAGCCTCTGAATCCATTTTCATCCTCGGAGGAAGCATATCCACTTAAAATCGGAACTGGTAAAGACTCAGAATGATGTACTGGCCGGATCGTCGAGGGAATGTTGGGATAGGCAATCTTGTGCCGATTTTTCTTGCCAATCCCTTTAGTATTCACCAGACAGAAATAACAGTCCGATACATGATCCTTTGGCTCTCACTACACCATGGGGATTCCAAAAGGAAGACCATTTCTCTTCCCTTTCGTCCACTCACGAAGATGTTCCACACAACTATGGCAAACAGCATGCGGGGCCCACTTCTTATCATGATTGCCAAGAGGAACATCAAAATATGCCATATAAGTGCGGATCACAAAGTATGATATATTGCGCCTTTGACGAACTAGTATGTAAAAGCCACATATGTAGCAGAAGGTGTCTGGATCATTAACGCAATTTCCTCTTGACGAAGCAATCAATCCAACATGAGACCTGAAAAAGAAACAATAATGTCAATATTTTGCACAATAACACTTATTACTATCTTACTACTATGTACTGTGAAGTATTTGCTTTCTACAAGCACCTCTCTGGCCGTCCGGGGGGGCAGTTTTCGGGGAAACGAGAAAATAGAAATTACAGAATAACTATAGCATGTAGGTAAAAATGGAGTATATATTTGAAATCAGCATGAAAAAAAACGAATTAAAATTGGCAGATAAATCTAAGTCACCAGAAAATGTGACTAAAATTGTTCTCCTGTGTAATTCAACAAATATATCTGGAATAAGGTCGCTAATGGTATTTATAAACCCCCGGAAGTAATTGTTCTCGGAGATTAGGAAGTTCCCCCTGAATCCACCCAAATATTTATGATTTTCCAGTTTGTTTCCTCAGTTTTCATTTTGTTGTCCTTTATATTCTGAAGCTGCTTGCCTTGCTTTTTCATTACTCAGTTGGAAATGGCATCAATTATATTTTGTCCGAAACTAGTTCTGTTGTTATAAATAAAATGAATTCAAATAGCAAGGGTAGCTTCTCCTTATGAGAGAAGTAGGTTTTAAGGGATATAATATTAATTGAGATACAGTAAAATTTGACTTGTGGATAAACTTTAGCTAATAATTATTGCAAGTCTAAGATGAGTTTGTTGATCAGCGAGCCTATGTAGGCTATTTTGCGATACATTTTTGTTTTGATACTTTAGAGTTGAAGGGAGGAATCCCGTTTATTTTATTTAGGAAACTTTTAATAAATTTTTCGAGTAATGATGCTGGGAATAAATTAAATTTACAAAATTGTTTGAGATAAGACATCCCTTTATGAAAATAGTTCCAGTCAGAGAACATTCTGAAAGCACGGTTTATTCTGCAGCTTATAGATGATATTTTGAAGCTGTTGTTTATCAATTTATGTGTGCAAGTTACCAAACTCGCTACGTAGTTAAAATTACGCTACAATTGAAGCTGAGGATTTGGAAACATAAGGGGGTTTCCCACTATACAGACACACCCATTGCTAAACCGGAATTCTCTGCAATAAGGAATCATTCGGATACCTGTACCTCATTATTGTCCCTCTCAAATTTCAAAGTTTAGGGTTCTGCGGATAAATCCGTAGATCTTAACATTTTGGAATCGCTATTTATTTAAATGCTTAATCCAGAATTAAATTCTATTTAGTCGTTCCTACCACTTTGCATCTATTGATTCAAATATCTTAATTTTAGTTTGTTTTATAATGTATTTTTACCTAAAATGTAATAGCAACTCACTCAATGACCCAATAATTATAATGTTCTATTAGTTGGTTAACCATATTTCAGTTATTTTATACAACTACCATGTTTAGCTCAGTTTAAATTTCCCACATATTAAATCATTCGATTCCTGTCCTTCTCTCAAGTTGGTAAGTGTTCATTCATTTATTTCATTTTAATTTTTGCTTTGTTTTCTCAGTTTGTTTTATAATTTTGCATTGTTTTTCTTTGTAAGTTCGCATTGTCCTCTCTAGGTAATTTTTGTATTGTTTACTTGAAAGTTTTACTAAACTCTAAATTTATTCATTATTCCATTGTCGCATTATTTTTTCCCAAATTCAACAAACTTTAAACTTATTGTCAGTCATTAATACATATATCTCTTTATATATTCCAAGCTTGCTTGCTTTCATATTGTTTTACTCCATTATAGGCTGAAGATGAACATAGCTAATGTTCGAAACGTTCGGAATTATATATGCTCTGAATACTGATTCTGGCTTTAGCCTACACACACACACACACACACACACATATATATATATATATATATATATATATATATATATATATATATATATATATATATATATATATATATATATATATATATATATATATATATATTCGCTTCCTTCCTTTCATTTTATTATTCGCTGAATGCTGCAACATGAAAGTGACCCGACGTAAGATGGAACCCGCTAAGCAGGTTCAAAAGAGGTGCGCGACCTCCCACTCCTTTGCGCCTTAAGTTGTGCTAACTCGAGATAGCAGCTTCCACACATCCTCACTTACCCTAACTTTACCCCTTTTCCCCAAGAACCTCTCTTCAGAAACTTTCTGACCACCACACTCTCGTTAGTTTTCGATTTTTTGGTATAAATGAAGGTAATATATAACTAATTTGTCCCATAGGCTCACCCATAAAGATAGTTGCATATGTGCAGTGGATGTGTGACTGGAGTGAGATGGCCACTTGGTCAACCCTCCTTTCTCCAGACTTCTTCTAAAACAAATTTGTCCAAATGGAAAATTACGCTTCTCAACCAGCTCCTCCCCTTCGCACATACACTCATACACTCAAGCACCATTTTACTCTCAATACATTCACTTATCTTTAACCATATAATTTTCAGATTCGAGTAAGTGTGCTGAAGCACGAAAAAAAATTACACAACCAAAATTCTATCCTATCACTCTCCTAAAAAAATAAATAATCAACCACTACATTTTCCCCCACCATTAGATTCACAGAATTTAAGAGAATTTTTGCAACTACCAACCATGCACACATACGCAACTATAACCATCTTTGTAAAACTACACAGGAGAAAATTTCTCATCTCAACTTCCATCACATTCACAATTTGACGCATATCCAATATATTCCCTGGCTGACTGCGTTCGCACTCAATAACACACTACATTCCCACGCATTTTTACACCCAGTGCACTCCATACACACCGCATATGACACGCTTGACTGCAATCTCAAATATATTACATACTGACCACAGCGCACTACACACTACACATTGTTTGTATATACATTCGTGTGAACAGTCGGGTATAATAAAGGCTGTGCCTGGCAATATCTTAATACCCATTCATTTAAAAAAACATGTCGAAAATCTAGGCATAAAATTACAATAGATACTTAAACAAATTTAAACGTAGTTGTATTAAAATGGAAGAAAAGATGTTGAGGTGAGGTCGTGAGCGAGAATCTCACTTTGCATTGCAAATGAAACCATCCGTTCCTAACTCGTCGTTTGGTTGCGACGTGGAGGCGAGAGTGGCCAGCGGACCACGTTACTATCAAACACCAGACACATACAGACAGACACAAACACGCATGAATGCACACCATAATAATACGCACGAATAAACGTCATATCTTCCACACTTCGGGTTGGAATGAAAAGCTGGAAAAATGGTGGCTGCAGGTGAAGAGACAGATAGACGAATTAATAAACAAAGAAAACGCACATAAATACCTTAATTGCACACACAAATGCCTTACAAACAAAATACATTCGCACACTATTACTTACGAATATAGACCATACCTTCTTCACATCCTCCTGACCTTAAGGAGCGAAATCTTACGAAAAAGATGGGGAATACTGAAAACAGAGGTAGATATACAAGAAAAGAGACAAACAAACAAAATATGCAGGCAAACGAATAGATAGAAAGAGAAAATTATAAAGATGAAACAACAGTGTGAAATATAAAAAAGAGCAGAAGACAAGAATGTTTCATAACTTTTAAATAAAAAACAAAAACAAAAACTTGACCGTTAAGCAGAGAAGGCCTTATCATCCTCGATTGCTTGCTATGGAATCAAAATCATCTCATCTGATCTTTTTCTTCTTTTTTACCATATTCAATCTATGCTCACTATGCCCACTCAAACTCCTGAAGTAATGTGTCTACAAATTTATTTCTATAGATCCTACATAAACAAAACACTCAAACTCATGAAGTATTTCTCTTTCTACAAATGTATTTCTAAAGATCCTACATAAAGAAAGCACTTAAACTCCTAAAGTATTGCTCTTCCTACAAATGCATTTCTACAGATCCTACATAAAACAGTCAAACTCGTGAAGAGTTGCTCTTTATACAAATGCATTTCTACAGGTCCTACTTAAACAAAACACTAACAAACTCAAACTTCGAAGTCTTGCTCTTTCTACAAATGCATTTCTACAGATTCTACATAAACAAAACACTCAAACTCCTGAAGTATTGTTCTTGCTAGAAATACATTCTACAGATCCTACATAAACAAAGCACTCAAATACTAAAACTCCTGAAGTATTGCTCTTTATACAAATGCATTTCAACAGATCCTACCTAAACAAAGCACTCAAACTCCTAAAGTATTGCTCTTTCTATAAATGCATTTCTACAGATACTACATACAACTCTCAAACTCTTAAAGAATTGCTCTTTATGAAAATGCATTTCTACAGATCCCACATAAACAAAACTCTCAAACCATTGAAGTATTGCTCTTTCTACAAATGCACATCTACAGATCTTACATAAACAAAACACTTTTTAAAGTAAAGAATAAATAAATAAAGGGTTGAAAAGTCTCTTAGACGTTATTGAATGTTAGGGGTGTAAGTGTAGAATGTGCCAGTGAGTTGAATGATTGTATGCTGGTGCCAACATTGGAGTGAGACTATAGTATGGAAGCAGAAGGAAAGAGGTTGAATGAGATCAGCACAAATGAACAACTTGAGAAGGATGCTCGGTGTGAGCTAGGGGCAGAGAGCGAGGCGCGACTGGGTAGGAGAGGTTTATGGTGTGAAGACGGGTGTGAAGTAGTTGTGACTTTAAGTGTTTTGATGCGGTAGGAGCTTGTAAGAACAATATATGAAAATAGACTTTTGAAAATAATATACTAGTATATGACAGTGAGAAGAGTTGAAAGACCAATTAAAAGGTCGGTTGAATATGTGAATGAGTGTTTGAGAGAGAAAGAAATCATCTAGGAAGAAGTGGATGATAATATGTATGATGGGTGTTCATGGAAGGAGTTTAGGAGAGGGGGGGGGCTTGAGAGCTTCTGCCCTTGGATGAACCCTCACTGCACGAGATATTCCAGCAAATGGCTATGATGGGTAATTGGGCGTGGACAAAATGATGATGACTTTCTGGTTGATATGTATCCATGGGGTGGAGACGTTGGGTAGTTTTAGTCGCGTTGATGCACGCTGACCCCAAGTTATGTATTTTGCTCTAACCTGAATCTTTTATCCTTTACCCATATCATAAATCTTCGCCCAAATCATCAGGAATGGTTGATTGGGTGTTCAGGAAGGACTCAAAGGGTCTTCAGGGAGTGCTCAATGGGTGTTCAGGAAGGACACAAAAGGTCCTCATGGAGGGCTCAATGAGTGTTACGAGAGGGCTTTATGAGTGTTACGAGGGGGTTCAATGGGTGTTCAGAGAGGTCTCAATGAGTGCTACGAGAGCGCTCAATGGGTGTTCAGGAAAGACACAAAAGGTCTTCAGGCAGGGCTTAATGGGCGTTCAGGAAGGACTCAAAATGTCCCCAGTGAGAACCCAATGGGTGCTACGAGAGGGCTCAATAGGTGTTCAAGAAGGACTTAAAGGATCTTCATTCAGGGAGGGCTTAATGGGTGTTCAGTAAGGACTCAAAAGGTCCTCATGGCGGATTCAATGTGTGTTACGAGAAGGCTCTATGAGTGTTACGAGAGGGCTGAATGGGTGTTCAGAGGTCTCAATGAGTGTTACGAAAGGGATCAATGGGTGTTCAGGAAAGACTCAAAAAGTCTTCAGGGAGGACTCAATGGGTGTTTAGGAAAGACTCAAAATTTCCTCAGAAAGGGCTCAATCGGTGTTCAGGAAATGATCAAATGGTTCTCATAGAGTGTTCAGGAAGGACTCAAAAGGTCATCATGGAACGCTCAATGGGTGTTCAAGAAGGACTCAAAAGGTCTTTAGGGAGGGCTCAATTGGTGAGCAGGAAGGAATCAAAAGGTGCTCAGGGAGGTCTCAATGGATGTTACAACGTAGCTCAATGGGTATTCAGGGAAAGTTTAATGGGTGTTTAGGAAGGACTCAATGATCCTCATGCATGGCTTAATCGGTCTTCAGGAAGGACTCTAAAGATCCTCATGGAGGGCTCAATGGGTGTTCAGGAAGGACTCAAAATGCCTCAGGAAGAGCTCAATCGTTGTTATGAGAGGGCTCAATGGGTATTCAGGAGAGTTGAATGAGTGTTACGAGAGGGTTCAATGGGTGTTTATGAAAGACTCAAAAGGTCCTCAGAGAGGGCTTAATCGGTGTTCAGGAAGGAATCTAAAGATCCTCAGGGAAGGCTCAATGGGTATTCAAAAAGGACTCAAAAAATCCTCAGGGAGGGCTCAATGGGTGTTCAAGAAGGACTCAAAAGGCCCTTAGGAAGGGCTCAATGGGCGTGCAGGAAGGACTCAAAAGGTACTCAGAGAGTGGTCATTCGATGTTCAGGAAGGACTCTAAAGATCCTCACGGAGGGCTCAATGGGTGTTCAGGAAGGACTCAGAAGGTCTTCAGGAAAGGCTCGATAGGTCTTCAGGGTCGTTTTTGATTAGTAATTCTGCAATAAAGTTACTCAAGATTATTTGGACTCTAACTTTTGAGTCCGTTTTGGAAAGGGAAGAATGACATTCTGGCATATTAGGTAAACGAGGTATGGTGCAAGGAAAACTGTGATTCACTGCTCTAAATATGAAGTTAGAACTTTGTTATACAATTGCCAGAGCGCAGATAAACGCGATTCACTTACTTGGTCCCCTGAGAGATGGAGAAGCGTAGAACTCTCGCTAGTCTAGACTCAAGAGAATACGCAGTAGACTTCCAACGCCGAGGCACGGGTTCCATTCCAGTGAGCAGGGACACAAGACTTTCAGCGGCGGTTGGGTATGTTTTATTAGATCAGTGGTTCTTAATTGGTGTTCCATGGCGACTTTTTGGATTCTCCGCACGACGTCTACTGTATATCGTAACAAACTGGAAGTGAGTGTGTACATAATTTAAAATTTACTGAACATTCAGTACGAACAATTTAATAAAATTAAATAAACGGCTATCCGTTTTATTATATTATTCATATTTAAGAAATATATTGGCAATCTTTAAGTGTAGCTACTAAGACACTTCGAGTCACTTTAGGTTTTTAAATTTAATCCATTTTCAAATGAATATCCAAGATTCACGGCGCTATAAGTGACCCTAACCTAGTACATACTTGTACTGTACGAGTCGAGGTGACGAGACATCCTGTTGATTCCTGTCAGCTGCTGCGCGGCTACATATAACACTGTCGTAAAGTGCTGTAGCCAGTCGCCACCGAACTGCTGAATTTATTAGTTGCATCATTCGTCCTGTGCTGTTTACAGATATGGAGTATTTTGATTTTGTTTTCTACTGTAAAATATAGTAATTTTTACTAATTGAAGCAGGGAGGAAGTGTGAAAATAGTGAGATATTTGGGGTCAGTTGGTATGCCTCGTGCTGTGTTATGCTGGATTATGCTGTTTACGCCACATGGTGCTATATTATTGACTTTATCATACGTTTTATCATTAATATTGCCGAACTCAACACGTAACTGATATATTTCGTTGCACTGCTCACAGATCTGAATAAATTGCAATGGCGGGAAGGAGTGTCAAGCGCAAGTATTTAGACGACTACATTAAATTCGGCTTCTTTTGTCAAGAAAAAGATGGCATCGAGTTACCACAGTGTGTTATTTGCTTCAAAGTATTGGAGAATGAGTCACTAAAGCCAGCTAAGCTTAAGCTCCCTCTTGAAAAGTGTCACCCCAATTTGTTGCAAAGGGATAAAGATTATTTTGAGCGGCAGTTATAAGCTCTCAAGCGGCAGCGCCTTGCCTCTTTAGGTACATTATATTAACAAACCTCCAATGCAGTGCGTACTTCCTACATTATAGCATACAAAGTTGCACAGTCCAAGAAGCCTCATACAATTGTAGAGTAACTTGTGCGACCTTGTGCAAAAGAAATGGTGAGACTTGTTAACGGCGAGGACGCAGCACGGAAGCTAAATGATATATCTGTATCTAATGACACTGTTTCGAGACGGATAAATGATATCTCACAAAACATCATTGAACAAGTTGTGGATGAAATAAAGAAATCTCCATTGTTTGCCATACAGGTGGATGAGTCAACTGATGTCTCTCTATCATCCAATTCTTCTTTGATAAAGACATCAAAGAAGAATTTCTCTTTTGTAAGACTCTTGACACCACCACAAGAGCTCAGGATGAGTTAAAAATTATTGACAATTTCTTCGAAGCAAATTTTCTGGATTGGAAAAACTTGGTGGGTGTTACCCCTGATGGTGCACCTGCAATGCTAGGCTCAATGTCAGGATTTCAAGCGTTGGTGAAGCAGCGTGCTCCATTGGTAACTGATATTCACTGCTTCATTCACATAGAGGCATTATCATCAAAAATACTACCAGATCAGCTGAACATAATTTTGAAAGGATTGGTGAAGATAGTTAATTACATAAAATCGCCAGCAGTAAACACCGGGCTATTCAGAAAATTATGTCAGGGCATGGGTTACAACTTTGAAGTGTTGCTGTTCTACACTTTTGTACGGTAGTCGTCAGCAAGGAATGTACTCAACAGAATTTTTGAAATGAGAGAAGAACTGACTTTATTTCTCCATCCTCAAGGGAAAAAGGATAAAAGAAAATATGCTAACACATTCAGAATTAGAACTTGCATACATTGCTGATATTCTTTTAAAAAATTAACAAACTGAATCTTCAGCTACAAGGAAAATGTGCAAATCTGTTTTCTCACCAAGGTATCATCAAGGCATTTCTTGGGAAGCTAAAACTCTGGACGGGACGAATCACAAGTAACAATTTGGTTTAATTTCCACGTGTGGATGCCATGCTTGGGGAAAAGAAAGGCATTCAGATTCAAATTTTCGAGCATTTACGAAAGCTGCGGAATGAATTTCACAAATACTTTCCAGGGGTGGACATAACAAAGGATGAGTTATCTTTAATCATGAATCCATTCACAACAGAGTTCATAGTATTCCAGACGATCTGTAGGAGGAATTTTTGGAGCTGAAAAATGATTTGGCGGCTCAAGATATGAACCAGCGATCTACCATGGAAAGATTTGGGACCAGTATGATTGGTACTTACCCAAATCTGTCATCACATGCAGTCAGATATCTTTGGCCATTTGCATCAACTTCTATGTGCGATAGTGGATTTTCATGTCTGCTGCACATTAAGTCGAAAAAGAGGAATAGGCTTGCAGTGGAAATCGATATTTGTTGTGCTTTATCAAATACCACTCCTAACATTGAAAAGCTTGTGAGTGAGAAGAGAATCCAAAAGTGTGGTTAAAAGGAAAAATGAATTAAGCAAATTTAAAAGGAAAGTGTTTGTTAGTTGTATACTCTTGCATAATTTCAAATTTCTGTTTGTTAGAAATAAATTTCACGGCAAAATGTTAGATAATTATTAAATTTCAAGGAAATTATGTTTGTAAAAAATATATTTCAGATTGAAATGTTAGCTGATTATAATTTTATATATTTTTAGAAATTGTTTTGAAGAAATGTATTAAAATCAAAATGCTTGTTATGTATACTTATTTATCTTTATTCTGAAATGAAATAGTCCACGACATTTTTTTTATTGGGTTGGTGGTCCTTGGCTTGAAACGAGTTGAGAACCACTGTATTAGATCATCCCACAAGTTTTCTTTCTTAAATCTTTGTGAATATCCTAAAATTATCAGAATTTATTATTTATTTTATTGCCTTAATACACTTTTAAAACCGGTATAGTTCTTTACTAACTTAATAATTATCCTAAAAATACACCCCTTAGTGTTCTATACATCAATAAACCATACTAGAAATATTGCTACAAACATTTGGACCCTTTACGTTAATTTCCGTAATTATATTAATTCAGGATATTTTTGTTGTTTGACCTTGTAAACAATATCTTTCAATACACTCTACAAGCAAACTTCAGGCGCTGTTATGTCTGACGATCGTGCCTGATACTCATTTGTTTCATATCTTCCTATCCAACTCCTTCAAAATTAAGACTTAAACTTCCCTCGCGAGTAATCCATAAGAGGATGACGTCACCAGAATTCAGTTTGCAGCATTTGAAAATACACTGTAAAATATTTCCTGTAACTTTAATATCAACTTACTGCCAGATCAAAAGCCAATAACCATAACAATGTATACTATTCTATTTTTTATAATGTGCTACTACATATATTATACCCAAAGAGTATAAAATACAGTAAAGTAAATGCTATATATTTTCAATAGTGTCAATGTAACGAGTCAGATGGCGCTCCGTGGTTGCCGAAGTTCAGGTAAATGTGGTACGTCAGTAAGTTAAGGTAATGTAACGATTGCAGTAATGTATTATTAAAATGAAGTAGAATGCCTGATACTGTAATTTGTTTTGTTATTGTAATTTTTACAGTGACATTTTGGACGTTACTGTAAACCTTATTGTAACGCACTGTATAAAATAACTACTAACATGTATTGTTACTTTAAAAATACAGTAAGTTACTAGTTACTGAGCTGCCAGTAAATCACTGTAAAATTACATTATATGTTCAATACCGAGTGCCTATACACCTGATCTACTTTAATTATAAATATGCATGCAAATATTGGTAGAGAAATATGACGGCCGATTGGCAATTAATTCTTCCTGCGCAGCTGCCTCTGTTAGTGTGAATGGATACTCTCAGGCCTGAAAACCTGAGCTTGCTACTGGGAACCATGTAAGCCAGTACAACCTGTGTCATGGGTCCTGCTGTCGGCGACTAAACTGGCTCTCCCACTTGGCTCGTTCAGTGAAAAGGGTGACTAGACATAGAGCAGGACCCCCTCCCCATAAAAAAACAACACAACAAAAAAAACGAGACCTGTAAAAGGGACAATGAAACAGTCCGGCAGCGATGTTCCGACTGAGCAGCCATATTCAGGGTCCACACTGCTCACTCTTAGTAGGGAAGGGAACTAGAAAAACTGCCCTAAAAATGCTTGTTTCGAACTTACCTGCCCGGGGAGCCTCCCTTGAAGAACCTACCTTATCATCGGTAGAAAAGTAAAGCACAATACAATGAAAGCTGGAGCTTGGAACCTCAGGACACTGCTGGATATGACAAATACAGCAAGACCAGAAAGGAGAAGAGCTTTTGTTGCTAGAGAAATAAAGAAGTTCAACCTTGATATAGTAGCTCTAAGTGAAACAAGGAGAGCAGGAGAAGGCCAACTCAAAGAAGAACACGGCAACTACAGCTTTTACTGGAAGGGAAAAAGCCCAGACTAGCCCAGGATATACTGAGTTGGATTTCTTTTCAAAAATGACCTCGTTAGCAAGCTGACCGATCAACCAGTATGAGTCAAAGAGAGAGACTAATGATTTTCAGGACACAACTTGATAAGCACCAGCATGCTACACTAATCAGTGTCTATGTGCCCACCCTTGACTCAGATGAAGAAGTCAAAGAAGCCTTCTTTACCCAATTAGACCAACTGATAGTGTTAACACCAGAACAAGATAAACTTATTGTCCTTGTGGACTTCAATGCTAGAGTGGGAAAAGATCACGAAATATGGAGAGGAGTAATCGAGAAAAATAAAATGGGGTAAGCTTACTCCACTGGGATGATGCTCCTCTCTAAAGGTTCAGAACATGATCTTGTCATAACTAATACCATATTTAGACAAAGAAATAAATTCAAAAGCACATGGCAACAGCCAAGATCAAAGCACTGGCACATGATCGACTACGTAATATTTAGGAGACGGGATCAACATGAGGTATACATCACAAAAGCTGTGACTGAATAAGACGAAAGCTGGACATACCATCGTCTCATCTCGTCTGTAATCCGAATGGAACTAACACCTATAAATAAAAGCCGAAATCAACAACAAAATAGAAAATATAATGTTGAACTCCTGAATGACTAAGTAAACGCACAGAAGCTAGAACAAAAAATCATTGAGAAACTACCTACGCAGTTTTCACCTAACATCAAGGATCACTGGGAGAAAATAAAATCAGCTAGTACAGAATCTTGTGTCGAAGTTCTGGGGTACAAAGAAAAGAAACACCAGAATTGTTTTGACCAGAATAAGAAAGAGCTACAACAACTTATAGACCTAAAAATTGACCCTTGCAGCTATAAAATTACCCCAAATCACCAAGCAAGCGGGGAATTTACATTAAAATCAAAAGTAAGCTCCAGAGAAAGGTGAGATATATAGAAAATAACTGGTGGAGAGACAAATCAAAAGGGAAATTAAAAGCCTCGATGATCAGAATCACTCAAGAGCCTTCTTTAGAGCCACGAAGGAGATCTATGGCCCATTTACTCAAGGCCAGATACCACTCAAGAGCAAAGATCGCAACACCCTTCTTAAATACAACAAGGAGATAAATGAACGATAGAGAGAACATTTTGAGGATCTCCTGAAACAAGAAACAACCTATGACAATTACATCACCATCATCATCCCCCAACACCAAGTTAATGAATCGATGAGCAGACTATCAATCATGGAAGAAGTCAAAAGAACCATCAGTAAGATGAAGAGTATAAAGCTAGCTGGCCCTGATGATATACGAACTGAAATATACAAGCATGGTGATAACCTGCTTCAATCTCAACTACATTTGTTGATTGTAATAATCTAGGTGAATGAAGAAATCCCATCCGAACTCAAGAATGCAAACATAGCTAAAATTTACAAAATGAAGGGTAACAAAGGAGAATGTGGAATATTACTACTGAACACAGCGAGCAATGTATTGTTAGGTGTCCTAAATGAACGCCTTAAACCACTCGCTGAAACAATTCTACCAGAGACTCGTTGTGGCTTCAGGTCTAACAGAGGAACCAAGGACATGATTTTCAATATAAGACAGCTGCAAGAGAAAGCAGGGAGCAGAACAAACCACTGTACTTGGCCTTCATAGACCTGAATAAGGCCTTTTTCCTATTATCAAGGAAGCTGCTCTGGAAGGATATCCTTACCATGTATGGCTGCCCACTAAAATCTGTAAGAATGATCAGATTGATGCATAACCAAATGAAGGCTACAGTCTTGGTCAATGATGGGGGATTCAGATCTGTTTGAGGTGAAAACTGAAGGAAAACAAGGATGCCTCAAAGCTCCCACACTGTTTAACATCCGTATAGCAGTTGTAAGTCTCATTGCCCAACTAATAATACCTATAAAAATTTAAATGACCTACATGATGAATGAGAAACTGTTCAATCTGGCAAGGCTGGATGCAAAAAGCAAAGTACATAGAACAGCCGTGTGTGAGTTCCAGTATGCAGACGATAATGGTGTTGCTGCACAAACAGATATGCATCTGAAAACTATTCTTAATACATTTTGCTATGCCTACTCCAAACTGAGCCTCAAGATCAATGCAAAGAAGAGTCAGGTCGTCTACCATCCAGCACCCCAAGATAGAGTCAGAAATCCACCCATAATCAGGATCCAAGATAATCCACTGGACAATATATATAACTTCGCTTACCTGGGGAGTTTTATCTCATCAAATGCAAATATAGATGCAGAGGTAGATCACAGATTCCAACAAGAAGCTGTGCTTTTAGCAAGTTGAGGTGGCGAGTCTTCAAAGATTCTGACATCAGGCTGAATACTAAGATCGAAGTCTACAAAGCCATCATAATCACTAATCTGCTGTATGCATCAGAGACCTGGACCCTCTACCGCAGGCACCTAAAATACCTAGAAAAATATATCAACGATATCTGTGCACCATACTAGACATCAAAGAGCAGGGCAGGAGAAACAATTTGAGTGTTCTAGATCAGGCATGGATCTCCTGCATAGAAGCTCTCATTGTTCAGAACCAGTTGAGATGGACAGGACACATTGTCAGGATGGAGGATACAAGACTGCGCAAGCAAATTTTCTATTCAGAATTTAATTAGGGAAAGAGAGGTGTTGGAGGACAGAAGAAAAGGTACAAGGACAATTTAAAGACTAACCTAAAGAAGTGCAGGTTCAAGATCAACAGCTAGAAATAGCTTACCGAAGAGAGAAGAGCCTGGAAAGCCGAGATCAAGGCAAGGATAGTCAATTTTGCGGAAGACAGAAGATCAATAATAGAAACTAAAATACAGAGGAGAATGGAGAGTAGGAACCAACCGAGGTTAGAGTTACCCCCAAGGTTGGACTGCATAGTTTGCCACAGAATCTTTGGGGCCCGGCTGAGGTTCTACAGTTACTACAGAGCACTACATTAAACACACCAGTCATCACTGACGGACGTATGACCACAACCTTCTGGGAAAAAGTGGAGCCAATAACGAATGGATAAGAGGACTGAACTGGAGGGCAGGAAACTGAGGGCTAATGTCTCAGGAAATGTCGTGTAGGATCTGGCTAAGGTCGATTGAAAGCTAGCGGTAGGCACAAGAGATCACAAGGAATGTTCAGGGAGGGCTCAATGATTGTCACAGAAGGGTTCGATGAGCGTTCAGGAAGGGCTCAGTTGATGCTCAACCAGGGTTGTGGAAGGGCTCACTAAGTACTGAAGCAGGGTTCAAGGAGGGATCGATGGGTGTTCAGCAAGGAATAATTGGGTGCTCATGTAGATATCATAGTACATAAGATGGCACAATTCCACAGCACAGTCTCCGCCAAAACACTGCTTTGATCCAGGAAGGGTTCAGAGGGTGTTTGTTTAGGAGGGCGCAATGGGTGTTTCGGAAGGACTCCTCAACAGGTCCTTAAAGAGGCCATAATGGGTGTTCTGAAAGGACCAAACGGGTCCTTAAAGATGGATCAATGAATGTTTAGGAATGATTCAACAGGTCCATAAAGAGGGCCCAATGTGTTTTGAGGTAAGAGTCAACAGATCATCATGGAGGGATCAAAAGATATTACGAGAGGGGCCAATAGGTGTTCAAGTACGATTCAACAGGTCTTTAAGGACAGCTCAATGGATGGTATGAGATTGATCAATGGGTATTCAGAGAATACTCAACAGGTCATCAGGGAGGGCTCAATAGATATTACGAGAGGGGCCAATAGGTGTTCAAGTACGATTCAGCAGGTCTTCAAGGACAGCTCAATGGATGGTACGAGAGAGATCAATGGGTATTCCGGGAAGACTCAACAGGTCATCAGGGAAGGCCTAATGGTTGTTTGAGTGCAAGGCTCAATAGGTGTTCATGTAGGGCCCAATGGATGAGCAGGGGCCCTTCACTGAGCACACAAGAAGCATCACCCGTGGATATGAAAGGGTTCAAAATGTGTTCCGTGAGGGCATCTACGCCAGAAAGTTTGTTAGGGAAGAGCCGTAAAGAAAAGTGATCAAGGTACATATGTAGAGCCAAATTATGTGGAAGATATGAAACCGCAGATAAATACATGCGCGAAAACTGATTGAGGCCAGGAAGGCATGCAATCCACCAAATGTAAGCTGCAACATGATTGTCTATACTACACCCGATGCCTCATTGTTGAAGACCTGTTTTGAACAGACAGGGGACTTATGTTAGCAAATATTTCACATGCGCCATTAAATCCTTCCTTACTTCAGAAATAAAACAAAGCACAAACAACTTCACAAAAGAAATTTCCGATTTTGTAAAAGATAACAAAGCGAACTAAAATAAAAGATCACCTACGCAACACTCCAACTTTTCATCACTCCCATCAACAATCAAATATAAAAAACCGGACGACTGGAACCAATACGTGAGCTTAATAAACCACAAAAACTCAACGTAACTGAGGTCAATCCTAAGGAAAATGCATACATCACATTCAACCCGCTGCTCCCACACACGAATCCCTGATAATTACTCACAATAAAGAACACATACAAACAAAACCAATTCACCCCATTCACAAGAGAAAATCTTTATTTAGCTATTAGGTCTCAGGTTCTGGCAAATATTCACCTAAAACACCCAGAAAACACCTTTACCAGCCATCACAAACATTTTAAACTACTCTGAAATCAATAATGCCATTCTGTCAGTCTGAGAAATTTACATACACAGCAAAACTCAAACCCTACCATCTCACTACTGAACACTTTATTGAAAACCCCCCAAAACTCATAAACAAAAGAATAGGTACAGGAATACCTCTCTCACAAACACAACACAGATTTGGAAAAAATCACTACACTACAATTCTCCAAATCACCTTAAAGCATTACCTTCTAGAATAGGTGATTTCAATGCCACCTCCTCACGCAAAATCCCATCAGCAATCGACATAAACAAAGTCTTCCATACAGGACCTAAACATATTCGTGCACAAATATCCTAAGCACTAACTTTACTAACAACTGAAAAAAATAGCAAACAAACTTCATCTTCGCTCTTCAATCACAAATTCTACACAAAAGACGTAACTCATTCTACCACTCCATGATGGCGGCGTCCCCCAGGGCACTATCTTTTCCCCCTTGGTTTTAATTTATTTACTCCGACATTCCTCAACCACAATTCCCATATATCAAAATTAATTCATATCCAAACATCTCGATAACAGCACATCACCCCCAAATCAGCACAGCATCCACAACACTACAACGACACATAAAGAGGCTAGAACAATGTCTAAAACAAAATCGAATGACAGTCACCTTCTACATAACATTACTGATATTTTTAATAACAATGAATATACAATAACAAACTTTGGTCGACCATTATAGCTACTAAAGATCATTCAGTCCTCTATCTCCAGAATGACCCAAATGGTAGTCACAGTTCAAGTTACCATGGTACTCTAGTCATTAAATTTGTATTCAGAGTGCCGAATATAGTTATTAATCACTAACATATGTATCCGGCTTTGCCTGGGATAAAAAGTCCTTTCGCAAATAAATTCAGATGCATCTGTTAGAAATTCTTATATTGTGGCCCCAAAATATCTTTACTTGATGATTATTATTTTGGAGAGAAAGGCAGATTCAGGAGAGTTGCGCACTTTTCATATATAATATACTTATAATGAATAAACGTTTCACCACGCACGCCAGGAAGTTTACGCGCACGCGTGAATGACCGCTAGTTATCAGCGAACAACGATGTGGGCTCAGAAACAGATCGAGGGTCCTTATAGACTCATTTCATATTTAAAATGACCAAAATGGATATGCTACATCAGTCCTCTATCACTTATAAATACAACTACTCAGGTTGTAAATTATAGGTCTACCTGAATCGACATAGCGATCACCACCCGATCGCTAGTGAGCCCGAGGTCACCAGGTACCCCTCCTCTATTTTTGGGGGGTGGGGAGTATTTCTTTTTTTGAAAACAAAGCCTCCGGAGAAAAATTGATCAATTAATATAAATACCTCCCTGAACATTCCTTGAGATATCCTGCTGCTACTGTTAGTTCTCATTTGACCTTCGCCAGATCCTACTTGTCATTGCCTGGGACCTTTCCCTTCAGTCTCCCGCCCTCCTGTTCAATCGTCTTGTCCACTCACATTAACAGAGGCAGCTGTGCAGGATAAATTAAGTGTGAGACGGGTCATATTCCCTTACCAATGTTTATATACCTATTTTTTTATAATAAATTATAACGTCCATGTTAATGCGGTTAGGTAAGGGTAATAATAAGAATTCCTTAATCCGCTATAAAAGTCTCCTGAAGAGGGTTGAGGAACTTTAGGATACTCTCTAGTCGATTAAGGAATTCTTACTATTACCATTACCTAACCGCATTGACATATACGTTATAGTTCATTATCAAAAATATTAGATGAGTCAAGAGCAACGAGATCATCTCACAAATTTTCGTATTCTGTTAAAGTTCAAACTCCAACCCGTACAAAATGCTTCTTGAAATTTCTCTTTTAGATAAATGGATGGTAGCCATATCGTATGGGTGGCGCTCCTGAAGACGGATGAGGAACTACAGCAGACTTTTATAGCGGATTAAGGAACTCTTACTATTACCCTTACCTAACCGCATTGACTTCAACGTTATTGTTCAATTATCAAAACGATAGAAGGGCGAAGATACGCGGGAACATTCGCATTTCCGTTTTCTGTTAAAGTAAACGCTAATACAAAAGGCTTCTTGAAATTTCTCCTTCTAGAGAAATAGATAGTAGCCATGACGTATAGGTGGCATTCCTGAATAGGGCTGAGGAACTCCAAGAGACCTTTCTAGCGGATTAACGCATTCTTACTATTACTCTTACCTAATTACCAACATATACAAGAAATATGAATATAAGTAATTACAGGATGAATTGAAGAACAAGAAATATTGGTTCTTATCATGAATAGTCAATCTTTCTCGTCTTTCGAGTTCGGAATCCACAATATTGACCACGGTTTGCACTCAAAATCAAATAGTTCCTAGCTGATATTCGTGCTAGTATTGAACACAAAGTAATTACAATTTAACATACGGTCGCGATGTGAAGAAGGGAGGGGTTCAACGGTTCAACGGTTTATTAAGTAATAAATACAAGAAGATTACATAATATGTAGTTGGAATGATAGAAAATAGTGGTGAAAATAGATTTAGCAGAGGAGGTAAAAGCACTGAGTAGGAGTAGGAAAAGATAGCTTCCCGGAGACATGGAAATCGTTATCATTTTACTTTTGGAGGTTAAATTTAAATATTATACAAAGATTAAGGATAATCTACAATACATTCTTAAGATTACTGTTGTTATGTATTTGTTATTGTTCATTTAATTTTAGTTTATTTTATTACGCTTTCTATTTACAATTTAAATAGGTTAAGGATAATTTACCATACATTCTTAAAATTACTGTTATTGTACACTTATTTAATTCGTTAGGTTATTATATTTCACTACACTTGAACTTTACGTTAGTTTTTAATGTTTATTAATTCTGTTGTTGTTATTTTTTAATATAGTTTTACATTAATTTGATTAAAATTGATTTATTATTATTGTATAAAATTTTTTATTTTTGCTTATTTGTTTATTACATAATTTATTCTCACTGATTTAGTTTAGTAACACTTTAATTGTTCGTTACTTTATGTTTAGACTAGATTTTCTATTGTTGTCTATAATTTACAGTTTATTGACTTTTGCTTAATTTGTATTTATTCTATTTATTTTACTATTCTCACTATAAAACTTTTATGAATTAGATTTATTTCACTAATTTGATTACTTTTATTCGCTCACATTTATTCTTCACTTTGGTTGCACTTTTTCGATGTTCACTATTTGATTTGGGATGTTTTTTGCCCACTCTTTATGGCTTTGAATGTTGTCATATTTACGTTGTGTACATCTTTTGGGTTGATGTACACTAGGGATTTTAAGAGTAGGGCCGACACTTCTTTTCTGGAGTATGGTCCCTCGTACGTCCATTTGTACTCACCAGCGGCTAGGCCGATGATGAGTAGTTCAAGGTCGTCTTTGGGGGCCGGGGACAGGGGGGAGCCGAAGACACGTAGACCCACGTCTTTTCCATCGAAAAAGAGACCTCTTTCGAGGATTTCCTTTTTCTCGGTGAGGGGGAACCCTTCGTGCCTCTCGTCCTCCTCTTCTTCCTCGTCCGAAGTGGATTGTGGCTTCTGTGGTATTTTTGTTGGTGACTTCTTATTTTTCCTCTTTTTCTTCTTCGCGCATTTCTTCTCCTCTTCTCCTTCCGATGGCGTTTGTATTTTTTCTTCTTCTAATCTTTCGGTTTCCTTTACCCCATTACTTGAGGGGGCCTTTTTTCCTTCTTCGATGAACTCGAGATTAAAAAGGCCCGCCGAGTCTGGGTTTTCGGGGAACCAAACCTTTTTTTTGCAACCGTTCTTCTCAAGAAGAAGGTTGAGGTGGGACGAGAAGGTACCGGGGTTTGTTAGGTTTCCGAGGTGGGCAACCATGACCATGGCCATGACTTCTTGCCCTTCCTTCGGCATGACTAACTTCATCCCGTTTGTTTGCGCCTGAGTGGTATTTCTTGCTGTTGTGTTCGCGTACGTGGTTTTTTTCCTCTCTTCTTTTTCAGCTCTTAGCTTATCTCTTTTCTTGCGGATGGCTTCTTTTCGGATTGGGCACCTCATGGCCAGGGCCCTGTGGTCACCCCCACAATTAACACATTTTTGCACCCTTTCCCTGCACTCCTTCCAACCGTGTCCGGTTTTGGCGCAGTTGGAGCATGCAGGGTCGGCAATTGTGCAATCCTTTGTGGCGTGTTTTTCGACTGCATAGCATTTGAAGCAGCAGTCGATTTGTATGTACTCTTCTTTGACTATCTGTTCCGGGCTGACCTTTAGGTAGAAGCCGAGAAGCCCGTCGTTTTTGGCTCGGTTTGCCATATCGATGGTACTGAAGACAATTTTTACCACGCCGTTTCCTTTACCGAACTTGGACACTGCTGTGATGCAGGCCCACTCTTGTTTCGCTTCGAGTTCTTTCTTTATATCTTCACAGGAATTTTCCGTAAAGATTGGGTCTAGTTTTGTCAATATGAGGGTTCGTTGGGCCAGGATTTCCTGCGGTACACTTGCTTCAAGCCCAATCTTCTGGAGATGAGCTTGAGCTTCGTCGGAGACTAGCCTCTCGACGTCCCCCATTGTGCTGCAAATGGTTGCATAACCATTGGGAGTGTCGAGGAGTCTGATAAGCACCACGTGGATCTTTTTATAAATTGTTTGTATCACTTCCATTTTTTCCGGTTTGGGTGCCCCCCCTATGGTACGGAGGGGGATCCTTTTGCAGTCCTGAGGGGCTGCCCCCATGCTGGGGCCCCTCTTCTATTGGCTGTTCTTGAAAGAGGTGTGTGTACGTAGTTTTGCACTAATAAAAATTTAACACTTATTGCGGACCGCTTTTACTATGCGTCCGCCTAATTCACTCGAATTTACACAAAAAGTTTTTACACTGCCTTCGTGGCCAATTGTTTACGCGGAGCTTTACCTCCGGTAGACTTGCGAGCTGTCTGCTTAGTACGAGCCATGACGACAAAACATGTTTTTTCAACTAAAATGTTTTTTTTCGATGTTTTCGTGAAGAAGGGAGGGGAAAGACAGCTATATTGTTATTGTCCTACCCCAACGGGGGTAAGCACAGCGCGTCCACCAATCGACGGCCAGATTTCTATGTGCACTGATGTTTGTGTCCGCTCTCGCTTTGAGATGACCCCGGTACATCGACGATAGAAAACCAACGCAAAATCCACAAGGTTAGCAAGAGGTCCTATTTGTACACATCTTGGCATTCGCAAGAAAACATAAACCTTAATCCATAACCACTAGCCCTAGTCCCTGAACATTTAAAACATACATGATTTTTCTATTATAGAAACATCCAACGATTAAACTAATTTAAGAATACAAGAATCTACTTATATTAAATTACCTTTTCGACTCAAACCTCTGCTTCAAAGTCCACCATTATTACAAATATAACTCATGTTCTGCTTCATTGTTAAAAGAAACGTACAAAAACATATTAATAGTAACAAACGACCAAGTCGTGTCCAATTAGCATCTCCCTTATTTTTTTTAAACAAGTTGCTGGGTTGCAAATTTTTCTTATTAACCCCCTCCAGAAAAAGCCGATTATATTTAGTAAACTTAAGCATCATTTATCTGTCATTTCCTTTATTTGAATCACTTATATGCATTTGTATTTTATGTATCAACTGGTTATAACTTATGATACCATAATTAAACCATGATAATAATTTCATAGGATGCTTCATGTTTTACAAGGCAAATATCACAGCACTTCCTTGTAAATCCGATCGGCTTCAGGATAAAGTATTATATTAGGAGTTCAAGATTATCATTGAAATCATTTTGCTATCAAGAATATTCATTTAATACTTGAAGTAGCTCGATCACATTCAACATGAGTAGTGTCACTATCACTAAAATTGCGTCACTTCTTATAGAGTATTTTATGCAAAATAGAAAAAGATTTGAAAATGACAACTCAATTAGTGCGATAATTGATAACATTAAGATTAAAAATTATGTCACAGATTGCTGATTTTTTTTTCAAATAATTCAAGCAATTGGAGTGGTATCATTAACCTACGTCTTTTTCGTAGAATATTATTAATATCAATTTAAAAAGTCATATAATGCTAACTGTCTATCATTATGTGACTTAATTAAATTTTTCCCAACCCTCTCATTTTTAAGGAATGCGAATTTTATCATCAAAAAACGGAAATAAGTTTGGATTGACTAAGAGAAAATGATGTCATTAACCAGCAAGCATTTGAATAGTAAATATATTTAACAAGACACTTTCCAGCTATTTATTAAAGTGGTAAATTTGAAATGTCAGGTAATTATGTGTTTATCGAATTTACCAACTATTATATAAGTAAACATTAAAACATTTTGTTAAGTTCGAATATTGAGATTACTTTATATCTAACTGTGGGTGAGACCATTACACAAAAGGAAAGGTTATAGAAAAGTTTACAGTCGAATATAAATTTGCTATTATTTTATCAAACATATAAGAAAGTATGTTAAAATGAAAGCATTACACATTTATGCGCCTCTACCAGATCAAAGCTAAGCACGGCAAATTCACAGAATCGATTCTTCACACCGAAACCCAGCATGGAAAACAGTGCATTTTACTGTAACGTACAACAAACATTGTAACAAGATTTGACTGTAAAAAAAATTGAGTACGTTACTATCAATTTTACATCAATATTTTGCAGTGTAATTTTCTTGATTAACAACACTATCAGAAAATAATCGTCTATTATTCCTATGGAAGAGATTGTTGTACAACTGTCTCTCCCGGTTGGGTTATGTTTCTGTACAATATAACACATGGAGTAACATGAAATATACACAAGTTTGGCGATGAATATGCCCGTTCAATTTGAATGTTGCCTAATCTTACATTTTTTCAATGCATTACATGCCTAAATATAGTACTAAACATTTAAAATTATTAGTTAAGTCATTTGTTCATCAGTTAAATGTAGTGTAATAGATTCTTTAAGTCTTTTACGGAAAATCCAAATTGAATAATGTTCCAAAGGAGTTAAAATCGCCGTTTCGAAAACAAAGCCGTAATCCAAGTCAAAACTAAAGCAATCTTGATCATGCATAAAAAAGTATATTAATGAATGCAAAAGTGCATTAATATTAATAATATTCTACAGAATTTTTTTTTATATAAAATCGCGTTAATGATATCCCATTTTGACTTGCATAATCGGTTCGAGAACTGAAAACTCTTATAATAAAAGACCCCTCGATCTTGGGGTGGTAGGTAAAGGAACTCTGATCGCACTAATAATGTATTTGGAAAAAGGAAATCTGTACTCGGTGACATTATTTTGAATCCTAGTGATACCAATTAACTCATTTGTTTTATTTTCTTCCAAAAATTAGTTTTATTTCATCATTTAAATGTGTCTGTTAAGGAGTGTCTGATTGTGGTGGGAAAACTAACTCGAAAATCCCTTCGCTCGAGATCGGAGACTTAAAACACTTGTCATAAAATAAAGGGGAAAGAATAGGGAAAGGGGTGCTTTGCTTAATATAGGGAAACAAAATTACAAATCTTGCTTGTTAAAGGGGATGGTTATAGTAGGGTAATAGATGCCAAAATTGGGGCAGATGAAGGGGGTAAACTGCCGCTATCTGGTGTAGTGGAGTGCAAAGTAGGTCTTCGGTGAGTAGAAAACAGTAGATTCAATGTCGATTTGATATACGAAGCCCTAATTTAGTCATTCAATTTCTCGACAGGGAAGTGAAGGTATGGTAGTGTACTGTCAAAACAGGGTAGCGATGATAATATTCCAGTGGGCACAGGAATCTGGGTATGCGCTACGGCATATCGGCAAACATTTTTTTTTCTATTCCAAATTTGCCAATTAGCAAATTTGCTTGATTTGCAGCCTGATGATAACGATTAGCAAAATTAGGGATTAATTAATAATAATAGCGCATTATTTTTTTTTCGTTTTACGTACAGGGATGCAAATAATTGTGGAAGTGACGAAGTGTTTATTTATTTATTTACATAAATCACCCAAGTTAATAATGGCCCACGATCCAGATTTTGACATATTCACTGTTTATATCCTTCAACCGCCGGTATTCTGTAAGTCATAATAGTTTCTTTATAGTTGGAACATGGGCATAAATTTCTCAAACATTATTTGTTTATAATAATTATTCCTAATTTTTCAAACATTATTTGTTTATAATAATTATTCCTAATTTCTCCAATATTATTTGTTTATAATAATTATTCCTAATTTTTCAAACATTATTTGTTTATAATAATTATTCCTAATTTCTCAAGCATTATTTGTTTATAATAATTATTCCTAATTTCTCAAACATTATTTGTTTATAATAATTATTCCTAATTTCTCAAACATTATTTGTTTATAATAATTATTCCTAATTTCTCCAATATTATTTGTTTATAATAATTATTCCTAATTTTTCAAACATTATTTGTTTATAATAATTATTCCTAATTTCTCAAGCATTATTTGTTTATAATAATTATTCCTAATTTCTCAAACATTATTTGTTTATAATAATTATTCCTAATTTCTCAAACATTATTTGTTTATAATAATTATTCCTAATTTCTGAAATATTATTTGTTTATAATAATTATTCCTAATTTCTGAAATATTATTTGTTTATAATAATTATTCCTAATTTCTGAAACATTATTTGTTTATAATAATTATTCCTAATTTCTCAAACATTATTTGTTTATAATAATTATTCCTAATTTCTGAAATATTATTTGCTTATAATAATTATTCCTAATTTCTCAAACATTATTTTTTATAATAATTATTCCTAATTTCTGAAACATTATTTGTTTATAATAATTATTCCTAATTTCTCAAACATTATTTGTTTATAATAATTATTCCTAATACTTCAGACGGACCTGCTACTCTGCTTTTCGGACGCATTTTCTACGATCTGGTAAAGTTCTCATTGGAAAAAGAGGCAACGACTCAAGAATTTTCTTCAAAACGTGAATCTTTTCACGCTAATTTGAGTTAAACGCCTGTTTACCACTCAACGCTTATAACAGCCAACGAACGACTACCACAGGAAGAAATATATGTGCTCACAGGGCTGATTGGAGATTTCTCCTGATCCTTGTGGGCAAGGTAGCTTCCCTATTTCTAACTGTATCTAAGACCTTGCCGGTGACCAAGTTATGTTGCACTGGTTGAGAAACAAGTTGAAGTAAAAAAGTGTTAAAAAAAAGTGCCAATAGTCAGAGGAAAAGTAGCCTCTACTTTTTCCTCTGACTATTGGCACTTTTTTTTAACACTTTTTTACTTCAACTTGTTTCTCAACCAGTGCAACATAACTTGGTCACCGGCAAGGTCTTAGATACAGTTAGAAGTAGGGTATAGTGAACCCCTTCAGGAGACCCCATTAGAGGGCCAGAAAAGGGGGTCGATTCTCGACCACGAGGCCGAAACCTTCTGTGGACCGCTTATAGGGCTAGGCCTAAATAGGTAGGGTGACCAAGGAGAGCACGAAAGTCGGGACGTAGGAGAGGTAGAATTAGGACAGATAGAGGGCTCTCCCATCTGAGGAGCATAACTTTTATTTACAGATTTCGCCACTAGGAGCCCCACAATAGTGGGGCAGACTAGAAGCAGGATGGACAACCAGGATTTGAAAAGACTTGCTCTTCGATGGAATCAGAAAGGAAACAACGGAACCAAATATACTCCGCAGCAAGTCGTGCAGGCCATCTTCAAGGACCTCTCCATACCCTTGATAAAATGCATCGATGTCCCGACCGAATTCATCGCGATTTGTCCAAAAGGAAATGATGTGGAAAAGCTACTATCTCTGGGTGGATCGGTAACCCTAGGAAAACTCCCCTTGGAAGCGAAGACACCGCCGCAGATCACCGCAAACCGGAGCTTCGTATGCCGGAAAGTAGAAGCATGGGCGGGATCTTACTCATGTGAAGAAATCAAAAGGGAACTAATGGAAAATCAGAAATGGATCAAGATACAGGAAATTGTAAAATTTAAAGACTATACTCATGTCTTTAAAGTTATATGCAAGACAATTGAAATAGCGGCCAAAGCCCAAGAAAAGGGATTATTGACCTTTAGCATGTGTATTTCTCCGCAGAATATAAAAAGAGATATATTTTTCAACATTCAAAGGTGATTCAGCCAACTGCTCCGAGAGAGGAACAGTCACATGTTCCGAATGCGCCGAAGAGGGACACGACTACCGCAACTGCAGAAACACGTACAAAAAATGTATAAACTGCGGCGGTAGCCATCGTACCATGGCTATGTTACGCCAAGCTAAAAGAGACATCATTAAGAAGAAGAAGAAGAGAGACCTACAGACAAAGAAATCTGCAGAAAACACCACATCCTACGCTAACGTAGCCAAAAGCTAATGTTCAACCACCCCAGCGCTGCCAAACATCACGAAGGGTATGTTTGGTAAGATCTATACTTGCGTGATTCTTGCACATGTCCAGAATGAACTTAATCCTGGAACAAATGCGAAAACACTCAACTCGATGTTGAAGGCCAATGGACTAGAACCCATCGTCGTGCCACAAGAAATTAATTCAGAGGCCATTCTCAAAGTAGATAACAAAGAGACTGAAAACCAAGGAGGCGTTCAGGTAAAAAACAGCGAAACGGAAACAGACACAGAAGACACCAGCTCCAAATCGGCAGAAGAAGAGACTAGAAGAATAACAAGGAAAACCCAGAAGAAACGAAAATCCAAGACGAAAAAGAGTCCAGCTTCACAAAGTAGACAAAGCTCACCAAGCCCACCTCCAACAAACACGGGTCACCACTCGAAAGCTAAGGGCTCCCATAAACCAGCAGGAAGACGGAAATAAGTTTTATTTAGTCTCCAGGACAGATACTCGATCAACGAACGAAAACGGTTAAAGGATCTTGGAAACGGAATTGATTTTAGGACTTTATAAAATACAATGGTTTAAACAGATCTTAACACTCTACAGCTCAACGTTAACGGATGGAAAAGCAAAAGGATAATGTATGGAAACAATTTTTAGAAAACTAGACCAGGACATAATTTTAATTTCGGCACATGGCGTAAATCTTCAAGAAGACGAGATCAAAATCTGGAATTACTATGTTATAGCGGCTTACCCGACGGGAGAACTACAAGTATATTGAATATAGAACTTGGAACGAATTAGACGAAGCCTACATCGCAGTGGAGATCAAAATGGAATTGATGAGCATCCTTATATCAACTGGATACCAACCGCCAAGGAGAAACCAACTGCCCATTCAGAACTTTATCGGAATTTTTAATAATAGATTACCAGTGTTATTTTTGGGTGACCTGAACGCACACTGTCAAGAGAGCGGATATAGACGAAGAAACGGGATAGGCACAGACTTCGGAACTCTGTTCGCTAGAGGTATCTGTCAAAGACTTGGACCAGACTACCACCTACGTGAGGGTAAACGCAGCCACTAAACAAAACATCTGCTTGGGCAATAACTATCTTCCATATAATTACTATATGAGGCCAGAAGATATCCCATGTACGGACCCCGTAGAGACTCTGCTCATCCTTAATCAAAGACCAATCCAGATCCCAAAGAAGGTAACAAAAGCCTTTAACAGAGCAGACTAGGGGACATATAAGAGAGAATAAAGCACATATCAGCCGAAAGAACTAGACGGCGCATCGCAAGAAGAGATAGACGAGGAACTAGATACTATTAGGAATTTTATTAAAAAGGCAGAGAGAAAAGGCATCCCAAAAAACAGCTACTCGACGATTAAGACCTTTACCTGGTCTTCAGAGATGATAAGAAACCATCGACGACTAAGGGAAATTTAAGCCAACATAAGGAGAAACGGACCAATGAGAGAGTTACTAAACGCAATGAAAAGGATAAAGAGTATTCTTAATACGGAAATAATAGAAAAACAAAATCAGCAATGGAATTAAACAATCCAGAAGATTGACGATGACGCACCCGCAAGAGAATTTTGGAAAACAATAAAACAAATGAAAGGAAAATAAGGGGACAAGAAGATAACCTTGAATGATAATCAAGGCAATAAGATAGAAGTTATTGACGCAATAGAACAACTATTTAGAGAACATTGGAAGAACATTTTTAACATAAGTGAAGAGGAAAATCAAGATTTCGACAGGGACTTCGAACGAAACATCAAAAGACAACTCGAACTAGAAGCGGATAGGATAATCCCTTACAGAAATGTAGATGCAGCAAGAGCCACATTGGACGGTAACGACGCAAGAATTACCATCCAAGAATTGAAAAACACAATCGCTTAGTTTAAGCAGAAGGCACCAGGTAGATCAGAGCTCACTAAGAGGCACTACGAACAAGCGACTGAAAAAATACTGCAGGCAATTACTTCAGTATTTAATGCCAGCCTTAACACCGGCTAAATCCCGAAAGAACTTAAAGTACCTAAGATGATTTTCATACCTAAATCTGGCCAGACTACTACACGAGTGGAGAATTACAGACCTATATCTCTACTAGACTTCATCGGGAAGATGTTCGAAAAAATTATGAACACTCGCTTAAATGAGCACCTGGAAGCTAATGACCTTCTAAAAAAATTTTAATTCGGCTTCAGAAAGAAAAGAAGCATAGAGATGGCCCTCACGTTCATAACAGAAAAAATAGCTAAAGTAAAAATAAAAAAGGCTAGCGTTGATATAGTCTGCAGGGATGTGTCCAAAGCTTTTGACAAAGTATGGACGAAAGGAATGCAATATAAGATATTGCAGTTACGCCTAGAGAACAAGATGGAAAGACTACTTTGCAATTACATAATCGAACGAAACGCATTTATCAAAATGGGAAACTACCATGGAGATAAAATTCAAGATGGAGGCTGGCCTTCCGCAAAGAGGATGCCTGAGTCCAACATTATACTCTGTATATACCTCGGACATTTCTCCGCCAGCTACATATGGGTGCCTAAATATACAGTTCGCAGATGACATCAAACAGATTATCGTCTGCCCATATAGGAACACTGATATGCAAACAAGACTTGCAGAAGAAATACGACGGATCAACACTTATGAAAAACAGTGGAAGATCAGCACCAACAGGAATAAATTTAAAATCGTACCAATACACAGGAGGAGACTCAGCAACATTGTGATCGAAGGAAACAGATACGAATACACAAAAGAAGCTACAGTGCTAGGATTGACGATTACGAAGAGAGGATACACCAAGCATGCGAGAGAAAGAGTAGAAAAAGGAAGAAAGAGACTCGGGCTACTATTTAGGCTCAGAGCACTTAAAAGAAAAAACAAGAAAATTTATCAAGCCTTAATCCAATCAACAATGGTATACCCAGTGATACCATTGTATACAATCTCAAAAAGTAATGTCATCACACTGCAACGAATACAGAACAAGACAGTTTTGATAATCACGAACAAAATAAGAATAGACAGAAGAAGACAGCAAGATTTGCATCGCGAAACAAGAATCCAGCTAATAAACAAGATTATAGAGAAAAGTGCCAAGAAACTTATCCAAGCCACGCAACTCGAGATAGGAGAGGAAGTAATGGCCATGATCCTCCAGAGACAAGAAGGAGGAGCACGTAGAGAGTTCCCCACCTATACTTCAAAGATCAACGAAGAAGAGGAAGAAGTGTTCACATGATGAGAACAAACAGAGGGAGTAAGTAAACAAAGTTAGAAAAAGCTAGAAATAATAAAAAGAAACATAAAAGGATAAACAAGAAATAATAAAAAGAAACATAAAAGGATAAAAAAGAAACAGGTATAATAAAATAGAAAGGAGAAAACTTTATACCAGTGAAGGAAAACAACTAAAACAACGGTTTGAACGCCACAACACAGCAACAATAACACAGATTTAAAAACATGACATAAAACGAAAATAAAAGATAAACTTGATACTCAGGAAACTATTTATATTCATTTTAATTCTAAACTATAACATTTCTAAATGCCAGAGATCAGCGTGACCTCCACGTATACTTTGCATTCAACGGCACATCTTCTACTTCCTTCTTTTCCATCTACATTTTCTTCTATCCTTCACACTGGGCTTAACACAGCATACTTGGGACAGGGGCACTAAAGATTGAATGAATAGAAAGGATATAGTACACACCGTGGTTTGGATTCCACGTAAAGCTGTAGGTCCACCGGCCACCTTGGTCTCCTTTTAATCTTTCACACTACTTCAAACTTTGCTATCCCCCTTTCTTTTTCACTTCCTCTGCCTGTCCTCCTCCCTGTCTCCCTCTCTCCTATCCAGAAGTCCAACAGGAGTCTGGAGGAGGAGGGGGAGGGGCTTGGCGATCTATTCTATCTCACCTTCCACACCTTTTCTACCTTACTTTACTTTACTAATACTTCATAATAAAGTCATAACAATAACATAACATTTATTCCATTCCCAGTTACTAAACACAGAAGAATACTATAAAGACACGATGCGGCTTATGAGGCTTATCTTCTTTGTACTACTCTTCATGGAGGTAAACGTAACACGAGTCGCCGCTGTCTAACCCTTAAACAAGGTCAACAGACCTAAGTCGCGTGATCTTAATTATTCTGACTTATGACCTTATGACCTATGACCTGAATACCTTCAAAACTTTCAACAAGTAGGGCAATCCGATCCATAGTTAGTTTTCTTTTAATAATTCCAGGATTTACCTAGGAATGATATTGGTACTTATATGACTCGAATGGGAATGTAAAGCAACATAAGAATTTTATATTTTGTCAGAATCGGTTGAATAGTTACGATGTTATTCTCAAAAGAAACATTGAAAAGTAAAACGGTTACCATCCGACCGACGACCTACGGATCGACATAGTAACTTATAGAGTCCCGTGGACGTGACTAAAAAGGTCTCATTTTCACTTTATTCAGGACACTTTAGAATAAGTATCGTTTATCAGCACCTCGCTCATTCAATCACTACACACCGATACGTGTCACTCATTCCCAACTCGGTACAAAGAACGTTTGCTGCAAGGCGGTGGCCGGTGACGAGCGGGTAACAAAGAATCTTTTATGGTTGTTGGCGTAAAGAGGTGGGCCCTGATCTTGCGTCATCGCCTAGGCTTCTTCGGATCATTAAGAAACGTCTCCATTTTTATCGTTTTATTGTTTGGGTCTCCATATTTAACGATTTGGTCTCCATGTTTATTGTTTTGCCATCCATTTTTATTCTGTTGATCTCCATTTGTATTGTTTTGGTCTAGCCTATTAAGGAAAGAGCCTATCAGCAAGTTATAGGCCTAGGCTTGATACCTAAGCAAAGATATTTACAAATTTAAAAAAAAACACTGGAGAAAAAAGCCAAGTTATAGGCTAGATAGCTAAGCAAAAATATTATAAAAATATATTAATAGCCTCATTAGGCATTGTAAAATCCCCCATCATACTGCAATAATGAAACTGGAAAATGGAAAATTGAAATTCACAAAATTTAATACAAAATAGCCTACAAACCTCACAGAGTCAGCATGAATTTCATTTTTTTTCAAAACTATTTTATAAATATAAATACTTATTTCTATTACTTAATACACTTAGCATAACACTCTATATAGTTAAATCTTGCCTCTAACGTAAAATTATGTTAGATAATAACACAAATAACATCATTTAACACTGATAAATATTGTGAACTTTGCAGTTTGATATATCGTATTTTAATTATTTCTTTGGTCGCTTTTTCACATCTAAAACACAAAACAATGCTACCTGATCAACATACAGTAGTTTCATAACGAAATCTTCACTAGTATAGTTTTCACGAATTTCCAAATTTTGTACGGACCGTGTACTACCTGCCATTTTATGTAAACTGTAAACACAGAAATCCCCATGCTGGTCACCGTTATAAAATCGCATTTATTTGCCTTCACAATGATCATATTCACCATGGAAACCATAACCAGCGAAATCACGCAATATTCACGAACACTATGGACTATAATGTAACTCCTAAAACTTACACCAGACGCGTAAAATATAAAAAAACTACCTAGCAAACTTTCTTAGCTTATTTTATTTTATTTAGCACTTTTAATTTTTTTTCACTTTTTATTTCAATTTTAATTCTGCATATTTTCTTTTCTTTTGCGATTATTTTTTTTATATTCCGCATTTGAATTTATTTTGTATAGTTTTTGTATTTTATTTTCACATTTCATTTTCTTTTACACATCTTATTTTATTTTGTACATTTATTTTCTTTCGAATAATATACTTTCATTTTATTTTATTTTAATTTTTCACTTTGTTTTTCTTTTGAAAATCTTATTTTATTTTTATTTTATTTGGCACATTTTATTTTAATTTAATTTTTACATTTTATTTAATAATAAATGGAAGGAGAACCAAATAGAGTAGATCCCATCTCCGCAGGGAGTTTTGAAAAGTAGGGAAAAGGGGTGAAGAATATGGGGTGAAAAGTAGGGAAAATGGGTGAAGAGTAGGGGCTGAAAAGTAGGGGAAAGAGGTGAAGAGTAGTGGGTGAAAAGTAGGTGGTGAAAAGCAGGGAAAAGGGGGTGAAGAGTAAGGGTGAAAAGTAGGGAAAAAGGATGAAGAGTAGGGATGGGTGAAAAGTAGGGAAAATGAGTGAAGAGTAGGGGTTAAAAGTAGGGAAAAGGGGTGAAGAGTAGAGGTAAAAAGTATGGGGTGAAAAGTAAGGAAAAGGGGTGAAGATCGTGGAGGGGAAAGTGTGAGGAAGGTCCCTAGCCAGAGTAATCAAAAGAGGAGACTCCTTGACGTGCTAGAGACTTGAAGGCCGCGCAGCTGTCCTGAACCAGCACTTCTCATCAAAAGCAACAACACCCCATTTGCGTAAAATCAGCACTACACCCCCCCTCCATCTTGACACTTGGACACTTCATGAAAGGCGGGAGCATCTCTGTCTTAAGTTCACTAGGGGGGTCTTGGGGTCTGAACGCCATAGGAACCTAATTCCACCATATCTATATCAAGTACACCATCTGAATACAGGAGGGGTTCAAAAACTCTCGAATCTATGAGGGGCAGAACCACACGGTACCACAACTCTACAATTCATTACTTAGTGAGATTGTACAACGCACCGATATGACTCGACACTATGTGATAGTAAATCACTGTATAAACTTTATTTTCCAACTTTATTTTTTTTTAAACAATTGGATTAATTATAACTATGTAAATATTAATAATTATGTACAAACATTAATAAATATAATTATGTACAAATATTGATAATATATAAGTTGAATTTTGTTACCAAGCCATTTTGGACCACGTGACTGCAAGAACCGCTCCAAACCTGCTCGTGCTTCTTTCGTTCCTTCTCTTAGTCTGGCATCTGTAAGGATCACCCGACATAAGCAGGGTCACTAGATCCCGAGTTGTTCACCCAAATGAAGATTCGTGCGTGTCACAAGAATTCCAGATTCAAGAAACAGATTCGGAATCCCGTTACTTCATAAACGTTCCTGGATCGCTAACCACCAAGGCTAAGGGTCCCTCTGCGGCCCGATCCCCACATCCAAGTGAGCTTAAAGAACTTTAACTTCAGGGGCTAGAAGAGAATACTCGTTCGGAACGGAATGTCCACCACCATATACTCCATCACCAGTTGCCCACGTGTTGTGGCAAGAGAACTCTAGGTCTTCGCGGAGATCGTCACCAGCGCCGCTTGCTCACACCGCCCAACCAAATACCAGTCTACGACCAGCTGACCACACCGCCTTCGAAGGGGTTCATTGGGAGGAAGTAGCACAATTTTTTCGAGATCACCTGAACTCCTCTGTACAAAAGGTAAGAGATCGTGAAGAGATTAACGTACTCCTAGCTCTTTTCAGATTCCGATCCCAACTTAGTGGGGAAGAATTCATACGCCTCCACGCAAGACTTCGGCTATACCCCAACGTAATCGCCTACGGTTGGAGTGAGGCGCTTTGGGACGCCAGGGAGCAGGCGGCTGTCGCAATCGTAATCCACACCAGTGAGTCAGCTTTGCATGGTCCTCGAGTACAAAAGATTACTGTCACCAGACCAGCACCCTCGTTGCGCTATGGATCGTGGCGTCAACAACCTGTCCAGATGAGTTCAAGAGGCGGATCGGTACCTTCACGAGGGACTCGCAGCCGTCTGCTGTTCCCCGACGATATCGTTGACATCCTCGATTGGAGATGGCGCATGAGGGTCAACTGGGCCGCTCGTCGTCTTGGCCTAGATGACAGAACCCGCTCGCCAACCTCGGAAGAATACGCATCATTATTACCACGCAGCGTTTCCCGAATTTGGACTTACGATAACGCTACTTTGGACCGCGTCGCGGTAAGTATCTCAGAATCAGATACTTCTCATTTCTCTCCTCCCAGGGTCACGCGCCGCACCTGTTCAGCTCTAGCTCCTCTGAGACGGAACCGCCTTCAGTCCCTCGACGTAGCGACCCCCCGTTGATTGCCTCTATCAGTGGGACCATTGACATTAATCTAGAAGAGCATGCCGTCATTGAAGTTCCTCCTCCCTCTCCCCCTCCAGCCCCTCCTCAGGACCCGGTGGATATTACGGCGTTCTTCGAAAACGCTACCCAAGACCTCGGCGCTTTTCATATCGCTGACTCAGGCCCCCCTCTCCCCTGCCGGACTTTATAGTCACCATTCCTCTCGCCGTCCCCTCGGTCATTGAAATTAACCCTCCTCTAGGTGACTCGGAGGACATGCGGTCGAACCACCCCTCAGAACACGGGGATATTATTTTGGACTTAATGAGTGTTCCACCTAACATTATTCACCCCAGAGGCGAAATCCGGAACGGCAACGGAAATGACGAGCAAGGCGGGCAACCGGACAACAACAATAGACAGGAGGCCGGAGACTGGGACGAAGTCAGCCCTGGAATAGATCTTCTTCAGGAGGCGCCCCGTCGCGTTTCTCGCAACGCTCGTCTAGACCTCCAAACTCTGGGCTTCTTCGACAATGTCCCACCGGTAAGCCACCTCCTGAAATCCACAATGGAATCAAGCTCTTCATCAGTCCAGAATATCATCATTGGCGCTCGTCCAGCCACCGGATCTTCCCCCTGGTTCAACAGCTCATCGACTTCGATGTTTTAGAAAAACACGATGAGGTAACACACGTTGAAAAATTGTTCGCCGTCCCTAAACCAAACGGATCGGCAAGTATTGTGTGAAGCTTCCTTTGATAGTTTTGCCGCTAAACTTGATCTAAAAGATTAATTTTACCAGCTTGTTATACACCCGAAGGCCCGTAGACTATTCGGAATTTCAGTGTCCGGTGAGAAATATATATTCAAAAGACTTCCTAAGACTTCCAATGGGCTTTGCCGGAAGTGCTTATTTAATGCAAATGGTACTTTCCGCCTCAGTAAACGCGATCGCTGAAGAATATGGTTGACGGGCTCATCATGTATATTTAGATGATATCCTCATTATAGAAAAAAGAAAAAGTGTAAAATGGTGCGTTCAAAAGATCTTAAACTCCTCGCTAAATGTGAACCTGGAGAAAAGCTAGATTAACTCCACTAAGAAACTCACTTACTTAGGTGTCCACATTGATTTGAGAAAAAAGTAGGTGGCCATTTCCGGGGCTATGTACCGCAAACATCGAGATGTTCTCAAGGTCGCCTCTCAGCATCTCCTGAGTCGCAAGGCATTGGTCCGGATAGCCGGACTCATCAACTTCGTTCGACCATTCATCAGGCTCTCCTTCTTCTGGGTCCAGTAATGCTATAAACAACATAGCCACCCTCACCCCAACAATGTTGCCCCCCTAATTCCCTCGATGACCAACAAGTGGCTCTCCGTTCTCCCCCCCAGGGCCACTTCGCTAGAAATCTTCTCGGATGCGAGCAAGACCTGTTTGCCATCGCTTCCCTAGAACACGCTGCGGCCTGGCCCCTAGATATCTCAGAGGAGGGCTCCATTTTTGAAAGTGAAACAATTGCAATATGGGTGTCCGTTTGTCTCTTTCCCCGGGACTGGGCCTGGCTGAGCGTGGCCTCTTCAGCAACTATATAAGGAGCCGCTGGCCAGCGAGGCGTCGTGGCCGTTTTGGACCTCGTGACTGCAAGAACCGCTCCAAACCTGTTAGTTCCCTTCTCCGTAATCTCGGTCTATCCTTCCACCTATATGCTGATGACACTCAAATTTTCGTTTCCTCATACCCCACGTCTCTTGCCTACTCTATCACTGACATCCTGGCTGCCTATTCCTCCATTTCTGATTGGCTCTCTACCAACTTCATCAGGCTTAATCACTCCAAAACTGAGGTCCTCCTCGTCGGCACCCCTGCTCTTGTCAAAAAATCTAAATCTCTCTTTCCCTCGCTTACTCTGGGCGGTAATACTATCATTTTCTCTGATTGCGTTAGGAATCTGGGTGTTGTTTTTGATGAGCATCTCTCCTTTAAGCCTCATATCCGCAATGTCAGCAAATCCTCTCTATGTTTCCTTCGTAACTTCTCTCGCATTCGCTCTCACTTTGATCGCCAAAGTCTTGAGACTGCTGTTCATGCCTTCATCACCTCACGCCTTGACTACTGTAACTCACTGCTTGTCAATCTGCCATTCTCCCCTCTCCGCCCCCTTCAACTTATACAGAACTATGCCGCCCGGCTTATCCTCCGTCACCCTCGCTTCTCTCCCTCAAAACCCTTGCTGCATAAACTGCACTGGCTCCTTGTCAGATCCCGTACTCACTTCAAGATACTTCTCTTCACATTTAAGGCCCTAAACAACAAGGCCCCGTCTTACCTCTCTTCTGCCCTCTCGTCACGCCATGTCCCTCGGGCCCTTCGGTCATCACATGCATCGATTTTGAATATTCCTCGTTCATCCCTCTGCTCAATGGGGGACTGCTCCTTCTCAATCTGCGCCCCTAAGTTGTGGAATGCTCTTCCTGCTGAAATCAGATCTTCTCCCTCTCTTACCACATTTAAGCGTCTCCTGAAAACGCATCTTTTCAGTATTGCCTTCTCCCCCCTCTTGAATTTCCATTGAATTTCCATTCCCATCTCAGCACAACGTGCGCTCTGGGAAGGCCTCAGGCCTTGAAGAGCGCATTACAAAAGACTTATTATTATTATTGTTATTATTATCATTATCATCATTATTATTATTATTATTATTATTATTATTTATTATTATTATTATCATTATTATCATTATCATCATTATTATTATTACCATTATTATTATTATCATCATCATTCATTATTATTATCATTATAATTCATTATCATTATCATTATCATTCTTTATCATTATTATTATTTTATTATTATTACTATTTTAGTTTACACGTCTGCATTTTCCAGGCAACCGGGTCCAAACCATGGACCCAAGGATGCTTGGATATTCCATGATTATTTCATCTCCTGAGGAGATGTGCAGTGGAGAGGAAGTTAGGTTTCTGGAGGTTATAGATTTTGATCTTGCCAGGTATTTGGTCTAGGTATTTTTTTTAGCCCTCTTTGATAGTTCCAATTGCTTCTACAATGACAGGAATTGCTGTAGTTTTGAGCCCCCACATCCACTGAACTTCAATTTCTACGTCTTTACACTTGTTGAGCTTTTCGGTAGTCTTGATTGAGGTGTTGATGTCAAGGGGTATGGAGATGTCTATAACAAGGCAGGTCTTGTCTTTCTTGTTTTTCAGTACTATATCAGGTCTATTGGCCGCTATAGTCCTGTCTGTGTGGATGGGTATGTCCCAGATGATGGTGACATTGTCTTTTTCAACAACTGTCATGGGTTCATGCTCATACCACTTGCTAGAAACCTGTATTCCATGCTCTTTGAGATATTCCAGTGGATGTAAGCAGCTGCTTTACTTTGGCGGTGGATATATTCGGTTTTAGCCAATTCAAGGCAGCCCGATACGAGGTGGTCTATGGTCTTATCAAACCTTCCAAAGAGTCTGCATTTGGGGTCAACATCCCTCTTTTTCATAATGTTGTGTTGGTGCCATCGTGTAGGGAGACTTTGGTCCTGGGCTGCTATGATAAAGCCCTCTGTTTTTGCCTTCAATCCTGTAGCTCGTAGCCAGTTGTGTGTCTGTTTCTGATCTACATCAGGTTGTTGAATTCGTTGAGGGTATTTGCCGTGCATGTTCTTGGTTTTCCATCTGGATTTAAGTTGTTGTTGTCCACAATGTTTGGCTTTGGCCTTGGTTCGACAAACATATTTGGTGCTTGCTTCGTCTTCTGCCGGGGGAACCGAAGGCATCTGGAGCTCCTGGGTGAACTTAATTGCCTGTTTGTTGATGGAGTACAGGCGTTTGTTCTTGCCATGGTCCCTGACAAAATGGAGCAGATTATCTTGTGCTTCCTGGAGGTACTTTTCAAGTCCGATCGTAGTGGTTTTTTAAGAGATCTCAATTTGGATGAGGCCTCTAGCTCCTTCCCTTCTTGGCATGTACATCCTATCTACATCAGATTTGGGGTGATGCCTTCGATGCATTGTAAGGAGCTTACTGGTCTTTGTGTCTAATTTGGCCAGCTCTTGCATCTTCCAGTAGATGATGTTGAAGCTATATGTAATTACTGGAACAGCTAATGTGTTAATGGATTCCAGCTTGTTTGCAGAGCTCAGTTCTGATTTAAAGACCATCCGAACTCTACGATACTACTCCTTTCTGATCTGTTCTTTCATTTTGTTGTGTTCTACTCCGTCACCATTATTGACACCGAAGTATTTATAGGTACCCTCTTGTTCGAGGTCACAGATGACTGTATTAGCATCAAGTGTGATATTTGAGGAGCTAGTTAGGTGGCCCTTCTTAAAAGTAGCCTTGGCACACTTGTCCAGTCCGAACTCCATTCCAATGTCATCGCTGAAGGCTTTGACTATCTTCAGGAGCCCAGTCTGGTTCTCATCATTTTTCCATGTCTTCAGGTCGTCCATGTAGAAAAGGTGGCTTATCTTGCCTTGTGCGGTGTTATATCCATAACCAGTCCTGTTCAGAAGCATGCTAAGTAGGGTTAGTGCAAGGCAAAATAGTAGGGGAGATAGTGAGTCTCTTTGGTATATGCCACTTGTCGTGGTATGACATTATATTATATCAATACCATATTATATCTATGGGGGAGGGACCAATAACTTGAAGGCGAACTGACAAAGAGACGGAACACCACGAGTTTCGACGGGCGGAATAGTGAGATAAGAGTGCAACGAGATCAGGTAAAATATGGACAATGGCGAAGCTCAAGGTAATTTAAAGAGGCATGACAAAAATATAATTTTATTTACATAAAAATAATGAGAGAATTGATGGGCAAAATTACATCGGTAAACGAGGGGGGAAATTAACTCAAATGGGTTACTGAAGGGGAAGAGGGGTTGGCTTACGGAGGATTCCGGGTGAGACGTCGGGTAAGGCTTCACGGATGTCTTCTGCACGTGAGGCGAGGGCGCTCAGAGCTTCTGAGCGGGAACTTGAAGTGATGACGGTTCTCCAAAAAAGGGGGGAGGGCGGTAACGTCCGGTCCAGGGAAGGGTATTTCGGCCACCCGAAAACGAGGGGCGAACGAGGAGGGCTTCGACAGGAGTTGATGAGTGAATTTGGAAAAATCGCTCGGTAGCGATCGTTAAATGGAATTACCTCACTGGCTGGGTCTAATTCCAATACACAAATAGTTCAGCCGTCACTTTGCTTTGTTATTAGCACCTGACTTGGAACTAGGGGAATCTTCTTGGGTCCGGGCGAGACTTCTCAACTCTGCCTCTGCCTCATGGGAAACGAGCACTATATATGTCTGAGGCTCTCCCCGTGGGGGGTTAGTGGGAAACAGCTTTACTCTCGAATGGCCTCGAATCTTCTTGCCGATGCGATTCTAACCCGTGTAAAGGTGGACCGTGGTGGACGCGGTTGGAGGCTTCCGCTTGTGGAAGGGGGGGGGGGGTTAGGCTTACCAATTTAAGCCTAACAGAACCTTCTCCAGCGCATGGACTTCCGTGCTGGAAAAGAAATTCCACCTGGGATTCCCCCACCACACTGTTAATGTTAATAGGCCTAGATGTTATTGTACCCTTGCCATAGATGAGGTGAAGGATGGTTTTCCACGTCTTCATGTTTTCCTGCATGAAGCGAGTGCTAGTTGGGCAGATTTTGCAGACCTCAAGGCATTTAATTATCCAGGTGTGTGGCACGCTGCCATAGGTCTTTTTGTAGTCAATCCATGTAGTGGATAGATTACGGTGTTTACTTTTTACCTCCTCAAGAATGGACTTGTTAATGAGGAGTTGGTGTTTGCAACCATAAGTCCTTCTCCTACATCCTGCCTGTTCTTTGGGGATTAGATTTTTATTCTCGAGGTAGGTGTAGTTTTTTTGTGTGATGATAGATGTTAATACCTTGTACATTGTCGGTAGGCATGTAGTTGGCCTGTAGTTCTTGGGGTTACCCGTGTCTTGGTTCTTTGGGGGAGGAAAGTGGTACCTTTTGCTAGCCATTCTGGAGCCTGTTCTGGATGTTTCAGGATGTTATTGTAGGCAATATCTAGGTCTTGATGTAGGTTGGTCAGTTGTTTGAGCCAGAAATTGGCCACACCGTAACACCCACTGCCTTACATTTTCTGGTTTTAAGAATGGCTTTGGCTGTTTCATCTATGGTGATGTCTGACTAATGTTGTGATGGCACAGCCTGATGGGCTTTAGCCAGGTCTTGTATCCATTTGGCATTTTCATTGTGACTTGTCATTCTCCCATATGTTATTCCAGAAAGGAAAGTCTCAACCTCATTCACTGAAGGCAAGTTCTGGATATCAATGGACTTCTTCCCGATTTCTCTGTAGAATTTCCTGGCGTTGTCTTTGAACATTCTGTTCTGCCGGAAGAAGTTAGCTCTGTTGATGTATCGTTTCAGTCTTTGTGCTTTGGCTTGGACTTGTTGTTTCAGAGACTCTTTCACTCTAGTCAGGTCATCATTGTCCTTTATATCAAATTTTCTCTTGATCTTCTTCACTTTGGCATCTTTAACTTTACCTTTACCTTTCTGAATCTCCTCAATGAGAGAGATGTTTGCTCTTAGTTTTAAGATTTATAAATTTATTTTGTCTTTCCAAGTTTTGGGGGGCTGATGGCTTTGTTTCTTTACTTGCCTTTGGTCCATTTTTTTCTGAGATGGCCCAAGCCGTGGCATACATGAGGTTGTTGATCTCGCTTACATTGAGATTATGCCCTGCCTTGATGTTATTTAGAGCCAGATTGGCCTCCTTTAGGGCGTCATACACATTTTTTCGTCGTCTTTATTTGCCTGACTGGTTGTCTGTCCATCATGGTCATTTTTTTTTTACAATCTCCCATTTCTGACGGATGAAGTTTTCTAGTTCAACAGTTTGGGGGTCATTTGGGGCCTGCTGTTCAGCTTCACTTTCCGTCTCTTATTATTATTATTATTATTATTATTATTATTATTATTATTATTATTATTATTATTATTATTATTATTATTATTATTATTATTATTATTATTATTATTATATTATTATTATAATTATTATTATCATTATTATTGTTATCAGTATGACTATTATTATTATTATCATTATTATTATTATTATCATTATCTTTATTATTATTATTATTAGTGTCGTAGGGTGACCGTGAAGAGGACACGCCCGAAAATCGGGATACATATCCAAATGCGAAGGGTAAATAAACAAAATCGAGCGCGGTTGGCCTAAATAATCAATTCATAGAGGTTCTGGGATTAGAGAAACTAATGGTAGAAAAATATATATGACTGTACTATATACAAAGAAAAATATTAAGAGCACATGTAAATAAATGATAATAATTAAAATGAGACCCGGCGTAACAAACGGAAAGGATGGGGGGGTACAAATCACTCGACAGGTACGAGAGTCCGAGAGAGGATGTACGGAGATTGCTTCCAGAGAAAAGGGGAGAGTGTAATTATCGGGGAGACTCACGTAAAGCCTAATTGACTGGAGGCTTGTATTCGATGAGGATGCGGGGTGCTGCAAAGTTGAACTTGCAAGATTCCTTCAACTTTAACATCGCTAAGAAATGAGCGAAGGGGTACTCCAGTCGTTGAACGAAGTCAATAACCGAGTGATAGATGCCTGTCCGTGTCTATCTACTGCCGGCGGGAACTCTGGCCTTAGGTACAAACAAGGCCGGGTAGAGATGACACGTCGCGTTTGAAGCTGAAAGCCGCTGGGAGGCGGGGCAGGGCATCCGGGACTGTACGTGACTGCTAACTAAGACGAGACTATATGGTACCTCTTTCTCAAAGCTTACTCGAAGTATTTTTACTGCCTCGGTGGAAGCGGGTCGCCGGGGGCTTCACAAAGGGGGGCGGGGATCTCATTAGACTTGGTGAGCCAGGGAGGGGGTAGTCTCGGCGGCCTCACAGCTTTGAGCAAAGGTCCTTGGAGCCGTGGGTCTGGCACCGATCAGACGGTGCGACGGCGAGGAATGGAACCTAAGCTGATCACGCGGTCCCGCGAAAATCTCCCGGCTCCCATTGTGCTGTCTGGCCGTGCAGGTGTATCTTCTCAGGCGCCATATGTAGACGTTGGGTTCTAGGGGTGGGGGTAAACTTATCTCTCTGACAATTATTATTATTATCATTATTATTACCATTATTATTATCACTATTATTATTATTATTATTAGAATCATTATAATTATCATTATAACTATTATTAATTTCGTTATTATTATTATTATCATTATTATTAATTAATATTACAAACTGTTTCGCAAGGGGGCCCTTTTAAACACTCCAAGGAATGGGTCCCACCCTCTCGATCCTGGTAGTAAGGTTGCAGGGACAGATTATAAGGCCTTCGAGGCGTCCCTAGTCCTTGTGATTCCTTGTTACTTACAAGGTTTGGGGTCTCCTCGCTTTCAGCCTTCTGCCCATCCCCCCCGTGCGTGATTGATGAGAATAAGCATTCGTTTATGGGATGGGTAGATGTTTCGAGTGTTACGGGACCCCTCCCATATCCTTCTCTCCGAGTAGTCGCCTCTTTTGAATGCTCAGGGTGTATTGCTTTCATACATTTTATGCGTCATCTTTTCCATTATGAGACTATTTTAAATAAATAAATTATTATATTAAATCTCTCCAGCATGTAGCCATTGAAGATCGGTGTCCTGTTCCCTTTAGAGTCCCCCCCCTTAAGTTTGCTTATTCAATTATGTAGAAAATGACCCGTCTAAGGCACCCGCCGGTGGGAGAGGGGCGCGAGAAGTAAATCCACAAACTCCGCAGAAAATGGGTGCCTTAGACAACTCGGGCAACCCGTGTCTAAAATGACTCAGATCAACCAGAGTGTTTACAATTAGTTCGTTTCACACTCGCCACACTGAGTGGCGGGTGTGAAACTCTGAATGGATTGCTTCCTTTAATGATTACAAGTGATTAACCTCATAGGATCCCGCACTACCATTCTCGTCCAATTAATAGAATCCTGTACCATCATATTCACTAAACTCATTTGATCCTGTGCCACTATCTTCACAAAACTGTAGGAACCTGCACCACCATCTTCACTAAAATCATTTGATCATATGCCATCTTTACTAAACTGTAGGCTCATGTTTAACCATCTTCGCTAACCTCAGAGGATCATGTGTGACAATCTTCACTAAACTCATAAATCCTGTTCCTGTATCAACCAATCATTATTAAATTTATAGAATCCTATGCCACTTTATTCCTGAAACTTATAAATCCAGTCATTAAACTTAAGGATCCTGTGCCACCATCTTCACTAAACTCATAGATCCTATCCTTGTATTATCCAATCTTTACTAAACTCATAGGATCCTGTGGTGCCACTTCCACCTTTTACACGGAAAAAATCCTTCACAGTTTCTACTCATTGCCAAGGTATCGACTTCAGACCCCCACGTTTTCAGAATCCAGTCCGCCACGATTCAACCACGTGTTTAAATATATAGCCGATGTTATCAAATGTTATCAAATATATAGCTGATGTTATCAAATTTTCTTGATATTTAGGTAACGTGATATTTGCCTGATTGTAAAAGGCGATTGTGCTCTCATCTTATTTTTAACTCCAGAAGTATCTCTCAGCTTCATCTTATCGCCGAGGTATTCGTTCTACGACATTCACAGCGAAGGCCTATTTGGTGCAAGCGAGACCGGCCCTTAAGAGGCCAGAAGACCTATTCACTGTCAGAATAAAAGCTCCCAAATGAGCGCAAGTGTGCGATATCACGTGATAAAGGTGTAGAAGGTAAGTGCCGGCCAGTTCCTAGTTGGAACTCCACTCCATTCGAGCGAAGATATGGCACAAATGTAATGAGACACTGGCGATTGCGTGTCACTAGCAAAGTTAAGGACAGAGGGTGGGGGTAGAATGCCCCAAAGTGGGAAAGAGAAGGAGAGAGATTTGGAAGGGACGTAGATGGAGTTAATATGGATAGGTATTAGGGATGGTCAAAGGGAAAGAATTCTTCTCCAAGTGAAAAGAAGAGATAACTGGTGAATACCAATTTTACGAACGTTTACTGTTTGGAAAAGGAGGAAAGGATCCTGGGAATGATGAAGAAGAAAAACCCGACGATTTAAAGGTTTATAAGCAACCTCGTGAGATGTGGGGAAGCTTTAAGGCATTGGTACTTAATACTCTTTAATACTTAATTCCCTTTTTAAATACCTTATTAATACTCTATTTTTCCTAACGAGTTTAACACTCCGTCCCTCACTCGAGTCTAGGGAGTCGCAGGGAAAGGTAAATTGAGAAAATATACAGTGAAGGAAGATAAGAAAATTAAACTATAAATATAAATTATACATGATAATTTCAAGGATAAGAAGTGAAGATTGAAAAATGTAAATTTAAATACTAAACAAATAAGAAGATTGAATAATGGCAAAGCAGGGCGTTTACACAGTATGAATAAATTTGATTGTTCAGAGTTATGGTCAAAATTATGATTAAAACAAAACAAAGACAACACACTAACCTTTTGTATATATATATATATATATATATATATATATATATATATATATATATATATATATATATATATATATATATATATATATATAATGTGCATGTGCGTATGAAAATGATGAGATGGCGTGAATGCGAGCATCTTCCAACACATTCATTAATCACATTGCGCGCTGAGATCCTGACGAGATACTCAGGCCTCTTACAAAGACGAATAATTAATGTAACAACGATCATTAAAGCGAAAACGAAGCCAAAATTAAATAGGCCATATATCTCCCTCCACTCGAACTTAACTAACTCCAGCTACCTATTCATAGGCCATGGGTTACCTTCACTAATTGCTCTCTTTCTCTCTCTTTCTCTCTCTCTCTCTCGCCGCTTCTATCTACATAGAAATAGTAGAAATAAAATAAAATACAAGATGAATAGATAAAAACAGATAAATGAAATTTTCAAGGCAAAATATTGTTACAAAAAACCCTACAGAAGCTGTATGGTGTATGTTGTGGACACCTGGTCGATAAATATAATTAATTTAAAGAAGAAAAGATTACTACACTTCATCGTCATCATCATCATCTTATGTTACTAAAGGTAAATATCTCTCAGACACTCTCCTACTACTGGGGGGGAAAGGGATAGAGAACTGTAGAACTTGTGCTGTAGGGGAAGTTTGAAAGTATATGAAAAAACACGTCTATTCGTTTTCTTGTTTGCATGATCTTTATCTTTTGTATCTTTCCCTGATTTCCATTTCTTTTTCGTTAATGAAAAAAAACTGTTCTTTTATATGCTTATGTGATTGTAAATGATATATGTTCTCGTTAATTGCTCATCCACTTAAAATTTAAAGCAATTTACCAATATACTCTGAGGCGAAGTTTCGCGAGAAAACATTCCAGTTTGCAGTTATTTTACAAGGGAAGAAATTTGAATGCAATATTATTAGAGTGAAAACTTCGCGGATTTAATTTGAATTCGTTTTTCCTGGTTAAATTGTCAACTGGATGCTTTATGACCAATTAGGAAGCTAAGGTAAGTTTAGTAAAACCATTGGGATTTTGTATAATTTATGGAAAATTCCCGACGAAGCTGACAGTTTTCAAATAATAAACTCCCCAATTTTATTACGCCCTTTTTCGTATAAGTAGTTGTAATAAAATTACTAGTAAAAGGTATAGCTATAGAAAAGAGTGACAAGGCTAATAAATATGCTCGGAACCTTGCAATGTAAAGTAGGAGTCAAAATCCATTATAATAATTTAAATTTAATATACATTTGAATGATTAGTCATCCTTGTTATTGATCTTATAAAAAAAAACCTTCGAAAAGACCCATAAAGCATAAACAAAAGTCAAACTAAAATTACCTCACAAAATTACAACTCTCCCACTCTCACTATAAGCCCGACAAAAGATTAAATAAATACAAAATTCTAATTACATCCGCCCTCTTCTTTTCCCTAAAACTGAAATCCTAAAATAACAAACCCAAAATTACTCCTAATTGCGTTTTTACCCGACTTGAGCGGTCCATCCTAAAAGCATAAAAAACTCATATTGACCCAGGGTGCAAATGGCCAAGCCAACCTGCCGATATTCGATAATATACGACCATCAGCGATTTGCCTTAATCACGCATTCACCGCTCCTCCCCGCTCTAATGGATACAGTTTCTCCCGTGGGAATTGCCTTATTAAAGACAAGTTATAATTGTACTTGGGGTTAGAATTAATAATAAATTACCCACAGCCATCCGTTAAATAGGCTTTGGAGCAGGAGTGGGAAAAAGTTATTTCGACCATCCAAGCCTGCCATTTTTCTTGGAAAGAGGCTCATATATAAAAGCGCCCAAGAAGGAATCAGGAACAGTAGGCCATTCTTTCATTGGCGGAGGGTTTTAAGGTGGATGGATTGTGGGGGAGGTAAGGGTTTAGGCAGTACTCGTGGATACTAGGAATATAGGCGAGAGTAACCAGCAGGAATCGTAAGGTTATTTATATTTTAATGACTTAATCTATTATATGGTTAAGTGGACATCAGATAGGCTGGTTGTGTGTATTTGTGAGTGTATGTGTTACAAAGTAGGTAGAGGATTTGTTTCCTCTCTATGATTGACGACAGGGGTAAACACAACACAGACAATCCAATCTAGGGGACATAATTTGTATCTTCTATCCTTATTCGTACATTCATTCCTGCCAATAGATATCCAGGATCAATTTCTTATTGACAAGTCCTTCCTTCCGTATATTTCAAGTCTCTGGATCCATTCACATTGTTCCAAACAACAGGATTTTGTAGATTCACCAAACAAGTTGCTTGTTTAACCTTGTAAAGAGAAATTATAACAAACATGAAAGGGCAGTCAGGTATTTTGACGTGATGACCTCATCAGCATATCTCTCGTCTCTTCGTACGTGACACGTTACAAAGTGATGTACATATGTGACCGACTTTTCAACAATTTTAGAAAACCAGTTTGCCAGAAACCACTTCACCTAGCCATGCTCGACTGATATTCTGGGTAAATATTTGAGCCAACTCGGGACAAATTGGTTGCTCGGATACATCCACATTTGGTGAGATAATTTCGCCCCTACGTGAATTGAAAGTTGCCCGTACCCGTTCAAAATACATTCTAACTAAATCGTCTCATTCCTTCTTTGTCATACCGAGTATTTTTTCCTCAACATCCATCAGATCGAGCAGCATTTAGAAGAGGATTGTAGAAGTGTTCGATAAATAAGACAGAACTCTTTGACTCTATACGACTATAACTCATTTATGAAATACTAGAAGGAGATGTCTAAAAAGACTGACATAGACGCAAATTTTCGTGGTTCTACTCGTAAATCACTAAATCAAATGAACATTCCGGGACTTTAGTTAAGTAAAAGACAAGAATATGAATGTTATTATTGATCCGTGGGTGGAGATTAAAGATTTAGCTTTGAAAATTTTGAAGATAGTAAGGTCATATGGTCATAAGGTCCTAAGTCAGAATAATTGAGAGCACGTGACTTAGGTATGTTGACCTTATTGTAGACGAATGCTAATTTCTACAGTGGCAAAGATCGCGTCTGTATACTATTGTATAAACCAAATGGATCTGTATACCATGTGAGAAATCAGTATACCAAGTTTCCCAAGATGGTCCTTAAAATATGAAAACTAATTATTAACATACAAACATTGATAATAATACTTAATGATGAACATAATTAACCTAGAGGTTTAAGTTAGATTTTTCATGTTAACATAGTCCACCACATCAATTTCTGTATATAGGCATAATCTTGACTCTAACCCCGCCATTTCATATGAGATGACCGGGCATTGATGCTTAGACCGGACATTAATGCTTAGATATAATGCCAGAGACACCAAATGGTTAACCGAAGATCTCTACCTAATTTTCTATTAATTCTACCTTCACAGAGATCTAAAATTATCTAATTCAAATTTCGGATTAAGAATTTTACATGTATGGAGGTATGTTAAGGCTCATTAACACGTTAATAAGGAATTAGATCACATTATGGTACACTAAAATAATGAAGTAAAGACTAATCCTTTATAAAAAAGACCAAGTAAAGACAATACTCCCTCAGAAAGACTAAGTAAAGACAATTTCTACCAAAAATCAACAATAAATGATCAAATGACTAAGTGAAAAGAATATTTCCCCAATTGACCAAGTAAAGACAATTCCCGTTAAAAGTGATTAAAAAAAGATATTCCCTCTGCCAAATGGCCGAGAAAGATATTCTTTTCGCCAAAATGACCGAAAAAAGACATTCCCTTCCCAAAATGACCGAGAAAGACATTCCTTCCCCAAAAATGGCCAGGAAAAGACATTCCTTCCCCAAAGTGACCGAGAAAAGACACCCCTTCCCCAAAATGACCGAAAAAGACATTCCCTGCCAAAGTTGCCCCATAAAAGACATTTCCTTTCCCAAATGACCGAGAAATACATTCCTTCACCAGAATGACTGATAAAATACATTCCCGTCCCCAAACTGCCGATAAATACATTCCCTCCCAAAAATGACTGAGAAAAGATATTCCTTCCTCAAAATGACCGAGTAGACATTCCCTGACTAAGATGACTCATAAAAGACATTCCAACGCAAAAATGGCCGAGAAAGACATTCCCTCCCAAAAATGATCGATAAAAGACATTCCCTGCACAAAATGACCAAGTAAAATGAAGTATGGAGAACTAGTCAAGGACCGGACATAGACATAGGCCGTACGAAAGGCATTCTCGCCAAAATATGGGTTTGATTCAGTTTAACTTTGGCATAGAAAACGGGTCTGATGTGACGTCACCTTTCTCTTCTTTCCGCGGAGCTCCGGCGTCATTTTTGTTTGCTAGGTAAGTTTTTTTATATTTTACTTGTCTGATATAATTTTTACGAGTTACATTATAGTCCACAGTGTTCGTGAATATTCCGTGATTCTGCTGGTTTTGGTTTAAATGGTTAATATGATCATTATGACGGAAAATGGGTGTGATTTAATAATAGTGACCAGCGTCAGGATTTCTGTGTTTACAGTTTACATAAAAGGGCGCGTAGTACACGGTGCGTACAAAATTTGGAAATTCGTGTAAATTATACTAATGAAGATTTAGTTATGAAACTACTGTACTTTTATCACGTAACATTGTTTTGTGTTTTAATGTGAAAAAGCGACCAAAAGATGAATAAAAATACGATGTATCAAAGTGCAAAGTTGACCATTTTTATCAGTGTTAAATGATGTTATTTGTGTTATTACCGAACATTATTTTATGTCAGATGCAAGATTTAACTATATAAAGTGCTGTGATAAGTATATTAAGTAATAGGATAGGTGTATTTTTATTCGATTTTGTGAATTTCAATTTCCAATTTTTCAGTTGCATTATTGCAGTAAGATGGAGATTTTACATTGTCTAATGGAATTATTAATATATTTATGCAATGATAAACAATGAGGGCTGTGCATTACTTGCTCAAAATTTTGTATAAAATTAAGAAATTTATTATTTTTTTATATTATCTTTGATACCTATGTAAAAATGTTGTAAAATAACAATTCTAACCATTTTTTTATATTACATGTCTTTTCATAACACTTGTGTATCATTTAGTAGTAGTCGATCCTTTAATTCCAGTTGTGGCATATAAAAAAAATTACAAAAACTGGTACCAAGGGCATACGGATCGTGTCCTACATGGTAGCGATCCGTACAAAAACACTTTTTCTTAAAATGACACCATAAATCTTAACTGGTAAACATATTTCAAAATTCTGCATGTGGAAAATAAAGGTATTTAGGTGACCTACATGTTGGGCACTTTTGATTTCTGCTAACTTTCCAACTTTGGTTTTGATGATCAAAAAACAACTAAAAGTACGATCCGTGTCCACTTGACCCTATTGTCGATAAAGTCCAAAAGTTAAACGCAGTGTTTTTAGACTACAAATTTGATTGCGAATCGAATTTAATATAACAGCTTTATTAAATTTATCAAATTTATTTTGAACTTATTTAATTAAAATAAACAAAAGCTAGAAGAATAATTTAATTAAAGGGGTATTCGTTTGCAATTTTTTCGCAAAAATGATTAAAACGTAGCATTTGTGCCTCTCAAGCCACATAAATTCTTACCTTAGTCATCAAATTATTATGGATTTCTTGAAAATTCGTAATTTTTCTTGTAAAAGTTAGCTTAAAACTATTTAATAGGTCAATAATGAGGTTATTTTTATCATATTAGTGTGAAATAACTATTGTACATTTTTGAAAACTAAATATTTGAGTGTTTTGCTTCATTTTCTGGCAGACTTGTTGAAATTAAATGAGGGCACACCGATTCGGTTTTGCCCACTGTTAGCTTCGTGCCTCAGTTCCAATTTAGACTTTGCAAGGTGAAGGTGTTCGAGCTATTCTCTTTTGCTTTTACTGACCTAATAATTCAACTTGTATGTATTTTGCTTGCCTCTGGATAATAGTAACTGTTTTTTTCTTGCAGTGTAATAGATAAAAAGAAAGTGAACAGTTATAGGTAAAGTTAATGACTTGAGTCCTCGGAAAATTGGACAGATCAATGTTTTAGTGAGTGATAGTGCACTAAAATAGAAAGATAGTGCAAATAAATTGGGAGTTTCCTCTCAAACAGTAAGCAATAGAAAGAAAAAAAATTAAAATGGTCTTAATTTGGATTAAACAAGAGCAGGGAAATGTGATTGCAAGAGGAAAGCAACACCAAGGACAGACATGAAAATAAAACAAATGGCTATTAAGCACAAAAGCAAATCTTGTAGGAAGATTGCCAGCGAACTGTTAGCAGCTGGCATTAGTCTTTCTCGAATAACAGTAAATAGGAGGTTACTGGACAGTGGATTACGAGCCTACCGTCCAAGAAAGAAGCCTAGGCTTACCAAAACCATGATACAGGCACGTCAAGTCTTGGCTACTGCTCATGCTGATTGGATTTCTGAGCAGTGGGAACAGGTAAGAGTGGTAAATTTACCAGTTATTTTCTTTATTAAACATAGGAGAGCATAATGTACCTACTGCAGTAGGTACATTCTGATTTACCTACTAGCTACGCGTTGATGCTGAATGAAATAATTAGAAGTTATAATTTGTCTGGATGTTTAACTGCTGCTAATAGCATCATAGGTCGTTTCAGTACTGTTATAGTGTTTTATATTGTTGCAGGTTGTGTTTTCGGACGGGTCAACTATTGCAGTACTTGATGACCGTATGAAGACAGTAAGGAGGCGGTCAGGTGAGGAGTTTATGCCAGAGTGTCTTAAAAAGATTGTAAAACATTTACAGAAAATCATGGTGTGGGGAGCAATTTTCAGTACATGGAACAAGTCGCTTGAAGATTATTGAAGGTATAATGAATAAGTATAAGTATATTGAAGTACTGAAAAAACGTTTGATACTTCAAATGAGAGAATAGTTTAGTGAGAGATCATGCATATTTCAGCAAGACTCGACTCCTGGTCACACAGCAAGATCAGTGAAGACATGGTGTGCAAAAGGGGCATTGAACTGCTATCATGGCCTGGAAATTCACCAAACATGAACCCTTTAAGAGTTTATGGTATATTCTAAAAAAAATGAAATACACGAAGTTCCCATAACAACCAAACCAAAGCTCATAGAACGTATTATCTTCGTTTGATTTCACCCTGACAGAATCCAGTAATTATGCAGAACTTTAATCATTGGCATGCCATAGCGTGTTAAAACCCTTAAAGTGGCTAAGGCAGGTCAAACCAATTATTAATCAATGTAAGAAAGGATATTTTTGACGTTTGGTTTCACTCTGACAGAATCAAGCAATTCAACTAAACCACATTTAGTTGAATTTCCTCTGCTCGATATAAATAAGATGAAGTTATTGAGACAAGCATAAAGACCATATCAGGAGTATGCAGGGATGTAAAGGGTAAATTGGAAATTTACATACATCATGAGAAATTTAGGTTGAGATAAAGAAATAAACAAGACACTTTTTATGAGAGACAATTACTACTCATAATCAATTCAACTAAATTTAATGAAGTTGTTGGTCTTTCAATATTGCTATCCTAATATAAAGTTCTCTTTTGTTTGCCAAATATAGCTATATTCAATAATTCAATATTCTTTACCATCTAAAAATAAAAAGATCTCAGAGTAGCGTATCTTTAACAGTGTATTTTGTGTTGGTGGGGGTGAGGGTGGTCTATGAACGTCCACAAAGTGTTCAAAGGAAAAGTATATTCCACTAACAGGGTTTTAGAATTGGAGGTAGAAAAGAACTACTGGTCCTATTGGAGGGATGGGGGCAAAATTTTTAAAGTGGGAGACAGGAAAAAGTAACGAAATACAAGGACCATTTGAGGAGATCTCATTTTTTTTTTTAAATGGGATTCAGGAAAGAAGTAAAGAACTACAGGTTCTATTGGAGAGGGTCTCTTTTTTAAAATTAGGAGTTATGAAAGAAACAAAGAACTACTGGTCACATTGGAGGAGCTCGCTTTTTAAAAGATGGGAGGCCGGAAAGAAGTAAACTACTCCAGGTCCTATTGGATGGGGCCTCTCTTTTTAAAATGGATACAAGAAAGAAGTAAAGAACTACAGGTCCTATTGGAAGGGATCGCTTTTTTAAAAAGTGGGAGGTGGGAAAGAAGTAAAGAACTACAGGTCCCATTGGAAGTGGGTCCTTTTTTTTAAAAGGAAGACAGGAAATAAATAAAGAACTACAGGTATTTTTAGAGGGGTCTTATTTTTAATAATGGGAGGCATGAAAGAACTAAAGAAGTATACCTCCAATTGTAGGGCCTCTCTTTTTTTAATGGAGGTTCTATTGGAAAATGAAGGGGGGGGACTTTTTTTAAATCATAGGAAGTAAAGAATTACATGTCCCATTGAGGGTTCTATTTTTATAAATGGGGGAAATGAAAAATGCAAAGTATTACAGGTCCCATTAAGGGGACTATTCTTTTAAGATGAGAGGCAAGAAGGAAGAAAAAAAAACTACAATTCTCAATGGAGGGTTTCTCGTTGTTTCTTTTTAATTGCAGGCAGGATAGTAGTAAAGAACTACAGGCCCCTTTGGAGAGGATTACTATCCGATAGTGCACCGAATAATGTAATAAGGTCGAAGGATTTATAGTTGGAAATGGGGATACTATCGAGGTAAGTTAGGGATGAAATGTGTAAAGGGGGGAGGATAATAAACAAATAAAAGACCGTAGAAATAAGAAAAAAAAGATCAGACACATCCCAAATATATGAATTTGGTAAATTATTTGTTTTTAGTCGCGTGGACACGACTCTATAAGTTACTATGTCGGAGCGTAGGTCGTCGGTCGGCTGGTAAACATTTTTACTTTTCTGGGAATAAAATCGTAATTATTCGACCGATTCTAACGAAATTTGAAAAACTTAGGTTGTTTTACATTTTCCTTTGAAAGATATAATTACTAAGGTCATCCCAAGGTTAGTCCGGTAATAAATGGAAGAAAACTAACTATGGTTCGGATTGCCTCAATTGTTGAAAGGCTTAAAGGTCATAAGTCAGAATAATTGGAAGCAAGCGACTTAGGTCTGTTGACCTTATTAATTCTCCTGTATATTTCCATGTTATTATTTTTTTAGTGTTTTTCAAAATATTCTTTATATTCATGATTCAATTTAATTTAGTCCTACAAATAGACATAAAAATAGACATTCATAATATGTTTAACGAAAAGAATTAAAAATTCCATGGCATGGTATTAAAAAGAAAGGCAAGAAAGAATTAAGGAACTACATACCAAACAACATATGACATACTTATAAAAAGTCATGACGAGAAACTGACACAGACATTCGACTCACATAAGACTTCCACACAGGGAGAGCTTAGTAAGACTGACACAGACGTTCGACTCACATAAGGCTCCCTCACAGAGAGAGCTTACTAAGACTGACACAGACGTTCGACTTACATAAGACTTCCACACAGGAAGACTTAGTAAGACTGACACAGACGTTCGACTCACATAAGACTCCCACACAGGGAGAGCTTACTAAGACTGACACAGACGGTCGATTCACATAAGACTCACACACAGGGAGAGCTTAGTAAGACTGACACAGACATTCGACTCACATAAGACTTCCACACAGGGAGAGCTCAGTAAGACTGACACAGACGTTCGACTCACATAAGACTCCCACACAAGGAGAGCTTACTAAGACTGACACAGACGTTCGATTCGCATAAGACTCCCACACCGGGAGAGCTTAGTAATTAAGTATTAATAATGAAATTTATATAAGGTCAGTATGACCATCGCTGGTCAGCCCGAGGGCCCCAGGAGCCGGTCCTCTTTTGGGTTGAGGTGTGAGCAAGTATTATGCTTCGAGCTAAACCACCTTTGTGTCATTCACGATATCGTAATTTTTTCAAGTTTAGAAGAATTACAATGGTAATAGAATTTTCCCCCTCAATCTTACACTGGGACCAGAAGTGTATTTGTTAACGACACAAAGAATAGACAATGGTTTTGCACAAAGTAGAAGCAATAGATTCGATGATCAAATTAAAAAAACAGCGGCAGTAATACGTTTATTGAGGACAGCTTTTGATTCTTGAGGGCCGCATGAGAGAGGAAATTGGCGGATGAACGATGTTACTTTTTAAGATGGTAGGGAAGTTAGGTACATATACAAAAGCAACATGGCTCTATGTCCAAGAAGCAAAGTATTTAAACAATGCATTATTGCCACTTTTAAATACGTAACTCAGAAACAAGTTTGTCCATGAAATACTTGGACAAGAAAACAAACAAGTAATTATTATGGGGAACATAATAAAAGCTTTTAAATGCAAATAGTAAATCACATTGATAGATAAAACTTCATAAAATACACACTAATCAAAAGATGACCTCGCATTAAAGGTAAGATGAAATTCACTCAATGGCAAATAATATACGTCAGCAAGGAACGAATATATATATATATATATATATATGGTGTGCCAAAAGTCATGCACCATAGGTAGGAATTTCTCCTATAGTGCGTCACTTTTCGGACACACTGTATTTTTAGCTAGAGATTAAACCACAACAAAAGATTGTGGTAATTTAGAAATTTCTCCCCCAAATATTAAGCTTGTTGCCTCTGATATCTGCGCGGTCGCCTTGACAACGCGTCATACTGTCCCGAGATATTCCGTTTGTTGACTCATCATCGACACGAATGTCACTATTAAAATAAAGAATAAAATGGCCACTTTTGTGATGATAAAACTTTGGTTGTAGTTTAATATCTAGCCGAAAATGCAGTGTGTCCGAAAAGTGACGCACACAGGAGAAACATACCTAATTCTCCTATACTGCGTGACTTTTGGGACACCCTATATGTATATATATATATATATATATATATATATATATATATATATATATATATATATATATATATAATGGAAGATATCACATTGGCGTGATGTATATCATTTGAATCAATATTTTATTTATAACTATCGGACTAGTTTCGGCATCTTGTGTAAACTAGTCCGATAGATATAAATAAAATGTTGATTCAAATATTGTGGTTTATCATTATTTTTCATATATATTACACTAAGAAAAGAGTGCGTGAGGGAAGCACTAATTGCAGAAATCACCCACAGGAAAATTAAAAGAAGAATCCTCCAATTACTTTCGAATTGTATTGTCAAGTTTATTTTCAAAGAATAGATACAATAACAGAACCCAGCTATCTATAGACTATACCAAAATGTAGGGAACGCCCTTCACAAAAGAAGAACTAATAGTAGTAGAAAAATAAATAAATAATGAAATATACGACATCTTTAGACTGCCATGTGAAAAATTCAAACAACAAAAATATACAAACAACAAAAATATACAAACAACAAAAATATATAAACAACGAAAATGTGTATGTCTAGGGAAAAGATTAAACGACTGGCTGATAAGATTTAGAGAGGGCAGAGAAAGAAGAAAGTAAAGTAAAAGATCGAGTTTAAACAGACCAGGGAAATATTCATGTTAAGAAAGCTACCAATTAGGAAACATTCTGTCCTATTTCTTTGGATAAAATCCTCGCAATGCTAAATGAATTTGGCAGAATTCCAGTTAAGGGGATTATTATTATATGAAATATGTAAAAAAAAGAGCATTGTTACGTTTTTCTTTTCTAATATTGTAGTTGTGGTGATTTAATCGGATAAATTAAGGCATTCCTGTTTAACCAAAGTAACGTGTATTGCAAATTGGGCATTTGGCTGAATAAACTCCCCTAATTTTTTCACTCTGATTATAAACCATCAGCTTGGATGAAGTAGATTCACATTTAAAAATAACAGAAATAAATTGTTTATAGATACGTGGAATAAAGAATAAACTGTTAGAATAAGGAGAAAGAAGATAAATTTTATAAATGAAAACGGGAGGGGTGTCTGTTCTTTATAAGGATTTGTAGCCGAATTTAACAAAGAGAGAAGAAATTAGGGAGAGTAGCGAAGAATGCGACCTATCTCAAAGATTTAGGAAACTACTGGATTGAAAAATTCAGGACTCGCAGGGTGTAATGCACGAAAAAAGATAGCAGTAAATACAGTGCTTAATTTTCTGAGGCCGGAATAAAAGCGAATGTATGAATTAGATTAAAGAGTATTTAAAGTCTGACGGCGACCTATTATCATAAGATGTAGGAAAGATAAAGTACTATTATGCTCAAGTTCGAGGGTAAATTTGATAGAAAGGACTAGAGAATCAAGGATATTGCGGAAAATATTGGCATATTGAGACTTGGGCTATAAACAAATAATATCATCAATATATACATACATATATATATATATATATATATATATATATATATATATATATATATAATGAATGAATGTATCCGGCGACATAAAACACCTCCCAGAAAATATTCGTTATCTGTCTGATGACGGCAGAGACAAACTCATTTCTACGGCCGCAAAACCATGGCTGGTCGCCACCATCTTGCCGTAAATCCGGCAGATGCATTTTGTTATTTGCCTGAAAAACTGTAACAAGGGAATCATTACAGCAAATAAATTACCTCAATTTACGCAAAAATTGAAAAAGGAAAGATTTAAAATCAGTTATTTTCCGCATATCGTGTGTTTACCTGCTCGCTGCAACAAACAAACCACGGTGCCTGAAGCGAGGCAGGCCCCGCCTCTTGACTCGGAACCTTATAGAAATTAGCAGGGGGGCGTGAGCCCCCGGTCATTACAGAGCGTCGTTCTCTGGCTCCGCTCAACGATAAATTATGCGGGATAATAGAACTCATCCGTGCGACACGTTGGGAATTCATGGCATCGAGAAAAAGAAAGAGCGCACGCCTTAAATATAGTGATAAATATTTATGTAATAACTGCATACAAATATTAAATAAAACACCTAAAATATCTCGACTTGTGACAGGACTACACCACAGATGCACAAATACGTAACTTTTATACAGTCACGCAGACGTTTTGTAGAGGCGAGTCCGAACTATCTTTAAGATATCTTGGTCGCATTGGGCTACGTCGATCTTTTTCTCTGTTAACGAAAATCAGCGAAACCAAGTCGGGAAAAAGAATTCGAATGATTAGATGGGATTTAATAACAGTTTACCCACTTGGGTCCCTCGTCTACGCACTCCAGTCCAGAAGATTGCGAAGGTCATCTTTTGAGGGCCGTCTAAGTGGTGGTGGCCACTAGAAAAGAAAGAGACGCCCACTCGAAAAAAGAGAAAAAGATGGAAAGTGAAAAGAAATAATTAAGAGAAAGAGAGAGAGAGACGGAGAGTGAAAAAATAAAGTAAGCGAATAAAAAGGAAAAAAGGAAGAATGGATGGAAAAAAGAAAGAAAGAATTTATTAATTAATTAATTCAGAATATACTGAATTTAGGGCGGGGCTTGGAATCAAGGTTTCGTTTTCTTTATCACAGAATCGTGTCATTTCTGGGCTATTGTGCGGACATGCGAGGTGGTGAAAGGGTTTGGAGTAGATAATGAAGTGGTGTGGATTATGGGGAAAAGGGATTCAATTCCTTCTGAACAAAGCTCCCATTCACTATACGGGGACTGTGTATGGAAGCCCTGACGTGTATGGGTATGTTTGTAACATCTCGCCAAACGGATATTGCACAATCACTTTCACACATCTCAGAACAGCCGCACATACCTTCCGGTATTAATTTATGTAAGTATCGAATGTGTGTGTGTATGTGTGTGCGCGGAAGAGAATTCCCGGTTACAATAAAAATAAATATTTCGAAATTGACAATTTTATTTACGGAGATGTCGTGGAAGGCGGGGGGGGGAGGGGGATGTTGTGGGAGTTGAGCGGGCAGCCGTAGGGCAGTCGTGAGCAGAGATGCTATCTGGGCGATTCGGGCGCCCTGGCAGCGCCCAACCGCATGCAACCCCCATACCTCTGTCTCACACACACACACATATCCATAACTCACTAATACTCACGTACATACCGTATCCTTTTCCCCCTCCACTTCTGTCACACACACACACATAAACACTCACCGTGACTCGTTTTCCTTTCTCGTCCAGGTAATCCACACAGACACTCTTATGTTAATCCATGCCTAGGTTAATCCGCATTCACGCTCAACTTAATCCACATACACACTCATTGATACCTAGTTTAATCAATGCATACACATTCACGCAAAGGTTAATCCACGCATGCTTACACAATCACGTCAAGGTTAATCCACACACACACACACATTCATGTCCTGGTTAATCCTTACACCCATTTACGCCTAGGTTAATCCAGATACACATTCACTCTCAGGTTAATCCACGCACACTCATTCACGCCTACATTAAGCCACACACAAACACACATATTCCCGCTCAGCTTAATCCACGCACACTCACTCACACTCAGGTTAATCAGCGTATACATATTCACGTCCAGTTTAATCCACGCACACGCCTTCACGCCAGGGTTAATTCACGTTCACGCATTCTCTCTAGATCACTCTTTGCACGCGGATTCACATCGAGGTCAATCCACATGCAGGTTAATCCACACCTATTCATGCCAGAGTTAATCCACGCTCATATTCCTGGCCTATTTTCAACCCACGCACACAATTGACCCACAAGTTAATCCACATACACATTCACGCCCAGGTCAATCCACGCACGGATTAAACCACCCAATCATTTACTCCCAGGTCAATCTACGCACGGATTAATCCACAAACATTCACACCCAAGTTAATCCACGCACACACAATTACATCCAAATTAATCCACGCACGTACAAATTAATCCAAACACGCATATTCACGCCCAGGTTAATCCAAACGCGTACATTCACTCCGAGTTTAATCCACGCACACACACGAATGCACGTGTTAACCCACATTCATGCCCAGGTCAATCTACGCACACACATTCACGCACGGGTTAATCCCTACATATATTCACGCCTAGGTTAATCCACACTTGCACATTCAATCCCAGTTTGATCCACGCGCACATATTCACACCCACACATTCACCCACGGGTTAATCAACACACACGCCCAAACAAGCTCAGTTTAATCCACTCAAACATATTCACACCCACACATTAACGCCCGGGTTAATCCACACACACACATTCACGCCCGGGTTAATCCACGCACGCACATTCCTGCACAGATTAATCTACACATGCACATTCAAGCCCAGGTTAATCTCCGCCACATATTCATACCATGGCACAAAAAAAAATTCATCTACACATTAGTGTTTCACCCACTCCGCAATCTCGTGTGCCACCCCACCTACCCACGCACCTGCCATAACAGTGTGGCGTACCCAGGAGTGGCGGGCATGGAAGGAAGCCGTGGGCATCGTGAGGCGCGTGGGTTCTTGCCCACGGGGCGGGTGGAAGCGGAGACCTGAGTGTGGGTGCGAGAGAAGATTCTGCGTGATTCCTCATACTGCACAAAGTGCCTTAGGGTGGAGTGTGGGTTACGTGAGGGAGAGGGGAGGGGGGGAGTTGAGGCTTAAAGCAGTGAAAAGTCGTGATGGTGGACAATACCCTCCCCCCTCCTATCTCCCTCTCTCTCTCTCCCTTTCTTTCACTCTCATTACAGACACCACGCGTACATGTGCTTGCACTTACGTGTTCCACGCACACGACACGAATGAAGGCGGCGGGCCCTTCCGGCACAACAGCTCACACAGCACAGTCACACACCTATTTTCCTGAAACATCGGGTCTGTCCACCAACCAAATAGGGTACAAATGTTGAAAACAGTGAAAGTCATTGATAAAAGAGGTAGAAAGAGAAAGGTTCATCTAATAATAAGATTAATAATAATAATGCCATTTATTGCATCATGACATCATTGTTCCCACAAAATGCCAGTTTTTTTGTTGGGTTTTTTTTGGGGGGGAGGTATCCCCACTCATGATATTAAATTTACACCACTTCACCCAATCTTCCTTCTTCTCTTCTTCCCCTCCCTCCTCCTCCCCCCTCCCCCACATTCACTCTGCCATCATTCAATAATAATAATTTTAATATTTTAAGAATACTTTTCATAAAACTTTTATGCCCTTCGCATTTTGCCATACATTGACTCACCCCAACTTTAATGCGTGAGTCTCCAATTCCACTTATAATCGCACCCATATCCAACTACCTGTGTCAACTTCCCCCATAACCCTAACATCTACACAATATCTATCTTCCTACTCCCGTGAAGTAATTGAAGTTTGTACATCTGAGCCATCAAGTTCGTTTGTGCGAACTTGTTCTTGGATTTTTTGGAACACCCAGTCACGACGGGAGCATTCAAGGTTAACTGGATCATTCGTTTCAATCCTCATCTAATTTTTAATTTGTATTTAGCAATCTTCTTTCTATCTTTCCTCTCATATTCACCCACACTGCCATGCTTCCTTGCGAATACTCAGCAATGGGTATCCACTTTCACACTGCAACAAGCTCACTGAGAGGCCCTCTTCAAGCACACCAAGCAACTGAAGGCAGTCATCACCGATGAATGGGCCAAAATCACACACCCTCACGTTTAGCAGCCTCAGGTGTAGCAGCCTCAGGTGTAGCAGCCTCAAGTGTAGCACCCTCGGGGAGATCATGGCTCAAAGAATAAATGGTCTCATTACTGCCAAAGGGATCTCGACACGTTACTGAGCTTCCTGTATGAGTTTGGTGATGCTGTAATTTTCAGAGCTTCCTCTGTTTATCTTTTTATGTTGCTAATGCTACATGTTTTAGCAAATTTTGTATTTTGTTCATTCTTGTTAATTGTTTGTGGCATATAGAGCCCCCCATCCCCCTGAAAAAGGACCGTTTTTTGAGAAGTAATATCTCAATAACGATGAAATAGAAAATAAATGAAGAAGAATCCTTTATCTATAAATACTTATTCTTTGTAAAAATCCTCTTAAAGTCATCAAATGAGTCAATTAACCTTTAAATAAATAATGTAAAAAAACATTTTTAAAAAACATTTTTTTGATTGATCTGCGAAGGAAACGGAAAGAAAGAACAAAATTTGGGAACCAACGACAACATTCAAGTCAAGATTACAGGGTGTGGTTGACCATAAAGGAGGGCATATTGAACCATTCATTAAAATTAAAATTGAGTTTAAACTTTTTAACTTTTTTAAAGGTTGCAATTTAGAAAATATAATGTTTTTACATTATATTTTAAAGCCTAATTGACTCATTAAATTACTTTAATACGATTTATACAAGGAATAAGTATTTATAGATAAAGAATTCATCTTTCATTTATGTTGTTTTTTTATTTCATGTTCCTAACTACGCGTAAAATGGTTATTGAGATATTGCTTCTCAAAAGCGGTCCAATTTTTGGGGGGAGGGGACACCCTGTATAACATATTACTATTTATTTCTCCTTTTTTCATTGTTACATTCATCTTAATATGCAAATAAAACCTTGAAGGTAATTTTATTAATTGGGTATTTTTTATCTTTCACTTTTGCCCTCGGAATACACTGGATCGTTTTCACCCCCCCCCCCCCCGCCGTGGAACCACGCTCTATTTTACAATAGTAAGGTAAACTGGAATGTATGCAGTGGTGGTATGCGGTTGCCCTAGCAATGTGAAGGGTGGCTACTCTGCTATACTAACCGCACACCATCACTGCGTGCGTTGCCGTTTACCTTACTATCCTCAGTAAAACTTTATACAGCCACCGAAATCTTTTTCCTCCAATACCTACAACCTCCTACAATGACTTTCTTCCATCACGGCGCTGTTTTCCGATCCTCGTGCTGATTTATAACCTCACTTTCCCCCCATTACCTCCCTCATTTTGAGATAGATAGATAGCGAGTCTATATCAAATATGATAATATAGAATCAAGAGTTGAAACCAAAATCGAGTCCTCTGGTGTTGTAAATGTCGCGCTCAAAATTAGATTGATTGGCACTTTGGTTAACGGCTCCCATCCTGTGACTCGACAGACACAAGGATCACTGGTGAGACGCTGTGTGAGCTCAGTCTCGCCTTTGTTGACGCTAGGGGGTCTAAGCAAAAGGAAATTCGGGATCCGAATTTTAAATATGTGGCACCGATTGAAAATGATAAAGATCAAATTAATATTTTCCAGGAGGCAAAACTGAATTAAGGGGAGGTGGTAGATTCATTCTGTAAAAATGCAGATCGTTACTACATAAGTCCCTGAGTTTTCTCCTACCAACCCATTTGGGGGAGGTTTGGAAGAGCATTTTCTATAGGATTTTTAATAATGTTAAGAAGAGGAATTTTCCACCTGCCCTTGTCATTTTTGCCTCCCCCTCCCCCCTGGCCTTCGTATTTTGAGTACAAGGACTTCTTATACGAAATAGCTCCCATTGAGTGATGAGATTTGGTGATGTACTCGTAGTTTGTCATTCTCAACCTTTAAGTATTTTTGTTCTTCGCGGCCCTTGTTCCTCCCCGCCACTTTACTCGTACAACCCGGCTACTCCATGAACACCAATGGCTTCTTACTTCATCCAAAGGCACCTTTAGGGTCCTCATCCTTACCTCTAAGACCCTACCCCCACCCACCCCAGCACCCTCCTATTGACCAATTCCGACCCTTGATGACCCTACGTTCTGGACCTGCCTCTTACTTTCCGTTCCTCGCAGATATCTTTGCTACATAGGGGGATCGTCCTTTCTCTTTATTTGCTCCTAGGATTTGGAATGATGTTCCCGGGGCTATAGGCTCCTCCTTCCCTTTGCCGGGTGCCTTTAGGCGGGCTTTAAAGACCTTTCTGTCAAACCTTGCCTTACTCGGTGGATGGATGCTCTCTGAAGGTCAAAGAGCCTTGGAGAGCGCCATTGTTCTTGCATTTATCCAGTTGTTCATTTACATATCTTTGCGTCCGTCGTCAAATTCTTTCAGGAAATACCCTTGTTGGATTACAATAACTTCAGTACTTAATATAAAAGCAACCAATTTTATCCCTATTAAAGGGGGATTCAAGTAGGTATGAATGGGAAGTGATCATCATGAGGCCGATTCCGAAGATGGATTTTTTGGGGGGGTCCCGCCTGCCCTCGTCCCCCTGCCCCTGCGAAAAAGTCACACTCCATCGTGTTCTGGCGTCAATTATTTAGGATCACTTGTGAAGAGAGTGGTGTAACTTCTCACTCCGCATTTCCCAAGCGAAGTACTTGACACTCATTCTCGGACAAATCACGCAAGAGTCGAAAATCATTTCACTTAACCAAAGTCCCAATCACTCAGGCACTTCGGGGGCTCAGGTCAAACTCGACTACCAGGTTCTCACGTTGTCAAATAGAACTGGAGATTAAGCGAGCTCGGTTCTAAATTTCGGAATAATAGTTCACCGTGTTCACCCAATTTTACTCATGTTCGCCCACGTTCACCCAATTTTACTCATGTTTGCCAACGTTTACCCGCGTTCGCCCACTTTCACTCACTTTCGTTCACCCACGTTCACCCACTTTCACTCACGTTCACCCACGCTCGCTCACGTTCACCAATGTTCGCAAACGTCACCCACGTTCACCCACTTTCACTCACGTTCACCCACGCTCGCTCACGTTCACCAATGTTTGCAAACGTCACCCACGTTCACCCACTTTCACTCACGTTCACCCACGTTCACCCACGTTCACCAAAGTTCACTCACGCTCACTCACGTTCACCCACGTTCGCTCACGTTCACCCACGTTCGCTCACGTTCACCCACGTTCGCTCACGTTCACCCACGTTCACTCACGCTCGCTCACGTTCGTCCACGCCCGCTCACATTCACCCACGTTCGTTCACGTTCACTTACGTTCACCCACGTTCACCTACGTTCGCTCACGTTCACCCACGTTCACTCACCCTCGCTCACGTTCACCCACGTTCGCTCACATTCTCCCACGTTCACTCACGCTCACTCACGTTCGTCCACGCCCGCTCACATTCACCCACGTTCGTTCACGTTCACTTACGTTCACCTACGTTCACTCATGTTCGCCTACGCTCGCTTACGTTCACTACCGTTCGCTCACGTTCACCGACGTTTGCTCACGTTCACCAACGTTCGCTCACGTTCACCAACGTTGCTCACGTTCACCCACGTTTGCCCATGTTCTTCCCACAAACACGATTAAACGTGCCGTCGTCCCACGAACCACGGATGCTTTAAGATTTGTCCTACCCATGAAGAGGGAGGTGAGTTTCCCCATTCGTCCCTCACATTGTGGTCGTTCCCCCCCGCCCCCCCCAACCGATAATGAAATGCACATAAAGATCAGAATGACAATCGCTGGTGTAAAGATCTTTGGTATGGGCAAAGGTGTCCTTGTCGTGTTTTGGGGCATCAATCGATGATAATAAACGCACGCAGGTAAAGAAAAACGTCCCCAACGACTTTGGGGACGCGTATCTTAATCTAGATTTTTATGAGGACGCTTTTCTTAACCTTGGAGGTTTAGGGGGACACTCAGCTGTACTTGGGTACTTTGGGGATGCTTTCCTTTGCCTGCTCCTCTAAAGCCTTTAGGCACCCAGGGGCGGGGGGGACAGCTTCTCGTCAGGGTTATGTAGATATGAGGATTTTGTAGGGGACACTAGTACTCCTTCAGCAGGATTTTATACAGATGAAATAATGTGTATGTTGATTTGTGAAGAATGGGATAGGACTGATAGCGGTGCTGAGTGCCTATATGCTGAGCGCGTGTGTACAAGCTACCTACCCTCGCGGTGGATAGGTCCCACTAGCGGTCACGCCCGTTCAGCAGTCAGTTCCTCGCGTACGCTGAAGTTTTATGTACTCCCTCAATGGGCTTGAACCCGACACCTCGACGCCAGAAATCCAAGGTGATATGTAAAATTTCCGCCACTACATTCGTGCGTCTGTTGTTCGCTTATCTTCTGCTTTCCTCCCACAGATGGGCATCAGATGGGCAGGGGTGAACCCTTTCCTGGCTAATGGACACGCAAGGGGTCGCTGAAGTAGATCTGGCTGGTGACGGATCTTCATGGCAATCATGATTCTTTGGGGTATTAAAATGAATAACTACAACGGTGAGAAGAATCTTTATTTACATGAGGTGTAACCCATTTATTTCGGTATTATTGTAGATTAAGGGAACGATCACACGTACACAAACTATCTTACATACACACAAAATCCCATGCACGCACATGATCAACCTTAAAGTTGTCTATGTGGTGCCGTATACTCGATATCTACAAAAAAAATTAAAAAAACAAAAGACAGTCGAGTAACGAAGTCAATAAATAAAAAAAGTAAAAAATGACAAAAAGCAATTTGTAAAATATTAAAAAATTTACAAATATTAAAAAACAACAACTATATATATATATATATATATATATATATATATATATATATATATATATATATATGTACAGTACAAAATAAGTTATTATGAACCCGTTTACTTATGCCCTAAATATTATAAGTATTACAAGTTAAGTCGTCAGTCGCATCTGCATAATCACCCACATAAATAAACCAAAATATATTGCTATATGATCGTGTAATCACACGAAACCAGTTTTGTTGTTTTTAGTGTGTTAGGTTAGAAGACTTGTTTTCTCGATGCAAATATATTAATGAATGTTTAGGCTTGTACTTCACATTATTTTTACCTGCTTTAATACAATAAATTTAAATCCTGTCTTTTAGACGTTACAAATGTATTACTAAAATATTGATTTTTTTTTCCAGAATTGTAAAAGCATTCTACCTTTTAGTGAAATTCATTTAGTTTTGAATATTTTATATTTAAATTCTCGTTACTCTTGTCAGTGAGTTTTCGAGTTTTTAATTAACCATCTAAAATTGCCCAAACGAAGGTTTTGTTTCTAGCGCCATCTAGTGATTACTTGGAGCCAACGAATGAAGATATTTTAAGTTTACGATTAATCGAAAGTAAAGATTAAAGTTATTTTTGCTTATTTTTTATTTTTCTAGTAAACTTATTTTGTTATTGGGGAAACCCTGTATATAATTTGATATTAGAGGTAATGAAAACAAATGAATTTTAACAAATAAAGTCAACGATAAATAAATAAATAATTAGGGGTTCATTAGAATACTGCGGAGTTTGAATGATCGATAAAGGGTACTCTTATATTTTGAACGCCCATTTTAACATGCGATTAAGAATACAAAAAAGGATAACTGGATCTTAATCGGCGCTCCCCATTATTGAAGCTATGCTGAATGAGGCTAAGGTAGGGGGTGTTGGAGTCTGAATGCTTTTGATTTCGAAAAGAGGCCCTAATTCGTTTTTTTCCGACCGAAACCGACCCAGAAGGGTTGGTGGACCGGACATGGAGGAATCGCTGTCAATATCAATGTCATTTTTCGTATATAAATCATCTTCTTCCTCATCTTCATCGTCATCACCGGTAATATCCCCATTGCCATCTTCAAGACCTGTTCTTATATGGTTATTGATAAGATTGGCTTGACCACCATCTGGCAACAGCGAATTTCTTTGGCAACTTCTTATGACGTCACAGACTAAATCGTCAGCTTCCATGGCCTCTTCTGAAGACTGTTCCTTCTGTGAAGGAAACGATTAACTTTACAAATTGTGAAAAAAACACGATTTTTTTCAGGGTGGTGGGGAAAAATAAAGGGCCATTAAAAATCAAAATAAAACTTATTCTCGTTCATTAAAAGCAAAACAGGCGGCAAAGAGGAAAGTGTGGACAGATAAGAAGAAAACACAGAAATAGGTTAAGAGCAAAAATGAAGCAAAATAAGAGAACGATTTTCCTTTATTTAAAATATTTTCAAAAATATGATGTGTAGGTAAATGAAATTTCCATGGTACATAAAGGCATTCATTTAATATATTTTATGAAAATTTCCTATGATACAATCGATTTTATCAAGAAGATTCTAGAAGTTTCTTAAAATTATCTGGCAAAATTTTGCTCACTAGGTAAGAACTATACAAACCAACATTGTTGTCGAACTCACTCTGCAGATATGCTACCACACGTGAAAGCGAATCCTGAGCTCCGTCAGAGAATCGTTCGCTTGAAAACTACAGGGAGGACTTTCTGCGATTTTAAGAGAGGTAGGAATGTACAAGATTGTGATTTCGCTCCTATGAAGTTATACAATAAAATCTAAACCTATAAATCTCCTCCAAAAGTCGGTCGACCCCGCATAACCACCGCCCAAGAAGACAGAGCTATTTGGCGCTTCTCTATGAATGATCCCTTCAAGACCAGCAGGAATTTATAGACAAATTACGACTAATACTAGAAAAAAAAGTAAGCCGTTTCACATGGTACCGTCGCCTCTCTGCATCTGGTGTAAAATCTCGTTCTCCAACAACCAAACCAATCATCAGTAAGAAGAACCAGAAGGCGAGATTCGAATATGCTGAAGCTCATGTTATTTAGAGGGATAAACGTTGGCAGATAATTCATTTCAGCGACGAGAGTAAATAAATTTAATTTAGTTGTATTTGACGACAGGCGCTTTGTTAGACGCGCTGTAGGTGACAGACTTAACCCTAAATGTGTTAAAAAGTCTGCCATGCATGGGAGAGGCAACGTCATGGCATGGAAGATGTTTTCGTTTAAAGGAGGGTTGGTCCGCTTGGGTGAATAATTGGAACGGTAAATACGAATGTGTACCTAAACGCCGTACAAACAACATGTTATACCTTCACTCCGAGCATCTCTGAACCAGGTAGCAGTATTTATGCATGACAACGCGCCATGCCATACTGCAAAGCGAGTAAAATACTATTTCGAACAAGAAGATATCGAAGTATTGAAGTGGCCCGCTCAGAGCCCGGACCTGAACCCAATTGTGAAACTCAAGCAAGATCATTGAGGACAAAGTTCGAGACCCCACAGTCTTCAACTGTAATAGATTTATGGACGAAAATTGAGCAAAAATGGAACAAAATAAGACCAGAATTTTGCAATGAACTGTTGAGCTCCTGTGGTCATCTTTGCGCCGAAGTCATAGAAAAAAAAGGCTTCGACACCTCATATTAAGTGTTTTAAGTTTCATCGTTGTCAAACCTTCTTTTGTTTCTCATGTATTTACTTGCTAAGCAATCCTGTCAATGATCGTTCTCTTATTTTGTACATGTCAATATTTTATTTTGTTTATTTAGTATAATTTCTTGACTATATGATTATATCATATAAAATGTATTAAATGCATACTTTTATGTACCATAGAAACTTCATTCACCTATTCATCATATTTTTGAAAAGATTTTAATAAAGGTAAATCGTTCTCTTATTTTGCTCGGTAGTGTTTGTGTGGCGAGTAGAAGAACAACAAACTAATATTCAAGATGGTTGTGGAAGAGTTTAACGCCTCATGAGAAGGTATGGGGGAAACCAGAAAAAATGACGTAGGGAATAATAGAAAACGGCTAAAAAAAAACCCACCGGGGATGAAAAAGACATATGGGAACATTCAAAATCAAATTATTACATAAAGCCTCCAACCTAGGTAACTTCCCTCTCCCAAATCCTAAATTGATTCGAAATTTTGACTTTGAACCGCAATCTGTGACGACCGACGTTTGCTGCCAACGAGAAAAAAATTTCACTTTTATTCTTTCTTCGTCTCTCCACATCTCGATCTCTTTCTCTTTTACCTTCTTTCTTATTTTTGTAATTTTCCTTATTCTTCGTTTGTATTCTCCCTTCAAACCATTGAAAAACATCACGGAAGGGTAAGAGTGTCTAGGTAAATGACCTTTGCTTATTGGGGAAAGAACGAGGAGTAAACGAGGAGTAAATAAATAGAGAAGAGGGAAAATTGAAGAAAATTGTTTATAAATAAACAAAGAAATTAACAATGAAAATTAATTTTGAATCATTAAGAAGGCTGAATAAAATAAAAAAAGAAATTATTAAGCTAGAAAATTAAGAACAATAAAAAAATATGAGAAAAAGTAACAATAAATGATTGAAAAAGGGATTGTAATTGGCAAGAAATAATCAAGGAGAACTAATTAAGAAATGTAGATGAAATTAAATGAGGAAAATCAAGGCTATTAATGAAAAAAAATCAAGAAGCCATTCAAAAATTCTAGAAAATAAGGAAAATAAAATTAAATCAAGATAATCAATATGCAAAAATCAAGGCAAATCATTAAAACAACAGGAAAATAAAGATGATAAAGGAAAATCAAAGAATATCTTCAAGTACAATGGAGAAAATTAATAAGGAAAAATCAAGTTAAGACATTAAAATAACGAAATTTTATTAAGGAAATAACTTTTCGTTTTAATCCAAGAATATCTTTAACTAAACTGAAGAAAATGAAGGGAAAATCAGGGTATATTAAAACAAAAATTAACGAAGTTAAATTACAATGAAAATAAAAAAGAGCTGAGGAAAAATAAGGTTAAATAATTAGGAAAATCGTGAAATTAATGGTAAAATAAAGAGAGTAATAAGAAAAATCAAGAAAATTCATTAAGAAAAGTTAAGGAAAAATCACTGAGAATATAAAACAAAGAAGGAAAATCAAGATAAATCATTAAAACCAAAGGCAATAATTAAGGAATTTAACATGGGGAAAAATCAAGACAAATCTGTAGAAAAAAGGAAACAATCAAGGGAAGCCATTAAAAAAAACAACAACCAGGAAATTAGTAAAGAAAAACAAGTCATAACATCAAGAAAAATAAAGAGAAGTAGAGGGATTAATTGGGGAATTAAGCCAAGTGGATAAAACGTTGAATTTCCGCCCCTGGGTACCCGGTTCGATTCCCGGCGAGCAGACTCAAAAGAAAATTCTGGGCTCGTGGAGGGTAGCCACCTATTATGTGCCTAATCGCGGACAGCTGCGGCCACGTAGATCATTCAATCACACGGAGAGCGATTCACAACACCACTGCCTTTCCTTCTTCATCATTTCGCATACGCGACACATCACTCTTCCGCCCGGAACCAGCCGTAAGGGGTACAAATTCACATTCACCTGACCCACAAGGGGTGACCCTCTCGTGTTCCCCGAAGGGTTGCCTACTCGCTAGTCAGTGGCAAAACGTAGTGCTACCGCTCTACCTGAACCTTCATCCAACGAAGATCGACTCTTAATGCTTTCGGGCTTGAAAACGATTGTCATTCTAATCTTTATGTGGATCTCATTATCCAGTTGGCGGACTTTGCTCACGATTGAAAAAGGCTTGAATACGATTGTCATTCTGATCTTTATGCGAATTTCATTATCCGGTCTGAGGACTTCGCCACGATTGAAAAGGGCTTGAATACGAGTGGCATTCTGATCTTTATGTGGATTTCATTATCCGCTCGCAGAACTTCGCCCACGATTGAAAAATGATTGAAGACGATTGTCATTCTGATCTTTATGTGGATTTTATTATCCGGTCGGCGGACTTCGCTAACGATTAAAAAAGTCTTGAAAATAATTGTCATTCTGATTTTTTGTGGATTTCATTATCCAGTCGGAGGACCTCGTCCGGGGATGGGGGGGGGGCAAGAAATCGTCAGAATGTAAGCTACAGCACGGTTGCCCCTGCGGGGGAAGCGATGTTGGAAGTTGAATCATATTTTATAGAGAAAATTAAGATTATTGCGGTAACTAACGATGGAATTTACAAAGAATTAATATTCCTTTCATTCTTTGTAAATTCCATCGTTAGTTACCCCAACGAGATTAAAACGAGAAAGAAAACATGGATAATGAGAACAAAACAAAGGTACAAGAGAAAGGAAACAAAGATGAATGAGAAGGAAACGGGAAAATGAGAAGGGAAACAAGGATAAATGATAAATGAGAAGGAAATGGGGATTTAGAAGAAAATCAAAGATAAATGAGAAGGAAACAAGGGAAATGAGGAGGGAAATAATGATAATTGAGAAGGGAAGCAAGGATAAATGAAAATGAAACGGGAAATAATGATAATTGAGAAGGCAAACAAGGATAAATGGGAAGGAAACAAGGGAAGTTGGAAGGAAACAAGGATAATCAGAAGGAAACCAGGGAAGTTAGAAGGGAAACAATGATATATGAGAAGGAAACAAGGGAAATAATGATAATGAGAAGGGGAACAAGGATAAATGAAAATTAAAAAACGGAAAATTAGAAGGAAACAAGGATAACTGAAAAAGAAACAAGGGAAAATTTGAAGGGAAACAAGAGGAAATGAAAAATATAACAAGGATAAATGAGAAAGAATCAAAGAATATATTGAAAAGGAAACAAAGGATGAAATGACTATAAACTCAAACAGAAATATTAGGAAAACAAGGATAAACAAGAGAAGGGAAACAAGGATGAACTAAGGAAACAAAGGATAAAATGTGGAAATCAATGATAAAGAAGGAAGATAACAATGATTAAATTGAGAAAGTAATCGAGATTTAATAAGAAGAAATAAAAAATGAGAAAAAAAGAGAAAATGAAGGGGAAACAAGGATAATACGATTAAGAAAACGAGTCTAAAATGATTAGAAAATCAAAGAAAAATGAGTAGAGAAAAAACGCTAAAAAGGAGAAGGAAAACAAGGTTCGAATGGGAAGTAAGAGACAGAAAAATTAGTAGGGAAATCAGGATAGAAAATGAAAACGACAATAAAGGGAGAATCCAAACAAGGATAAACTAAAAATTATAAAATGCGAAGGAAAACATGGATAAATCAGAATGATAAAACGAGATGGGGAACAGGAATAAAAGAAGGAAAATATAGAGAATAAATAAGATAACTAAGGGAAAATAAGATAAGAGAAAAAGATGTGAGAACGAAACAAAGGCTAAAATGAGAAGAAAATCAATTATGATAAAATGAGAATGAAAACAAGGATGAAAATTGGAAGAAATCGAAGGTAAATAAATTGAAACAATGGTAAAATAAGGAGGAGAACAAGGATAAAACTGATAAGGAAATAAAGATAAAATTATATCGAAACAAATGATAAAATGAGAAAAAATAAAGATGAAAATGAGAAGGAAATCATTAATAAAATGATGAGAGTGAAACATGGTTAAATTAAGAAGGGAAACAAGGATAAAATTGATTATGAAAAAAGGATAAAACTGATAAGGAAACAAAGATAAAATTATTACGAAACAAATGAGAAAATGAGAAAAAATAAGGATGAAAATGAATAAAGAGGAAAACAAGGATGAAAATGATTCAAAGTACGGTTGAAATAAGAAGAGATACGATCAAATTCAGGATAAAATCAAGGATTCAACTGACAAAGAAACAACGATAAAATGAGAACGAAACAAAGGAAAAAAGGAGAAGAAACAAGGATGCACATGAGAGTCAACACATGATTAAAACAAGAAGAAAAAGGATAAAATTTAGAAAGAAAACAAGGATAAAATGAATATTACTAATGCAAAACAAGTAAGGGTGTCAGAGACAACAAACAAGAACAGATTCCACCCACCCTAATAATTCCTAAGGGTTAAAGAGCACATTATAACCCTCATGAACGAGTTCGTAGAGAAGAGCACAGTTGTTCATAAGTACGACCCCCCCCCCTTCCTCTCAAGGTGTAGGGATTTCGTGAGCAGGTCCCCCGACTGGATATTGAAATTCACATTAAAATCAGAATGATAATCGCTGCCAAAGGGGAAAGGATGGTCGCTTGTTTCGCGTGAGGAGTGTGGATATTAAAACCCCTGGTGGAGTTCGGGATGGAAGAGTGATGAGTTGTGTGTGCGTGTGTTAGGAGAGGTATGAGGAAGAGACAATAGCGTTGCGATTTACTATATTTGTGATAAGGCGTGTGGACTTACACCCGTCGCAGCGCCTCCGCCAATAGGCGACTAGCTTCCTACGACGCCGAGGACCGAGCGTGGTAGAGAGGCGTGGAAACTCTACGTGTTACAACTTAAGCTCAAGGTAATTTCGGGGTATCTGGCTAGTGGGTGCCTATCAGTTGACAAAATGAAAATCATCGGGGATCGAACGAGGCCCCTGTCACAGGTGATTGACCCCCCGGTGCTTCACCCCCACCCCTATCACCCCTTTCCGGGAGAACTCACCTTCGATCGCTTCTCTGCCCTCTTCTCTTCGTCGTCGTCCTCCTCCTCCTTTCGGGCCTTGCCCTTCTTCTCTGACCCTCCCTCGGGGCCTCCTTCGTCAACGGGAGCGTAAGTCCTGAGCGAAGGGCCTACTGGGGCCTGATCCCCCCCTCCCCGTGAGGGGGAGATGGTGGATGTTGTGGCTCGAGGAAGATGCGACAGAGGAGAAGGTGAGGGCATTGAGGAGGATGTCGGGGGGCAAGAGGACGGGGGAGAGGGCAAGGGTGAGGAGGACGTGTGCGGGGATAGAGTGGAGATGGGGGGCAAGAGGATGGTGGGGTCACAGGGGGGTAGGTGTGGGGGAGACGCGAGGTCGAGGTCGATGGAGGTTAGGTTGTGAGTGAGGGCGTGGCGGCGGAGGTCGCAGTTGCGCCGGAACACCTGCAAAGAAGGACGCCGTGAGAAGAAGAAGAAGAAGAAACAAAGAATAAAATAATAATAATAATAAGAAGAAGAAAGAAAGAAAGAAAAATAAGAAGAGGAAGAAAATAAAAAGAAAATGAAGAAGAAGAAGAATAAAGAAAGGAGACGAATAATAAGACAAGTTGGAAAAAGAAAAAACGGAGAACAAGAAAATTAAGAACAAGAAGAATAAAGAACGAAAAGGAAGAAGAAAAATAATAATATAAGAGAAAGAACAACAAAAAAAGGATGGGATTAAGGGTACACTGAAGATATTTTAAAGAAAGAAGAAAAAAACGAAAAATGAACCCCATGCCCACAACAAAGAGGAGGGCAACCCCCCTCCTCCCCCCCAAAACAAATGAAAAGTGACGACGAGTAGAAACCAGCCACTGTCAGAAGCCGTCTACACTCTAGATATCACCCTACGGCCGCACGTACACACACATACACTCACACACACACTTTGGAGAAACACACATGATCACAAACAGAGGGGTAACAGCCTCTTACAGACAGACGTATAAAGACCAAGTATTGACACGAATTTGGCCCCGGAGAACAGTCAGGAGGCACCCACCAAGAGGGGGAAAGAACAAGGGGTACATAAGAAGAAAGCAGGACAAGAGGAAAATGAATCGATGGAGAATGCGAATGGGAAGTAGCGTGGAATACGAAAGTCATTCTCGCGGCATCGATTCAGAATAAAGAAGGCTCGAAATACAAGGACATAAAGACCTTGATTGGGCTATAACCAAGGCTTCTTGCCGCGTGTATTGTTTGTACTTTTGACTCCGTATGACCTGAGGTACAACCGTATACTCTGTTGTTCTGAGTCACTGTGTTCAGATGTACAACCGTATTATGTGCTCTTCTAAGTCAATGTGCTCAGAGGCACGACTGTATTCTGTGCTTTTTTGAGTCCCTGTGCTCAGAGGTACAAACATAATTTTGTGCTATTCTGGGTCACGGTGCTTAGATGTACAACCGTATACTGTGCAGTTCTGAGTCACTGTGATCCGAGGTACAGCCGTATTATGTGCTGTTCTGAGTCATTGAGCTAAGAGGTACAACCGTATTTTGTGCAGTGTTGAGTCATTGTGTACAGATGTACAACCGTATTCTGTGCTTTTTTTGAGTCACTGTTCTCAGAGGTACAACGGTATTCTGTGCTCTTCTGAGTCACTGTGCTCAGAGTTACAACCATATTGTGTGCAGTTTTAAGTCACTGTGTTCAGAGGTACAGCTCTATTCTGGGCAGTTTTGAGTCACTGGCTTTAAAGGTAGAACCGTATTATGTGCAGTTGTGAGTCACTGGGTTCAGAGTTACAACCGTATTCTGTGCTCTTCTGAGTCACTGTGCTCGGAGGTACAACCGTATTCTGTGCTTTTTTTTAGTCACTGTGATCAGAGATACAAGCGTATTTTGTGCAGTTGTGAGTCACTGTGATCCGAGGTAAAACCGTATTCTGTGCAGTTTTGAATCACTGTGTTAAGAGGTACAACCGTATTATGTGCTCCTCTGAGTCAGTGTGATCAGAGGTACAACCATAATTTGTGCTGTTTTGGGTCACTGTGCTCAGAGGTACAACCGTATTTTGTGCTGTTTTGAGTCACTGTGTTCAGAGGTACAACCGTATTCTGTGTTCCTCTGAGTCACTGTGTTCAGAGGTACAACCGTAATTTGTAGTGTTCTGAATCACCGTGCTCAGAGGTACAACCGTATACTGTGCAGTTCTGAGTCACTGTGATCCGAGGTATAACCGTATTCTGTCTAGTTCTAAGTCACTGTGTTCAGAGGTACAACCGTATTCTGTGCAGTTCTGAGTCACTCTGTTCAGCGATTAAACCGTATTCTGTGCAGTTCTGAGTGACCGTGTTCAGAGGTATAACCGTTTTCTGTGCAATTCTGAGTCATTGTGCTCAGAGATACAATCGTATTCTGTGCAGTTCTGAGTCACTCTGATCCGAGATACAACCGTATTCTGTGCAGTTCTGAGTCACTTTGTTCCGAGGTACTTTACATCCCAAGCATTTCCGAGTCCCTATTTATTTTCCCGATTTATTTTCTTCATATATCAACTCTATTCTTCGTACCTTCCTCACTGCCCGCCTCCTACCGGTCAACCACCCACTGGATCCTTTATCCCTTCCACACCACGCGAATCGGTTTTAGTCAACGAGATCTCATCGTCCCAGTCTTTATCCTTAACTCGTTAAGAAGGCAACGGGCTGTCTTTAACCTATGTATGGGGTATTTTTCATTTTATGTATCCTTGGCTTTCTGTCAATTTTATATTATTTATTTTAGACAGTTTTAGATTAAGTTTATTAATTTTTTAATCAATTTACAACCTTACATATAAAAACGACCATTTCCATTCAGGAAATTAACCACTCGTGTCCTTTTCTAAGGCCATAGGAAATCGTAGTGTTAAAAGGAGGAACTGTTTTTGTTTTTTCTTCGTGGGGCATTTTTCTACTTCAAGAGTTTTATATGCTGTTTTTTCCTTCCAGCAAGTTCATTTCAAGTCTGAATTTTATACGCTTGTAACCCATAAGTACTCGAGTTTGTGCCATCTCAGATGATTGTGCTCATTTTATGTTCTTTTTTCATGGTCAATTTATGCTTCAATTAATGATTCCTACTTTTCGCTCTCTTCGACATGATTTTGAAATAATAGAACGCCATATTTTCCTTTCATTAGGGTTTATCCAGGTATGAGAGAGAAGAGTAAATAAAAAAATAACGTGAATGAAGAGAAAAATTAATTGTGAAGAAAATCATGGATCGAAGGAGTACAGTAGCCGTGTATCCTCCCGAGTGCTTGGATCGGAAGGGTACACTAAAACCCCAGGGACAAACTCAGGAACTCAAAAACACAAAACTACAAAAATAGGGTCTCAAATATAAAATCAAACACGCTTGTCCGGCGTGTCTCGACGCGATCAAACTCACCCGTACCCCAAGCGATTCACCCACATCGTTTACATACCACCTCATGTAACTCTAAATATTGATTCTGACCTTAGTACAATGTGGGCAGGTGTAAGGTTTGATGTCGGTATGGGTGAGAAGGTGAGTCTTGAGGTTACTGCGCTGGTTGAAGCTCCTCCCGCACGTATGGCACTTGTGTGGAGACTCATCCATATGCAGAATTCGATGCACAGCCAAAGTTCTGCTCTGGCAGAAGCCCTTGCCGCAGTCTGTGCATTTGAACGGCTTCTCTTTGCTGTGGATGTACCTGCGAGAGACGGAGGCCTTCGTTATTTATTTACTAATGAATGGCAGTGACGAGCGCCGTCCACACTTTGTGGGTAAAGAGTTGTAGGTAAAGGTTGATTTATTTAGTGGGTTAAATTTCGGAAAATGCCCGCCCTCGATTTTTGTGGGTGCTTTGTTATAAATATCTTTATTTAAAAAAAAAAATACGCAAATGCTATATAGTGTATACCAGGCAATGGCTTCACCACTCCCCTCCCCCCTACGGGGGAAGCTTGCGCTTCGCTGTTAAGATTAAAATTTAAAATCTACAAAAAAGCAGCCATGGTTAAATTTTTAGGAATTTTCTGAACTTCGCCAATTATAATAATTTTAAAAACGAACGATAAACTAAATTTTTCCCCTTTAAAAATATGACGTTGCTAAAATATAGTTATAGAAGAAAAATATAGAGTTATAGAACATATATAAAAATAAATTTTCTGACCTTCACCATTTGTAATTCTTTGGGTTTTAAAAAAATTCACAAAATTTCGATAATTATATTTATTTCTGAACTTTGATAAAAAAACATAAGTCATAACCAAACTAAGATGAAATTATTATTCAAATACTCCAAAAAATCTCCTTCTTAAAATATAGAATTAGTGATGGTGATGATGATGATGATGATGATGATGATGATGATGATGATGATTAGAAATATACAACATATAACACTTTCACTAATTAATGTGGGTAAATTTCTAATTATGTTATGACGAAAAATATATGGCAACAATCTTGGAAGCCACATTGTTAATTGGAATCGTATCATATTCTATTATCTATATATCATTTTGAAGGGAATTTTTTTTTTAATTAAAATATGAATCAATTTTAAAGAAAATATGATTAATTTAAATAGCTTACGAGGCGAGGCTTATATGCCTGAGGTTAAGCAACACGGTATAAAAAAAATAGAGGCCTAACTACATTTAGCAATCGCCTTTGAATTCGAATCTAATAATAAGCTTTCAAACTATAAATACTACGAGTTTATTTAAAAATAGCGGCGGGTTGCAATCGCTACAATTAAATGGGGATATGTGGGCGAAGTCTCCCATTTCAAAATTACCTCTAAAAATCATATATAATACAATATGGTACGATTGCAATAGCCTAACAAACACTCCCCCACTTTGGGGGAATTTGCCCCCCAAAAAACAGTCTCTAAATTAAAAAAGAACCCACTTGTTTTTAAGCACAAATATATATGAATGATCCGAAAAGTCGAGGATGGGCATTTTCCGAAATTTAACCATTTAATCAACATTAATAAGCAACGTCTCCACTTCAAGGGTAAATGTTTATAACTGGTCTGGTATTTATTTATTTATAAAAAGGGGAAAACAAACGGGGAATGTCAACCAGAATTTTTTTCCAAAGTGATTCGTAAAAAAGAGGTGAAGTAAAAATGTGGGAAAAATACATAGACCAAATAGATAAAAAGAAGACTAAATCTGCATGCATTGGAGGGGAGAGGAGTCAGAGGGGAATTGATTGAAGTCTTCAAATGGGTAAAAGGATATGATAGGGGGGATCTGGGTAGGGTTCTTATACTTAGTGAACATGACAGAACACGTAGCGGTGGGTTTGAGCTTGATAAGTGTGGGTTTGGGAGGGAGATTGGGAGGAATTGGTTTACAGGTCGTGTGGTGGATGAGTGGAATGGGCTCGCTGGGCATGTGATGGAGGCCTCCTCTCTGGGTAGTTTTAAGAATGGATTGGATAAATGTATGGATGAAGCTGATAGATGGGACTGACTTTTTTTTTTGTACATATGTATATATTTTTCTAAGGAGTGGGAAGATTATATTTTGCGGTTGCATGAATGGACATAATCCTCTGGATGCATTTTATGTATATTGTAGATTAGATCTGACGAACTCCTGTAAAGGGTGACAATGTTGATGACTTTTCTCTGGTAAGAAATCTTTTGTGTGTTGAATGGAACAGGAGCTGCCAAGTGTAGGCCATGAATGGTCTTTTGCAGTCTCCTTCTTTTCTTATGTTCTTATGTTCTTATGTACTTGGTGCGCTATTAAACGCCAGGGCGCGCAGCTATTGGTAGCGGACTGCAGATCGCTAGGAAGGTAACAACAGCAAAAATTGGTTGTGGTTTTGGTCCGTTTTCCTCGTTAGGTTAGGTTCAGATTGGCATATCTTCGCTAGTGGATTTAAGAGAAGGGGGAAGATGTTGCGCCATCTCGTGGAAGCTCACGAAATTAAAGAGCTATTGTTAGAATCCCCTCCAGTCTTCAATACTTTTTTAAATCTATTTTTTAATACTTTTTTTTCACTTATACTATCCGGTAAGTAATGCGGTAACTTTTTTATGTTTATCATTATTTTATGGCAAGAAGTCAAACAACTCTTCGAAGTTATTTGTATTTAAATAATTATTTATTTCTTAATTTAATAAGTAATATAATTTTCACGTTTCTCCCACAAGTTTTTAACTTTTAATTAACTTTTCAATGTTTGTAAGAATCGTTTGACTCCGATTTAAAAAAAAAAATTCTCTAAGGTTGTTTCGACTTCTTATGTTGCCATCTTCATTCTCTTCAGGTGAGTCGCTAAACTTCTAAAAAAGCTAGTAATTTGATGCATTCCCAGCGAGAAAGACTGCGTGTTTTCAACTCCAGCCCCCCTCCCTCCTCCTTGTAGGAAGAGAGAAAAAATGAAGAATGGTAAGTCTTTTCCAAGCGGATATGACACAACCACCCAACCTGGATGCCATCCTGTAGTGGTACCAGCCCGCTTGGATGCAGCCATTGAGGTAGTACGACCCTACTTGGATGTATTCCACGTGAGGTTACGTTGCAACAGAACTTCCACTACCTAGCTGTTGGATGGACTACTACCACAGGAAGGTGCTATAAAATTCCCGCAACATGCAACAGCCTCCCTACAGTCTAACCTGGCCCTCCAGTCTAGTCTCTCAGAAAGCGCGACCCCAGTTAATCGCGGTAACCCTGGCGGGGCGCCTACAACACAGGCTGAGGGGTCAAAGCGTCTCTCCTTAATGGGTGGTCGGAGGAACAGAGATGCCCTCTGCTCCCAAACAAACAACAAATAATATCTGACGTGGCTATGTCGTGGGAGTGGAGGGACGATGACTAATTAGTTCCCCAATCAAAACTCTTAACCCTTTGTATGGTAGCTCTTGCGATATGAGGTCGCGCGTCGTCTTAATGAAAGAGCACTCTTCCCCTCTTGATTAATGCTGGCCCTTTACCTCAAATGCTCCATGTAAACTGTCCAAGGTGAGCCTCTTACATTGATGAGGCCTCCTGTTTCAACAGGGGTATTGGATTATCCCCAGGACTAATTAATTGTCACTTAATATTATTGTGACTAACCAGCTTTTCGTCTTTCGTAACAATCCTACAAAAATGGTAGAAAATAAAACCTATTTTCGATTAGTTATATCTAAGAAAATAATGATAAAGACAAAAAAAAAAGCCGAATTACTTATAAGATGATCTAATGTAATGGTATGATACAAAACTCTACTACCATCTTTTTTATATTATAACACTAACCTATTTTAAGGGCAAGAAAATTGTTACGATTTGTGTGTCTCCTTAGTAAATCGAGGCAATTAAGGGATACCACAGATATTTTGGTCTATGTGACATAAAACTTGGTGGTAATTTGGCATAATCAAATATAATTTCACGTTAATTTACGTTTCGTTATGCTATGGCTTTTGTCATGATGGGTGATATTGGGATGGTACCATAGCCTTTGCACCAAGGTCTTCCAGTACCCTTGTTTCATCCATCCCTGCTGTGATGGTGCTATACAGCACTCTTTACTTCTCTGTCCTGTTCTTTCTTACAATCTGCTGTTTTTTCTACAAGGTTGTTTTAGCAGGTTGATGAAGAAGACTAGATTGTCTGGTGGATTTTCCAGGAGGTTGTATTTCTCTTTGCTTCTCTTTTTTTTCTTCGTTGAAAATCCACTGCTACTGTTTCCCTTTGGATTTGGCGTCCTTAAGGGTGTTTTGTTTGCCTTGCTCAGATGTGATGGCTACATTTGAGTGGACCTTTTCTTTCCATCTCATTTACCTTCTTTATGGGAATTAATTCTTTTCATCAAACCTTAATTTTACTTTTACTCATCCTATTGACTGGTGATGTTGAGTTGAATCCTGGTCCACGGAGGTGGCTTTCTAAAGGTTGTCGTATACTATATTCTAATATCCGCGGACTTCCTAAGAATCTCAAAGATCTTACGATGGCTGCTACCAATCAGGACATAATTTTATGTTCTGAAATTCTGGTTTCCAACCATAGAAATACTTCCGAGCTGCTTATACCAAATTTTAATAATCCTGCCCTTATACGAAGGGACTCTTTCCCTCGAGCCCGTGGTATGTGCGTTTGCATTAGATCTGGTTTATAGTGCACAACACTTAACCAGATTTTGCTGTCACTGCCATGAGATGCAACTTGTAAAAGTCTCCAGAAAATATCATGACCATTACATTTTTGGACTTTATAGAAACTCTGATGCCAATAACGTCTTGTATGACTGTCTTCTTACTGCCATGGCGTCAATACAGTCTGTTGATGTAAAGGCATTCTTCATTTTTGTTGGAGACTTAAACTCTCATCATCAAGATTGGTTGGGTTCTGTATCACCAACCAATCGAAATGGTTGTCTGGTTGTGAACAGCTGATTCAGGGTCCTACACGTGATTCTGGGAACTGCCTGGACATTGTCTTGACTGACATACCAGGATTTGTCGAGGCATTCTGTTCTCGCTCCCTTAGGTACCTCTGATCATAATGCCATCCATTGCGAAATCTTTCTTCAATTCACTGTTCCTGACATAACCATCTAGAGTGAATTGGGACAATGTATGCATGGAAGTTAACCGTAGTCAGTGGAATACTATTTTTAATTCTAGTGACCCAGTATTAGCTCTGAATAATTGTCTTCTTAATTTTCTACATAGAAGGGTTCAATCCAAAATAATCAAATCTCGTGTCAAAGATAAAGCTTGGTTTGACGATGATTGCAAGCGTGGCTTTGATGAAAAACAGTCTGCAATCGAAGCCAGTTGCTTTGGGATAATTATGTTGCTCTTAGAGCTAAGGCTCAGAGAATTTATAATGCTGCTGAAGCTGCTTATAATTCTCATTTACAGGATGTTCTTGCTGGAGCTACTCAGCCACACAGATGGTGGGGCTCCCTTAAGTCTTCATTGTTTGGTGCGGACTCGAGTATGTCTCCACTACGTGAACCTGGTGGTTCCATGTACTTGGAGCCCTTAAATAAAACTAATTTGCCTTCTAATACCTTTATAAACAAACAAAGAGATCAGGAGTTGTCGCTTCCCTTGACTTGTTTTCCCTTTTCTAAGTTAATATCAGCTTCCTTTAAATCAACTGAGCTTAAAAAGTATCTTCTTGATCTAGCTAGATACTTATAGTGGGACGGACCAGGATGGCTTTTGCGCCCTTTTCTTCAAGAAGATCGCCCCCATTTTGGCATCTAAATTAGCTGTTGTTTTTAGATTGCTTCTGAAGACCGGTTAGTTTCCTTCTTGTTGGCATAAAGCCAACATTACTCCCATTCCAAAAAGAGCATCGGCTTCAACTTTATCATCTGAATACCGCCCCATCTTAATAACACCTATTTTATCTAAAATCTTTTAGATGCTCCTTGCTAAACGATTGACCATGTATTGTGACAAAATCGGTGTGATACCTGATTCACAATTTGTGTTCCGCAAGAGTTTGGGAACTTGCGATGCCCTCCTAACACTGACCAATGACCTTCAGTCCTCTTTGGACCGTGGGCATGAATCTCGTTTTGTAGCTACTGATTTCAACTCAGCCTTAGACATTGTTAATCATAAGGCTCGAATTTATAAACTGCAACTTTATGGTATTGGTGGAAGCCTTCTTAATATCTTTAAGAATCTGTTGACAAATAGATTCGAGCGTGTTTCTGTTGATGGAAGCTATTCTGCTTTTGTGCCTGTGGTCTCAGGCGTTCCACAAGGGAGCGTTCTTGGTCCCTTATTTTTTATAATTTTCACCTCTGACTTGGGCATTAACCTTGAAAATAAATCGATATCGTATGCCGATGACACAACTTTGAACTCCTCAATTCGGTCTTCATGTAACAGAGGGGAAGTTGCAGCATCTCTAAATAGGGATTTAGCCAAGATTACCTCTTGCTGTCAACTATAGGGCATGAAGCTTAATGCGAATAAGACGCACTCTATTACCATTAGTAGATCCCGTACACTGGATCCAGCTCATCCCAGTTTGTACATATCAGGTGAACTTATTGAGGAAGTGGATGATTTACGTCTTCTTGAAGTAATTCTTGACTCCAAGCTAACTTTTGAGAAGCACATTCGTTTTTTGTCCTCCTCAATTTCACAGAAGACTGGATTACTTCGTAAGTGTTTCAGAACTTTTGCTTGTGACTCTACAGTTATTAAGTCTTTTTATGCCTCCATTCTGCCTCATTTTGAGTATTGTGCTCCTGTTTGGATGTCTGCTGTTAATTTCCATCTCAAGTTGTTGGACAGAGCGTTGAACTCAATTAAGTTTATATCACCAGCTCTGTCCCTTGGTTTGGATCAACGGCGTCAGGTTAGTGCCTTTAGCATTTTTTTCAAGGTATTTAATACTATTCAGCATCTGTTGCATCCAGCTCTGCCTGATTCTTTTAATCCAGTTCGCGTGACAAGGTTTGCTCTTAATCTTAATGACTTGGCTACGAATTTTATGAATGTTAGTACGACACAGTTTTCACGGTGTTTTATACCATCATTAATTAAAACGTGGAATGCTTTACCCAGCGAGATTTTACACTCAAGGGATATTTCTTTATTTAAGTCCTGTGTGAATGCATTCTTGAAACAGTAGCTTTTTCTCATCAATCTAATATTTCTTATTCATCTGTGTTTACTATTAGCCCTTCATGGCTGCCTTTGCCTCTTTTCAGCACCATTTTGGTATTTTGTGTGGAATCAATTTAGCAGTTGTTTTTGCACCCTGGAGGGAGGCTTTGGAAGCTCTCAGAATAATAATAATAATTACCGCTCAAATTTTAAGACCGAATGGAATCAACGCTTTCATTTGAGCAAAGTTGAGCTGTTTCAGCTGTGATAAGTGGTTGGATGGAGTCTGTTACACAGGGGCTACAATACGTTAAACGGTCCCCGACCTGAATAACCATCACTGAGTGGAAATCGGTGGTAAACACGTAGCAAAAGGGAGTTGGCGCCCAACGACGGAATTTTGACTCGGTGGTTAAAGAATGAGGGTATGAACAAATAAATGAAGAAAAAGGATAAATACAAATAAATGAAATAGTGAAAAGGGTTAAGGATGATAAAGAATGGAATAGAAAACCTCGTTCACTCGATATACTGGGGCCGGGATGGCGCGTAATAAACCAATACTACGAAAACCAGTGCTACAACTTAGCCGAGAAGAAACCGCTTCCGAATATAGCAAAGTTAAGCCACATTGGGTGCGGTTAGTGGCCGAATGGATTCCCGATTCGGCCCCCCTTCCCGGCAGATGCCATACACTAGATACCCGTGGTTCGAATCCCTCGTTAAACTGTAGGTCCACTAAATAGAAATTATGGTATCTTTATTTAGTGCAGATCGGTGATAAAATCCTTACCTTTAAAAAAAAAACCTATGAAAAACAATTAATAGTTTTGCAGAAGATAAAGCAATTGGGCTCTACAAAAATACCTATATTTACGTGGAAGCTTAGGACTCCAGGCGGGAACATCGAAAAGAAAATCAGTAGAAAAAAGTACGCATAAACATGGCTACTGAACAGAGAAACTTGGTCACTGAACACACAAAGTACGAAGAAGCATGGCTACTGAACACAGAATGAACGCAGAAACTTGGTCATTAAACACAGAAAGTACGAAGAAACATGGTTACTGAACACACAAAGTACGCAGAAACACGGCTACTGAACACAGAAAGTACTCAGAAACATGGCTACTGAGCACAGTAAGTACGCAGAAACATAGCTACTGAACAAAGAAAGAACGCAGAAACTTGGTCCATCAACATAAAATAGTACGTAGAATCTTGGCCGCATACATGTTAGTCAACACAGCTTTAGACAGAAACGTTCATGTTTAACTAACCTTCTAGAATTTTATGACAGCATGATTAAATGCTATGTCGAAATTAGATCCTTGGCCATAGTTTACTTAGACTTCGATAAGGCATTCGACACCGTTTATCATAGGCGATTACTAACTAAATTTTGTACTCATGGAATTAGGGGAAACCTCCTACAAAGGATAAAGTCGTGGCAAAGTAATCGTAAGCAGAGAGTAGTATTAAACGGTAGATTTTCGGAATGGGAAAATGAACTACATAGTGGCGTGCCCCAGGGGCTGTGCTGTGACTATTGTTGTTCCTTATTTATGTAAATGATATGAACACTGTCCTACTTGATAAATTATTCAAGTTGCGAACGACACAAAAATTGGGGGGAAAATTTTAAATGAGAACGATAGCAAATTAATTCAGCGGGATATAGATAAAATCCTCGAATGGTCTAATAAATGTAGAGTTTGCACGTAAATCGAAACAATCCAAGTTTTAACTATGAAATGGGTGGTAAAAATCCTATCTCCGTGGCAAATAAAAAGATTTAGGGATCTTAAGTTTAACAAACAGTGTGACGAAGCGTATAAGAAGGCGAACCGAATGCTTGGATTTATTGCGAGAAGTTTTCACTACAAACACCAAGATATAATCATACTGTCGTGGTATGACATTATATTAAATCAATACAATATTATATCTATGGGGGAAGGACCAATAACTTGGAGGCGATCCGACAAAGGGACGGAACACCACGAGTTTCGACGGGCGGAGGGCGAGATAATAGTGCAACGAGGTCAGGTATAATATGGGCAATGGCAACGCTCAAGGTTACTTAAAGAGGCATGTACAAAAATATAATTTTATTTACATAAAAATAATGAGAGAATTGATGTGCAAAATTACATTAGAGAATAAATGGGCTAAATTACATCAGTAAACGAGGGGGGGAATTGTAGTTAAGAATCAGACTATGAAGTTAAAACTTAAGGTATTATAGGAGGAGACTATTCAAATGGGGGTGATGGATTAACTCAATTGGGTTACTGAAGGGGGAGAGGGGTTGGCTTACAGAGGATTTCGAGTGAGACGTCGGGGTAAGGCTTTATGGATGTCTTCTGCACGTGAGGCAAGGGCGCTCAAAACTTCTGAGCGGAAACTTAAAGTGATGACGGTTCTCCAAAAAAAGGGGGGGGAGCGGTAACGTCCGGTCCAGTGGAGAGTATTTCGGCCACTTAAAAACGAGGGGCGAACGAGGAGGGCTTCGACAGGAGTTGATGAGAGAAGTCGGAAAAATCATTCGGTAGCGATCGTTAAATGGAATTACCTCACTGGCTGGGGCTAATTCTAATACACAAATAGTTAAGCTGTCACTTTGCTTTGTTGTTAGCACCTGACTTGGAACTAGGGAAATCTTCTTGGGTCCGGGCGAGACTTCTCAACTCTGTGTCTGTCTCATGGGAAACGAGCACTATATACGTCTGAGGCTCTCCCTGCGGGGGGGGGGACGGGGGAGTGGGAAACAGCTCTACTCTCGAATGGCCTCAAATCTTCTTGGCGAGGCTATTCTAACCCGTGTAAAGATGGACCGTGGTGGACGCGGTACGGAGCTACCGCTTGTGGATGGAAGGGGGGGTTAGGCTTACCAATTTAAGCCTAACACAATCTTCTCTAGCACATGGAACTTCCGTGCTAGAAATGAAATTCCACGTGGAATTCCTCCACACATACCTCTATATAAAAGTTTAGTAAGGCCACACCTAGAATACGTAATACAATTCTGGTCACTTTATACCCATGTAAACATCAATAAAATGGAAAGAATTCAACGACGGGCAATTAAACTAATTCCCTCGATTAGAAATAAGTCGTATATCGAATACTAAAACTACCGACTCTCGAAACTAGGTGATTGCGAGGTGAGCTTATCGTATTATTCAAAATTTTAAATAAATTTGAAAACGTAAATTAGGAAAAAGTTTTAAGTACGACCATGGGATCACACGTAACAACGGTTTCAAATGGAATGGACGGAGGAGATTTCAAACGAACGTAGCTAAAGAAAAATTCCCCTTTAAAAATAATTGATAAATGTAACGCACTCCCCGCGGAGTTAGTAAATGCTGGTAGTGAAAATATTTTAAAAACAAAATTGACAGTTATTTTACGAATAATTATATTGTTTAAATACTGAGCCCTGTTGTGGATTGAATGTCGCGTGAGTGAGCATGTCCAAAGCAGGACTACTAGCATACTAGTATAGAATGGGACTGGCCTTTGAGTGGACTAAGTAGTCATTGCTTGGTCCCTGTAACTATGTAACACAAAACATACGCAAAAACTTGGCCACTGAAAAACAGAACGTAGAAACTTGGACATCGAATACAAAATGTACGCATAAACTGAGGATAACTCAAAGAAACTTAGAACGATACATGCGGGAATAACCCGCAGGGACAATAAAAGATATACATGTATAAGGAAACGAATACGAGTGATAGTTGTACTATTAAAAAAAAAGTTAGGAAATAGAAAATACGAAAAGTGGAGTGTGAATGAGGAAACGTGTAAAAGTTCTGAGTAACGCTTCCGCGTTCTTTCGAAAAGTCTCTGGGTTGAATCCTTTGTAATCCGACGAGGGCATCTCCGTTAATTAATTTTAATGGTGAGGTTTGTACAAAAACGTGAAGTGAATGGTAGTAAAATTATGTGGAAAACACATTGTCTGGCTAACTACAGGGTGCAGCTCTCTTTAACCTACAACTATTTCATAACTATAATAATTCTTCTTAAGGATGTTAGCGGCGATAAATAAAGTGAAAAAGAGGATTAGAAAAACCAAATTCGAATGGACAGAAAGAGTGAAAAAGATTTAAAAAATTACTAAAGGTGCCTTTAAACCCAAAGAGATCGAACCCCTTTTATGGTTAACAACACTCAAAAGAATGGCTCCTCCGTTTACGTGGGACTAAAAATAAAAGAGGGGATTTAACCTTGAATTTCTACGTCCTGGCGATATGCGATTCATTGACCTCTCGTCCAAACACAGCTTGGAAATATACCAATTAAAATTACCACCATTAAAATTCCCGTTCAATCTTGGGTGCGTCAATTTTTTTAATAAGATTCCCACTCATCACATAATAGATTCTTAAATAAATCCAAAAGAACTGGCAAGGAAATCACTGTTGACTGTCATGTGATTTCCGTCTAATTGATTCATTCGACGAATTGACCAACAAACTGGTACGGACGTAATCCGGCCATAATTACCCACACCACGCGCCTGATTACAAATGGAGGCGACGTTGGTTAATTTAAATTACTTCCGCGTATTTCTTCCTTCCTAACATTATTAAAGATGTCAAGATGTTAACTAATGAGGAATAACTGCATGTTTCATTTCTTCCAGATGGCTCGAATAGATACGTTTGACACCTAGTAATTTATGAACTTATAATTTATTAATGCACGAAATAAATCCGCTCCGTTAGCGATAAGATCAGAAAGGAGATCATTGGATTGGCCGAAAAGAGAAGAAAAATCTTGGGTATTTATAGTAGTACCCTCATCCCTAAATTGACACAAAAAACAGGTTAAGAGAATGAACTGAGTGATCTAGACATTAAATGATCGATGTAATAAAGAAGTGATCGGATATTATCTTATAGTTTTTCATTAAGACGTCCGAATGTGCACTTTGACCTCTGTTTTAGAGTACCAGTTTTTCTGTCGCTCTTGATTCACCGGTTTTAAGCAAATGGCTTGAAAATCATGGCCGAGTTTGAATTGGGCTACGGCTAGTTGGGATACAGCGAGTTGGGCTACCCCAAAGTGGATAACTATGAATTGGGCTATGGTGAGTTGGGCTACAGCGAGTTGGAATACGGCAAGGGGGCCTACAGCGAGTCCGGCTACTTTGAGTTAGGCTATGACTATTTTGGCTACTTTGAGTTGGGCTATAGTGAGTTGGGCTACAGTGATTCGGGCTACCTCGAAGTAGGCTACTATGATTTGAGCTACGGCTAGTTGGAGTACGGCAAGTGAAGCTACAGCGAGTTACTTTGAATTGGGCTACAACATGTTAAGCTGGGTCGATTCCGCAAGGGGTGCCCCGTGGAGGCATATACTCGTACCTCGTATCTGGAGTAGTGGCACGCCCTCGTGGCTCCAGCTCTCCTTCTAGATAATTAAATCATTTTTAGCCACTTTCGTTACAAACCTCTGCTCACACATTTTCTTTTCCAGTGGCTAATTTCGCAGGACAGTCGCCAACCATCTTTGGTCTATTCATCGCTAGTTAGCAGATGGAGTGAGGTAGGTTGATCGCTTCCTATTGACTCTGTTTTTTGTGTCTTTTTCAACACGTTTGCATCCCCCATTTCCACTATCAATCGTTCCCATCTTTTTTTTTATCTCTTTCGGTACCTGCAAAAGGGGGTCAGCAGAGGTCTACTCTAGCGACTACCAACAAGGGCATACCCGCCATAAAGGCTCAAACAACCATGCTGTGGCTGATATCTTGAAGAATTCGCGACCTTCTGGACTCAATACATGCATGAAGATCTGCAGCTATATGTCTTCCACACATTTTCGCTTTCATGAAACTCAACCATGACAAAACAGAGGTTTTACTGGTGGGTTCTGCAAAGTGGTTGATCCCTATCTTAACCCCCGCCCCCGAAGTCCCACTAGTCCAGAAATAGTTTGGGCGTCCCCTTTGATATTCCGATCTCAAAACTCACGTTGCTAACGTTTGCAAATCCTCGCTGCTCTCGCGATAATCCTCACCACATCCGCTTCCATTTTGACTGCAGCGGCTTTGAGAGTGACAGTCATATTTTCGTCACCTCCCGTTTTAACTACTACAAAAACCCCTTTCTAGTTGAATCTTCGCTCCCACGCTTCGACCTATCCAACTGGTTGAAAACATTGGGAGTCCTACGTCCGTGGGAGTTCTTCCCCGCTGGTGGGGATTCTTCTCCATCCGCTGGGGTCTTCTCCGCTCGTGAGGGTTCTTCTCCGTCCGTTGTGGTTCTTCTCCGCTCTTTGGGGTTCTTTTTTGCTCGTGGGTGGTTCTTCTCCGCCCTTTGGTGTTCTTTTCCGCTCGTGAGGGTTTTTCTTCACCTGTTGTTGTTTTTCTTCGCTCGTGGAGGTTCTTCTCCGCTCCTGAGGGTTCTTCTCCGCTCCTGGAGCTTCTGCTCCACTCATTGGGATTCTTCTCCGCTCGTGGGTTTTTTTCTTCGCCGGAGAACTTTCTCTCCCGCAAACTCCTTGTTCCAGTTGCCCATGCGATCCCGAATCAACTTCAAGGTCCTTCTTCTTACATCTTCCATACCCCAGCAACATCTTTCTTCACTTCCTCACTAAGCCTACGCTGGAGCGTGATGCCGACTTTTAAGAACTTATAATAACTTGTAAGAACTTAGCATATAATAACTTCTAATAACTTAACTTGTAAGAACTTGTACCAACTTAACTTGCAATAACTTGTAAGAACTGAACTGAAAAAGCATGAAGGATATTCGAAAAGATTGTTCCATTCCAAGCTTATTGCCGAAATCACCCCTTTGTTGAAAGACACTAGCTTAGGATATTGCGACGATTTATCGATCCTTGATATAAACAAGGAGCGATAAATAATTACACTCTGATAACACGGTCGGTGTCTTTTAACAAGGGGGGCGAAATAACCCCGGAATGGAACACAATTTTTGTCCTGTATCGAATAAAGGAAGTTGAGTAAATTATCCACATCCTATAACATGGTGTATCCCCCCCATCCCCCGACCCGTCCCCTGAAAGAGAGATCATCCGATTGATATCATCAATAATTGACTTGTCGAATCCCAAATTTAGAACAGAGGAATAAAAAGGTGTGTTGGTGTCACAACACAAGTGTTAAGACGGGTGTTTTTTAACTGGAGTGTCACAAAATCACATCATAATTACACGTGACTGACGTCATATATCCCCATTGGCTCCCCCACTCCTGCTAAACAAACTCATTGTCTTAGACAAAGTGGGGTGTGGCGTCATTCTCTATCGTTTTGCCAAGGGATAAATTTTGAATTTTGAAATGATCGCAATTCGATGGCAGTTATCACCTCCGACCTTTGCCTCCCCTTCCACCCCTAATCCCTCACGTTTAAGGATACAAAATGGGAGGAGGGGCTAATCTTGAAAGAAGGGAGATTTTAGTTGTTACTTATTATAATCTAATACGTTATCTTCTAGATGTCAGCTGCAGCATGGTTACTTATACTAACTACACCAGACATCCCATAGGACCCACAGATCAATAATACTATCACTTCAGATTCATTTTCAGTGATAGAATTGTAAAAACTATAGATTTTTCCCATTCACAAGCTTTGAAAAATATGTTCACATGATCACTTTTCTTTTATCTTCTGCAATCGTATTTAAGAGCAACAAATCTCGCATTATATTCACTTTTAGTCACCCGCAAAGGACTCTATAAGTTATTGTGTAATAACATCATAACTATTCCGCTCATTCTAACGAAGTTTGAAACACTTATGTTGTTTTACATTCTCTTTCGAATTATATAAATGCCAATGTCCTTCCAAGGTTAGTCCGGGAATTATTGAAAGTTTTGAAGGTAGTAAAGTCATAAGTCAGAGTCATTGCGAGCACGAGACTTAGGTTTGTTGACCTTGTTATAACATAATAGTCACTAAAGTCAAATTTGGTGTCCCCCTATAGGAGACATCTTGTTATTTAACCCTGTCCCCGAATTTCCTTCAGCAGTGCCTCCTTTCTGCAAATCCTTATCTCAGCGCCTCGTTAGCTGCCTTCCCTTACTTTCTCGAACCTCATAATAAGGGAGAAATAGCGAATGGCAAATACCGAATGGTGAATAGCGAATGGCGAATAGCGATTTACCTCACGAAGTTTCCCGGTTCCCTTCGTCGAGACGGAGGCCAGAGGAGGAAGCCAATGAAAGCCCTTAAATGGGACAAATCTGAGCGAAGAAGAATTCAAGAAGATTTTCAAAGGCTTTGATTTATTGATAGAAAAGTTAGCGACCAAAATACAGGGGGTTGGGCCACATAAAAATTGTCCTTATTTTGACCGCCCGATTCACTAGATTTAATTTATTTATTTAGTTGAATAAAACAAAGACAAAAACTAACGAAGGCATCTTCTTTAGATGGATTTGGGGAAATAAAGTGGCCCACAACTCTCCAGAAGCTGTTCATCCCTCTATGCCCCCGTGCCCCGTACATGGTTGCCAGATTCGTTGCCAAATGGGGGGGAGGGGGACTCTTATATTAATAATTAACTTGTAACTTGAGTTGTTTCTAGTGAGATGGAAGGAATTCGGTTATCATCTGTTTGAAAAATCCACATTAAGATCAGAACGACAAGGGTTGTTAAGACTCAGGGTACCAGGGGCTGCTTCTCCTTGGAACGGAAGGTGCAGAAAGAGCGAGAGTGGCACAAGGGAAGGCTCTCCGTTAAGTGTCAAGGGACTGTGGATATAAAAACCACTTCCCTAGATTCCGAGACGGAGGAGTGATGTGTTATGTAATTCAGAGAAGAAAAGACAGCGGTGTTTAGATTGCGTGTGTGTATTGACCTACGTGACTGGAGCAACCTAAGTGTATACTTCAGACACAACGCACCGCATCATTGGCAGTTGTCCCCTGCGAGCGCTGATATATTTTGCGTCCGTTTTCGCCCTCCATCGAACCCTGGCGAGAGCGGAAAGATGTTAAAAGTCTCCCGTCTCGGTTACAGGTGGACTAGACTTACTGCCTTTAACTTAATCTTACGCACACCCTGTAGAAAAACAAAGAAAAATCTTCGAGAGACTTAGTTTCTACTAATTTGGAAACCGAGACTACAACTCTTTTGTCCGACTTGTTCACCTGAGCAAGTGCCGTTGTTTGCGTGGATTCGGATCTTGGGAAGAGATAAGACAGGGTTTCAGCAGTTGGTTCCGCGCGCGCGATTCTCTTGTCTTTATTTGTTTATCTCGGCTGTAAAATTAGCAGCTACCCGCTGGGGGTGGCGGCAGATCCACCGATATCTAGGCGCTGCGCCACGAATAATAATAATAATAATGATAAAAAAATCCGGCCTCGTTTGGTGGCCACATCACCGAAGTTTCAGGTGTGGCCGATTCTCAGGACGAGTAAAACACTGAGGGAGAGGGGCGGTAGGGAGGATATTTTTTAAGCAGGCGTTTCCTTATTTCTGTCGGTTTTCTAGCTCTAACCGTGTTTATCAAGGGGGGGGAGCTGCCTTGTTCTCTCTCTCTCTCTCTCTCTCTCTCTGACTGGAGAGATGAAGTCTCTCCTGTAGCATCATCTCTCACTGGTTATCCGGGGCTGTCTCTCTATGGCGAAAACCGATTCAACAAAAATTGGGAGAACGGAAGAATCACGAGCACACTATTACATACATCCACACACACACACACACATGTAAACAAAATATGTGTGTTTACGCCCGAAGTCGTGTTTATGCCCTGAGTGTGTCCGTATGTAAGCGTTTTGTGTTTAGCGGTTAACGAACGAGAAATTTTGAATTAAGGATAGGTGAAGAAATTAGTATTAACAATAGCTTTTGTACGCGCATTTAGGCGCACATACATGATGCGGATACACATATATGTACATACATTGTGTGTATACGCGGAGTTGTAAAGAGCAGGCGGAACATAGCGCACGCTCATCCCTTCATTAATTATACAACTTTGGTGAGGGTCATGGGTTAAGATTGAGCGTGCGCAGATAACAGGGAAAGAAAGCAGCGAATCAGCCCTTTGCGCATGTTCACCCTTTGGGGAAAATGGGGGAGGGATAAGGAAAATAACAAAGGTTAACTTTAATCACAGTTAGAAGGGGGGGGGGGAAAGCTCTCAATTACATATCTCATTATCCTTTTTTGTTTCCATACTACTCTCATTTTTGTGTATCAATTTATTTTCTGTCTGTCCTTCCCCGCTTAGCCATACCAAAGGCCACTCAGCAATTTTTTTATCGCCGGTTTAACCCTCTCCCTCCTTAACCCCCTCCCGGAGGGGGAGGGGGGACTGGCAAGATTTAACTAATAACTTGGTTTGTTTTCATACTTAGGCGGAATTTACCACCATTCGCCAACATACATGTGTACACATACGTACACATCTACGTGGCTCCTCAAGTCATTAAAAAGAAATCATGGCTATTTTATGATCTTTTAATTCTCGTCATGAACAATATTACTGCGGTTCTCCATTTTGTGTGTGTATATATGTACGTGCATATTTCTGTATATCTACGACTCTGTAGTCTGTTTATTCTGCTTATGTGTTTATTTATTCTTCTTTTTCTCTTGTGTGACTGTTTGGGTGTGTCCGTGGTGTATGCAAAAATACATAGTGAAACATGACTAAATTGCATCGTGTTAAGAAATCTTGTAATTAACATTTAGAACGCAGCTAAATGTGGAGATGAATTGCTCGGAGTAACATACTAGACACCTTAACTTACAAATAAACAGGGTATTAACATATTTTAAAAGAATAATTATAAATAATTCGACTCGAAAGCTTACATAGATCCCGTTTCAACTAAATAGAATAATAGGAAATTAGTATTAATAATAAAACTCTAAATTCTTTGAATAGACTGAGGTATCATTTCCACCAATTTTTACCTCTAGACATCTTTTAATTTAAGCTATTTCCCAGTTGTTCTGGGTATTATGGTGAATTGAGGTCTTGCCACCGATTGGATTTGGTTGGATTTAGTTCAGGGTTGAGGATGGACTTTATGATTCCATGGATTGTCTTCTGGCTGAACCAGGTTCTTTCTTCCTACGTCGTAGGCTTGAGATAACTTCTGGCTGGATGGACCAACAAAGCTGTATCGTCGCCTATCCGTGGACTGAACAATGAGTTTTTTTGTCTATTGTCTCTCACTATTTGCCGCTATTCATTCATCCCTTGATTTGGAGTGAGCCAAAACGTGACGGGATAATAATGATAAGTAATAATTTGACCTATGTGCACTGCTAATGTCTCCGCTCACTATGGGATTGGCTTCATTCATATCTTTATGAGCTTCACTGAGTCGCCCTCAGCTCAATTGCTCTAGGAATTTTCTCTGGAAGGATTGATCAATGGTTCCCTCATACCTCATACTTCTACTGAACTCATGAACTCATCGACTTTCCTTTCGTCATTCCTTTGTCACACTGCGTTACACTCCATTGCTAAACATCTTAACCATGTGTTTACCCAGCCTAGACCTTTAGATTGCCTGCTATAAGACCATAATAACCTTCAATAATTTGTAAATATATTCAACCGCACATAAAAATTACATAAATCATTGGAATAGGGCATAAGCCTTGTGACTTATCTTTATTTATGTTATAACATGAATATGCAATTCAACAGAGATGAATTGCGAGCCCCGTCTAATATATGATCGCCTCCGACGTCATTGTGAGGCCATGCAAAAACTGAGGAGACAACGTCACTGTCTGAAGCTTCGATCTTAGCATAAATGAGGCCATTAAAAGACTGGTAAAATTAAGAAATTATATTTAAATTGTTCTTGTTTTCTGTGTATTTTTTTTGTTAAGTAAAATCTTTGGAAATTATTGATTTTTCTTTTGGACACACACTTACTACTCTAACAGCCAGACGTAATTCAACCATCATCAGAGAATTCCATCTACCCATCAGTTGCCTCCAGACGGCCTATGTTAAAATCAATGTTGGACCTAAACCACATTGAATGAATTGAATCATAAGTATGTGAAATGAATCCAAGCTATATTATTCCGCATCTCACATCATGTGTCACTCTGAGGGCTATTCATGTATACCGTGTATATATACGTTTACGTATGTGCGCAAGCGTTCGACAGATGGTTCTTCTTCACATATTTCAAAGACCGTCTGCCTTGTGTGTGGCACTCCACCCACACTTTCTATCATTCCATTCTTTTTTAACATCCATCTATTTTGGTATCCCGCCAAACGGCAATTAATTATCCCGTTACAACTCTAATTAAGTTAATGACGTAAATAAGAGGGCGGTGAGTAAACGAATCTCATCATTGCGTCGTCCCACGACTTTGGAACAACGTGGATCAAAAGAGGACAATGAAAAATAGGGAAATACAAAGGTCGGAACAGTGGAAAATGGCGAAATATAAAGGTCGAAACAATGAAAAATAGCGAAATACAAAGGTAGGAATAGTGGAAAATGGCGAAGTAGAAAGGTTCGAATAGTGAAATACAAAGGTCGGAATAATGAAAAATAACGAAATACAAAGTTTGGAATATTGAAAAGTAGCGAAATACAAAGGTCGGAATAGTAAAAAAAAGAGAGAGCCCAAATATCGCTATGAGGTAGGGACCAGAATAACAGAATAACAGATTTCGAAACCTAAATTTGAGGTTCTGAAAACCATAACAACCCAAGCGGCTGCGGCGGACGGGGTTAGGGGTGGCCGAGATACTTCTGGAGGACACCTTCGACTCCACATGGACAACAGCGGCCTCGTGAATGTTCTTTGTCCACGCTCATCTGTGTTCGTGGTGGTACTAGTAGTAGAAGTAGTAGTAGTGGTGGTGGCAGTGGTAGTGGTAATAATAGTATTAGTGATGGTAGGAGTAATAATTCACTGTGTAACAAAATTTCACTTTTGTCTGGTCCTTAGGTTAAAAGTGGTCCTCCCCAATTGTTTGTAGTTCTATTAAATAAAAAGAAAGTCAATTTTAATCCGAAAACTTTGTTTTTGTGGCAAAGACATTAAATTTTTAAATTAACCCATTTATGGTAAATAACATTATTTTGACTCAAATAGTAAAAATATATCAAAAGTTTCAAGGGTTGTTTTTTTGTTTAGTTATGATATAAACGTGATATAATGTATTTAAAAAGTTATAGAAACAGTAATACAGTAGTAATAGCTATTAGTTCCCTTATATTTTTTTTTTTTTTGCGACCTGGGCAGCAATGGCAGTTCTCTTACATTCCACATAGATTCAACACTAATTTGGTAAAGAATAAACTGTAGAGCTTTCTAGAACTTTCGAGAATTTTTATATGTTTGAAGAACTTCTAGAAGATTTTGGCAACGTAGATGACTGTATAAATACAAAGAATGTCTACTCAACAGATCCATTTAACTTTAGCCGTCACAGCGCAGGCATCGTCACTCGTCATTGAGAGAAGCATTCGTCACACTTGGCATCAAGAGGTTTTAAGCATCAGATAGACTCACTTTGCTATGTCTGCGGCGAATTTATTAAGACGAAAAAGTACTCTGTAGAGAGATCTGCTAAAATGTGTGAGATTTACAAGACATATTTCGGCATGCCAGTCAGAGATCAAGACAAACCTTGGCCACCTTATTTCACCTGCGAGCTCTGCAAAACAACTCTAGAAGGTAATATATATATATATATATATATATATATATATATATATATATATATATATATATATATATATATATATATATATATATATATATATTCGTAGATTTTGGCAGAAGATTCTCTTCGTGACATATTTTATTGAAGGCAACTGCGAATTCAGCATTAATAATTTTCTTTTCGAGTGTCTCGATTTTTCTAATATTCCGCTTTTGGTTGTTGGTTAACCCGTGTATAAGCTTGCCAAAATTCCTTACAAAAGCACTGATGAACGAGGGCAGTAAAATAATTCACTGGCTAAAACGAAACATTTATTGGCCTAACGCGTTTCGATACACTCCTGTATCATTATCAAAGGAAGGTAGAAATAATATAAGGAAATAAAAACATGGCTATATATATCGGGGCTTGAAGGTTAACAATTATACGAACATATTTATAGTGAATGAAAATTCTTAAAAACAAAGGATTAAGACGGCTTAAAGAGGCTAGTTTAAAATGGGCACAAGATTAAGATAGGCGGGGATTATTAATTGGCGCACGAGGACGCGAGGAAGGCAGGGTGGACTGTATGTTTATTTGTCTATTTAATTTGGGCTGTTTTTCTTTTATATAGAGAGCTTCTAATATGAGTAATTGTTGGCGATTTGAAGCATATGCAAGAATTTCGGTGTTATCTTCGAGTGACTTCCGGTCCAATTGTCTTCCATGTTTTTCAAATCTATTTGTTTTGGGTGCATCGTTGTTTAAATGGTAGCTCATTCTTCGTGTTAATTTTGTTTTTGTCATTCCGATATATGAATGAGGTAGGAGCTCACAGTCTCCCATTTTGCGAGTGTATTCATATATTAAATGACTTCTTTGTTTAGGTGTTAGGGTGAGTGTATGGTTATTTTTGAGTATAAGGTTGGATGGCCGTTTATTATTGTAATGGATTGTGAGTGATACGTTGTTTTCGTTTTGGATTGTTTTCACTCCTCTGTTTATGATTTCCTTGATTACTCTTTCGTCCGTTTTGTACGCGGTAAGTGGAACGCACTTCCAGTGGAAGTTGTCAACAGTGAATCTGTTGACCAGTTTAAGTCAAGACTAGACAAAGTCTTGAAAAGTGGCCGTTTAGGGACGCAAAACAATTGAGCAGTCATGTGCCTGCTCAATTGCTAGTCCAAAGGTACCCTCTTTGAATGGACCGTAAGGTCTCCTAGGGTACTTCCTTTTCTTGTTACTCCTTGTTACTTGTTATTCTTGTAAAATAGTTTAATATTTTTCATTTTGCTGCCTGATTGGTGCTGACTGTATGTAACGTGCACCATTTTTCCATCTTCTTCCGTATAGGTGTTTGTAAATCCATTATTTATGAGTACTTGGGTATCCCTCTCAAGCTCTTCGTGTGTGTCTTTCAATGTGGAGCAGTGGGTGAAAGCGCGGTTGATATATGCATTAATTACACTTCTTTTATAACGGTTGGGACATTCGCTTTTAGCGTTCATACAAAGGCCTGGATTTTTCTTTTTGACGTAAATTTTTGTAGTTACTTTGTTGTCGTGGTTAGTGGTTAAGGTGTCTAAGAACGGGAATTTGTTATCTTGGCTATTTTCTACGGTATAGTTAAGTGAGGATCGGTTCTTGAGTTCTCTTAATAATTCCTGGATTTATTCATCGGTTTGTATATTTATATATATGTCGTCTATATATCTGCAGTAAATATGTGGTTTTGGCAGATTTATAAAAACTCGTACTTCTACGCTTACCATGTAAAAGTATGCAAAGAGTACTCCGAGGGGGTATCCCATTGCAACCCCGTCGGTTTGCACGTATAGGTCGCCTCTAGGTCCATAAAAGGGGGCTTCCGTAGTGCAGAGCAAGAGAAGTTCTCTTAAGTCGTCCCTTGGTATGTTAAGAGGGGGCCTATTACTTTGGTTATATACTCTCTCTATGATTAGGTTTATAGTTACGGAAACAGGAACGTTTGTAAATAAGGATTCAACGTCCAAGGAGGTGATGAAACTTTTGGGGGTAGTGGAATAGATGAGATCGATGAAATCTGTAGAAGATTTCAAGTTTACTTTGCTAGGCACGAAAGGGGTGAGGATATTATATAAGAACTTACCGAGTTCATAGGTTGGTTTAGAGATTTGGCTGATTATGGGTCTTAGAGGGTTGCCGTTTTTGTGCGTTTTTACTGTACCGTAGGAGTATCCGTTAGAAAATCCGATAAAGCCTCAACCTTCGTCATTATACCAAGAGAAGAATACCTTACCACAATGACACTTTATTAAACGACCGAACCAAGTTTAAGAAAATAACAAGAAACACCATTCATGACTTAAAGAAAATGCTGAACAAAACCATCGAACGCATAAACCGCCAACCAAGAAACTTACAATTCAAGAAAATAATCGGAGACTTTGCCCCAATGCCCCCCCAGCTTTTAACTTCGAGACTCAAGCGGTGGGACGTGTTAGATGACAGTTTGAAAATATAAGGTCAGAGAAAGCGTCACCGGTGTTTTTCAAGCTGTTTTAAACGTCAAGATGAGCTTTGTTTTGGTTACAATGTGACCGGTTTGTTTGGGGCAATCAAAATCGCCTGTAACCCCAACGAGTGGCGCCTCTTCATTGACAGCTCGTCCAAGAGCCTCAAAGCAGTGCTGCTTCATAAGGGGAACATGTATCTCCTTGCTCACTCGATCCAGCTCAAAGAGGAATACAGAAGTGTCAAGATCTTGCTAGATGCATTGGAATATGAAGAGTACGGTTGGGGGGGTTATTGGAGACTTCAAAATGGTGGCCTTCTCGATGGGTCTCCAAGGCGGCTTTACCAAGTTTCCTTGTTATATTTGCCTTAGGGACAGCATGGACACCGTGGCACACTACTATCGGCGGGATTGGCCACAACGGACCTCGATTAATGTGGGGAGAAAAACGTCAAATTGAGTCTGTTGTTGTAACCCACAAAAGTACTGTTTCCTCCTCTGCACTTAAAATTGGGCCCTATGAAACAATTGTTCAGAGCTCTAGATAAGGACTCTGCAGCTTTCAAGTATCTCCAAGATTTCTTTTCTAGGCTATCTGCGGAAAGGTGAAAGCCAGGGTCTTCGTAGGTCCACAAATAAAAAAGATCATTGAGTTCAAGGAGTTTCACGAGAAGCTCTCTAGGATGGAAAAAAGCAGCGTGAGACAGCTTTATCGCAGTGGTTCTGGGCTTCCTGGGTAATCACAATGCCGGAAACTATGTAGAGCTTGTTGAGAACTTGGTGAGAAACTACGGCAAGATGGGTTGCACGATGTGCCTGAAAGCCCATGTTCTTGACGCTTATCTTGATAAATTTAAGGAGAACATGGGAGCGTAATCCGCTTTCACCAGGATCTACTGGACTTTGAACGCCGCTATCAAGGATCGTACGAGTATAATGAAAATCTGATATGAGAATATATTGGGGGGCTGATACGTGAAAGTAATTTACAGTATAAGCGTAAATCACGAAAAACTACTCATTTATAATATTTTTATCGTCTCACATAGGTAATTCTAGAATAAATAAATGCTATTTTTGTATCATGTCGTTTTGTTTCGACTTTATGCACATGAAAGTTCAAGTTCGCCACTTTCTTCCAGAGGGAATAAGTAAATTTCATATAAATATCATTATTTTGGACATAAAAGCAAAGGTTGAATGAAATAAATAGCCGTTTTTTCATGTATTCCAAGCGAATAGAAAATAACACTTGCTACCCAAAGACAAAAATCGCATTACACACTGATAATAGTAGTAAAAGCAGTAGTAGAAAGAGAAGGGGTAGGAGTAATATTATTAGTAGTTATAGACGTCTAAATGCTCCATGCATTAGTACATACATTAAATCACCAACACAGCTGCGTGTCTCCCCCCCCCCTATTCCAAATTCACCTTTTCGCATCGAATCCCCTTCACCTCCTTTCCCGCCTTTGGGATAACCAAATTCGCGGCCGGCCACACAGGAAAATGTCTGCCTCAAAAGACACCTGCCAGCCGACGAAGGACCGAGTTTCTTCGCGCCGTCATAAACCTGCGACTTGAGACGAGGAAAGCTTGGATGGTGCGAAGGTGTGAATGTTTGGCATGTTCTGGCGGCAGACGAAAGGTATTTTCGCGCGACGATAAGAATTTTATGAGAATCCGGTGCTCTCTCTCGATTTTAGCTCTTGATGGAAATAAAAGGGAAAATTCTCCGTAGAGTCTGGCAGAAGATCTAGGACCTAAGAGGGGCGGTCAATAAGTTTTGCGAATTGGTAGGGCAAAACAGAGGAAGGGGGATGGCTGTTTGTGGGGGTGTTAGGACAAGTTATGACAGGTCAGGACCTGCAGCCGCACGCTCCTGCCTCGTTTATTTAAGAAGCAGTAGCTGATCGGACATCGTCAGTCACAAATTTTTCAACAATGGAGAAGGTTGAGCACCGCGCACTGATTAAATTTTTGACCAAGGAAGGCAAGAATGCAAAAGAGATCCATAAACGCATGGTTGTAGTGGACACCGACATCGCGCCTTCCTATGCAACCATTGCTCGCTGGAATAGGGAGTTCCGCCATAATCGTGAGTCCTGTGAAGATGACCCCCGTCCAGGACGCACGTCAGACGTGACCAACGAGGACAATGTGGCCCGTGTGGAGAGAATGATCCTCGAAAATCGACGGGTGAAGATCAAAGAAATCGAGCGAGAACTTGGAATATTATATGCAAGTGTTATCAACATCATCGAAGACAATTTGGCCACGACCAAGTTCTCTGCCCGTTGGGTCCTTAGAAACCTCACGCCCTATGATTGACTTCAACGTCGTCAAAGTCCACAAGGCCAGAGTTTCACAAGCTGCCCTGCACGAGTGCGGATTCGAGGAGCTCAACCATCCCCCCCCCCCTATAGTCCAGGTCTAGCCCCTAGTGACTACTTTTTATTCCGCCAAATCAAGGCTGCACTGCGTGAACGCCGGTTTGGGGACGATGAAGATGTCCAGCTCGCCATCCAGGAGTAGTTTGAACAGCAGTCGGGAGATTTCTAGTTGTCGGCAATTCGAAGCCTCAGGGACAAGTGGCGTAAGTGCATTGAAGTCGAGGGTAGTTATATTGAAAAATAATAAAACAAATTTCCTCATATCTCGTTTCCTTATATCCGAATTGCAAAACTTATTGACCACCCCTCGTACGTTCTGTGTGGAGCTAGTACCACAAAGGAAACAGTTCGCCCTTTGCAAGAAAGAAACTTCGGAGAATTTGTTGTTGCCGTCACGGTACTTATAGGTGCTAAAATTCTCGCAGACTCCCATCTCCTTCAGATTCAGAGGTTACACAGGATCTCCTCTGCGGATTACCCTAGACGCAGCTAAGTAATCATTATTGGCTACTCACTCCAGGTGCCAATAATCGGAAAGGACACTTCGAGGAGGAGAATTTCGATTTGAGTCACAGTTTGACTCGCCTTCGTGATCCGGCCTAGGATCATTATATCAGGACACCTGTCTAGGATTACCTCCACATTCGGTAACCTCAGACGACCGGGCTAAGTGCGAACATCGTCAGAAGAAGAAGACATTCACCGTCATTCTCCAAATACTTACGAACTCAAAGGTATTGTTAAAGTGAATTATTCCCTCCCCTAACTTAACTAGAATTTCCATCTCGAGCTCATAACTTCGAGTATTACAAGTGATTAATTCAGTGCTTAATTCCGTGATATTATTCAATTCATTCTGTTGGACGCAATTAAGACGCAAGCATCTTAGTATGTAGATTTCAAGTGTAATCCCCACGACATTATTTAGAATTACCAATTCAGTACGAAGATTAATCCAATTTTATACATATATATGCTATTTCATATTTCCAATATATGTATCTAATCCCAACGACATTATTTCGACTTACCAATTCAGTACGAAGATTAATCCTATTTTATACATATATATGCTATTTCATATTTCCAATATATGTATCTAATCCCCACGAAATTATTTTGACTTACCAATTCAGTACGAAGATTAATCCTATTTTATAAATATAGATGCTATTTCATATTTACAATATATGTATATAATTCCCACGATATTATTTGTACTTACCAATTCAGTACGAAGATTAATCCTATTTTATACATATAGATGCTATTTCATATTTCCAATTTTCTGTATAATAAAGTTTATTTTTTTATTTGTGTGTTTTAACTACTTTCGACGATCCTTTGGCAATTGATAAGCAATCCACTCGGCTCAATTCTCGGTACTACATAAGTTCGACCATGACTGGCTTTTACTGAGTGAAAACACACTCAGGGGATCATTATCTTAATTTTTGATCAAAAGAGAAGCACCAGGGTTATTCTTACTCACGGGAAGTGGCTACAGTAGGTGTATTGGCTACACTTCACCCCCACTTTACCTTGGTGCGGAATTAAAATAGATGCCAAGGGAGTGGGACTGGGATTACCTACTCATTAACCCTCGACATATATAAGTGGTATCAGGTGTGTGAGGTTATATCACTAAAAGCAACATCTATAAATTTGTGTGCATCTCAAAACTTTAATAAAACCATTGCCATGTCCAAATTAGTCCAAATACTCAAACATTAACAGCAATTCTTGTTTTGGGCTCTAAAAAAATAGTTAGGTTAGGGTGATTATCTAATCTTCTTTTTTATCAATTGTTTTCTCTTGTCTACCACGATTTGGTAGGGAACTATAATAACCACTTTCTTTAAACACGTTACGCTACAGCAACTCTCCCAGTGCATACTCTTATCTTTGGATCAATAAAATGGCTTCCACATTGTTCGAAATATTCCATAAGCAAGGATAAATACTCGGAATGGAAGTTCGGGAACTCATTGAGTACGTTCAAAATGAACAAAGGAATGAAAGATAAGAGAAGATAGAAGAGCAAAAACAAAAACGGAAGGAAGATTTGGAAAGGAAAAAACTACAACTCGAAGAACGGGAAAAATTCGCCAACATGAACGCGAATTAAGCAGAGACCAAGTGGAAGTAAGTTCAATTGGTTCTCGGGATCAACAACCTTAAGCCCCTGCTATCAAAATACCCCCCATCGTGAAAATGAGGACTTTAATTACGTACCTAACGCATTTCGAAAAAATATTCAGAGTAAATGGATGGAATATTGAAGCCGATGGAGTAAGTCGCTTTCTTCCCTTGCTCTCCCCTCGCATGAGAGAGATTTTATCGCATTGACGCATGAAGCGGCAATCAATTATTCCACCTTAAAAACAGAACTTCTATCTGCTATTAACCTTAACTTCCAGTTTTATAGAACGAAGTTCAAGTCAGCTAAACTCCAAGCAGGACAGACATACAGACAATTCGGATTCATCATGAGGAGAAATCTGCAATTCTGGCTGGACTCAGCTAAAGTCGAAAGAGACTACGAGGCATTGATCGACTTTATTTTATAGGATCAATTACTAAGTACACTCCCCCAAGAGATTAGAGCCTTCGTTCAAGACCAAAGGGCCCTCAAATTCCAGGTTTGCCTCGATGATGCGGACCTTCACGCTTCAAATCATCATTTATACCTGAAGAAAAGCAGAAAATATAACCCCCCTTCCCCCAAGAACAAGTTTGGGTACGGAAGACACCCACATGAGAAACCCTCTCAGTTCGTAAAAGTTGCTCCCCCTTTTAAGCCCAAGAACAAATCCCAGAAGACCCCAGAAGACCGAAAACCCCCTGTTTTTAACACCCACTCAAACAACACCTTCAGAAGTAGTCCGATCACGTGTTACTCTTGCAGAGTCCCGGGGCACATAAAATCCCAGTGCCCGTGAAATTCAAGGCTCTATCCCTCCCCAAGTCAGCAGATACATCAAGTGACTGCCACCCTTTCTCCAGAGAAAATCGCCGTAGCTACCCCGCAGCCTGTTGTAGCTCAGTCAGATCAGGACTACCAGGTCAGCTTCTTATTCAATAAGAGTTCTCCTAGTGGACTCAAGTTTAAAACTGGCTCTATTAATGGATGCAAAGTGTCTACTTTAGTTAGGAACACCGGTTGTACTTTTATCATAGTGTCAGACAAGCTATTCCCCACCCCCGTAAAACCCCAGGATCAGAAATTTGCGGTAGCGCACGACTTTTTGGGACGCGCCAACAGGTTTCCTGTCGTCCAGTGCCATGTAGAGTGCCGTTATTTCACTTGATGGGCTGACGTGTTCGCGGCCCCGATAAAATTTTGTGCAGTGCTGGTCGGACAGAGCGCGCAACTCTCCCCGAGCGAGATTAACCAAGCCGTCACCACTTGAGAGCAGGCTGGCCGAGAAAACCGTCCTATCGCGCCGCTCAAATTCCCATGCAGTCCTGAGTTCAAGAAGCTGAATAACGCTGAGTTCACCAGGGCCCAAAAGGACTGCCCTTCCCTCCAAGCCCTGTGGGAAAAAGCCAGAAGAGGTGACTTCGAGATAGTACGAGGAAACCGACAGGTGAGGTACTTCGTAGAAGACTCCCTGTTATTTCGCGCCTCCCTGGACACAGTAGGCTCTCTTGACAAGACTACTTGTGTTCCAGGCCCCTATGTTCCTAAGGTATTTCAGCTAGCACATGAAAAAGCATTGGCCGGTCACTTTGGCTATAACAAAACGTCTCAGCGTGTTTTCAAATATTTCTTTTGGCCCGGAACAGGAAAAGAAATACCTGAATACTGTAGAACTTGCGACCTGTGTCAGAAGACTACAGCTAAGGGACGGATAGCCCCAGCCCCTTTACAGAAGACCCCCATTATAGCAGAGCCGTTCTCAAGGGTTGCTATTGACCTCATAGGGCCAATATATCCTCCTTCCGTTGAAGGACATTTATACCTCCTCACGCTCGTCGATTGCACCACCCAGTTCCCTGACGCAATCGCGCTAAAAAAATCCGACAGTATCACATGTGCGGAAGCTCTTATCACCATCTTTCCGAGAGTTGGGATTCCCAAGGAAGTTCTGTCAGATAGAGGCCGACAGTTCACTTCAGAACTGATGGAACACGTGAGCGCGTTACTCCAAATTACGCCCATCTTCACGACGCCCTTCCACCTTGCGGCAAACGGCATGTGCGAGAAATTAAACACAACCGTGAAGGGTGTCCTCAAGAAGCTATGCCATGAGCAGCCCCAAGAATGGCACCGGTACTTACCGGTCGCCCTATTCACGTGCCACGAAATTCCCCATAGGACCCTCGGTTTCTTCCCATTCGAGCTCCTTTACGGACGAAATATCACAGGACCATTATGTATCTTGAAGGAGCTCCTAACTAATCCCCGTGTGGAAGAAGAGATTAAGGACACTTACTCTTATGTCCTAACTCTGCGAGAAAGACAAAGGCAGTTCTCAGAAATTGCCGTCCAAAATACGGAGAGCAATTTAGATAATTACCGCGCCTATTTTGATACAAAGGCTAAAACTCGTCAACTAAAACCCGGAGACGAAGTTTTGCTCCTTCTCCCCACAAACACAAACAAGTTTCTTTCCCAGTGGAAAGGACCGTACCCCGTAATAAAAGCCCATGGACCCGTCGACTATGTCATTTAGCCCTCATCGGGTAATAAGCTTAACCATATAAACATGCTAAAGCAATACCACAGGCGAGCATGCATTAATAATATTGTTGCATTCGACGAGGAAGAAGTCATTGACGCCGCTTTTCCAAGAATTCCCTTGAACGTCGTTAATGCCATGTATGTGGAGATGGACAGGAACTACCAGCTCCCCACTCTCCCTTCGACCCCGCTCCCCAGCAAGAACCCTTTTCCGAGTTAGACGTGAACCCCGAACTCTGGCCCGTTAAGATCGCCCAAATGGTCTCTCTCTTAAGAGAATACTCGGACGTAATCTCCGAGATACCAGGTTACTCCACTCAATTCGAACACGACATAGAACTCACTACAAAGGACCCTGTCCGGGCTAAACCTTACCCCCTTACCCGTACACCTTCGTAAGGCTTTCAACGAGGAAGTAGACAACCTCGTGAAATTGGGGATTATCGAACCGTCTTATTCAGACTATTGCTCCCCAATTGTCATGGTACGGAAGCCCGATAATTCATTCCGTATGTGCGTCGACTTTCGAAAACTCAACTCTGTCACTGTATTTGACGCGAACCCCCCCCCCTCCCCCATTGATCAGAACCTGCACCTATTCGAAGGAGCCGCGTATATCTCTGAAATTGACTTGTGTAAGGCCTATTACCAGATTCCCTTGAAACCATCGGTGAGGAAATTTACAGCATTCCGAACCCACAGAGAGGCCTCATGGAATTCACCTGGCTTACTTTTGGCCTAGTTACGGCCTGTAGAAGTTATAAACGCATTATGCGAAAAGTTGCAGAAGGGCTAGAAAACGTCACATTCTATTTTGACAACGTCTACGTAGCCACACGTACATGGGAAGTCCACCTCGCGTGTCTTCGCCCACTCTTAGACCCACTGAGGTCTCACAGTTTAACAATTAAGCCCTCCAAGTGCCATTTTTCTCATAGCACTATTGCGTATTTAGGGTTCAAGATTGGCGAGAACCGCATATCCCCACAGAAGGATAAGATAAAAGCAATAACCGATATGCCGCTCCCAATCTCGAAGAAGCAACTCCGGTACTTTTTAGGAGCAGCTTCCTTCTATCGTCGTTTTGTCCCCCATTTCACGTCCGTCGCTTCCCCCTTAAATTACCTGCTTAAAAAGAAATCTCCAGACCCTATTAAGTGGAACCCCATGGCTATTGACAGTTTCGACGGACTCAAACAGAAACTAGTGACTGCCCCTTTCCTGCACTTACCTAATCCCGAAAAGAAATTCGGCATCCGGACCGACGCATCTCAGCTTGGAATTGGATGCGCCTTGCTGCAATACGAGGCAAAAGTGACGTTCCCGGTGGCCTTTGCAAGTCAGAAGCTTTCCGATCAGGAAAAAATGTATGCCACTGTGGACCTAGAAGCCTTAGTTATCGCGTTTGGGGTACAAAAGTTCCGCATATATTTGATAGGTAGACCGTTCTCCATAGAAACGGATCACAAACCCCTAGAGTACTTACAAAGTTGTAAGAGCCAGAATGTACGACTCATGTGATGGGCCCTGTTATTATCCGAATATCAATATGATATCCGATACCTAAAGAGATCTCTTAATGTATTCGCGGATAGTTTGTCTAGGAACCCCGTAGACGAGCCCAGTGAGTCTTTTCAAATAATCTGTATTATAGCTATGTAGTTTTTGATAAAGGTTTAGTGTCCACCCACTAATTATTCATACATTATATTTGTAAAATTGATAATCTGACACGCTCTATAACTGTCGTGATTAATTTTATATTGTTTTCCTTTATTTGCATGTGATTCTTATGTCATACCTAACCCGGATTAATGTATCTAATATAATAATTTCTTTTTTTTTGTTCTTAGATATAAGCTCTTAATTATTCAAGAGTTTCCTGTATATGACCGGTAATCCGTGGTGTTCTTTTACTGTCATGATTATTTTATGTTGTTCCTGTATTCGTTGAATTCCCGTTTTTTTTCTTTTATTGTGTTATTAGTGTAACCAATGTTAAAGGTATACATTATTCCTAGTTATACGTCAGAATAATGTTTACAAAACGGGTAGGGATGTAGAAGTCTAAATACCTCCATGCATTAGTACATACATAAATACACCAACACAGCTGCGTGTCCTCCCCTTCCTATTTCCAAATTCGCATTTTCGCATCGAATCCCCTTCACCCCCTTTCGCGCCTTTGAGATAACCAAATTCGCGGCCGGCGACACAGGAAAATATCTGCCTCAAAAGACAACTGTCAGCCGACGAAGGACCGAGTTTCTTCGCGCCGTCATAAACTTGCGACTTGAGACGAGGAAAGCTCGGATGGCGTCGAGGTGTGAATGTTTAGCATGTTCTGGCGGCAGACGAAAGGTCTTTTCGCACGACGATAAGAATTTTATGAGAATCCGCTGCTCTCTCTTGATTTAGCTCTTGATGGAAATAAAAGGGAAAATTCTCCCTGGAGTCGAGCAGAAGAGCTTGGACCTACATTGTGTGTGGAGCTAGTCCAACAAAGGAAACAGTTCGCCCATTGCATAGAAGAAGCTTTACGGAATTTGTTGTGGCTGTCACGGTACTTGTAGGTGCTAAAATTCTCGCAGAACCCCTCCCATCAGAGTCAAGGGTTACACAGGAGCTCCCTCTGCGGATTACCCTAGACGCAGTTAGGTAATCATTTTTGGCTACCCAGTCCAGGTGTCAATAATGTGAACGGACACTGCGAGGAGAAGAATTCCAATGTGAGTCATAGTTTGACTCGCCTTCGCGATCCGGCCTAGGATCATTATATCAGGACACCGGTCTAGGATTACCTCCACATTCGGTAACCTCGGACGACCGGGCTAAGTGCGAACATCGTCAGAAGAAGAAGACACTCACCGTCATTCTCCAAATACTTACGAACTCAAAGGTATCGTTAAAGTGAATTATTTCCTCCCCTAACATCACCAGTTTAATCTTTAACTAGAATTTCCATCCCGAGCTCATAACTTCAAGTATTACAAGTGATTAATTCAGTGCTTAATTTTGTGATATTATTCAATTTATTTTGTCAGGTGTAATTAAGACGCAAGCATCCTAGTATGTAGATTTTAAGTTTAATCCCCACATTATATAGACTTACCAATTCAGTACGAAGATTAATCCTATTTTATACATATAGATGCTATTTCATATTTCCAATTTATGTATAATAAAGTATATTTTTGTATTTGTGTGTTTTAACTATTTTGGACGATCCTTTGGCAATTGATAAGCAATCCACTCGGCTCAATTCTTGGTATTACATAAGTCCGCCCATGACTGGCTTTTACTGAGTGAAAACACACTCAGGGGATCATTATCTTGATTTTTTATCAAAAGGGAAGCACCGGGGTTATTCTCATTCACCGGAAGGGGCTACGGTAGGTGTATTGGTTACATTTCAGCCCCACCTTACCTACCTTGGTGCGGAATTAAAATAGATGCCAAGGAAGTGGGACTGGGATTATCCACTCACTAACCCTCGACAGTAGTGAAAAACAACAACAAAAAACAAAAATAAAACAAAAATAAAGTAAAAACAAAACAAAATAATAAAAAACCGTTATTTCTAATAAAATATATAGCAAATAAACAATGTGAAAACAACAACAACAACAATCCCAACGCGCCTCGAAAGTGGTGCAATCGGTGTCCCGGGGAGCAAAAATCCTCTGACTGAACGTGAGAATATTTCGTGACGCCAAATTGAAAGGTAAAGGAAACCAACGAGGGAAATGGTTCTCATTCACTTATACCTAAAAGGGGAACCTAGCGAGACCATCCTCACTAAAAGGCTGGGGATGGTCTCGCTAGGTTCCCCTTTTAGGTATAAGTGAATGAGAACCATTTCCCTCGTTGGTTTCCTTTACCTTTCAATTTGGCGTCACGAAATATTCTCACGTACCAGGACGACCTCCGTCCTCCTGGTACAAAGACAGGTAGCGCGTTATAAACCTCCCCAAACTAGGAGAAAAGGGGCTATTTCTTTTTCCCTATTGTCAAGAGACTCCGTGAAATAAAGAGCTCACCCTCGACGCGAGATGCCGCCTAGTATTCGCTTCCCGGTTGTCTGCTGGCACCCTCTGTGGTCTCTGTTTATGGACCCCAACAAGAAAGAGCGGAACTGGATGCTATTTTAGCTTAGGCAGAGTGGGTGAGGCCTGGATTCAGCAACACTACGTGCTGTTCTCTTCTCCTTCTGCATTTCTCAAAATTTAAAACGAAATGCCAACAAGGGTGTCTTCCGCAGACAGTTTGTAAAGAAGGGGCGAAGTTTGAGGAAGAAAAAATCTGCGGAAGATGGCAAGACTCTCACATCAATGGCGTGAGGCTAAGGATGCAAATTACCCACAGGAAAGGAAGATAGATTCCGATCTCTTTTGATTTATTAAACAGGCCTCGATCAAGGAACTATTGGACAGAATCGGCGATGAGCCAGTCAAGAAAAATAAGTTAAAATGAACTTGTAAATAAAGTGACGAAAATGGAGATATCTAGAAAGAATAAAGACCATGTAGTTTCAATCTAGTTTCGGAGAGTAGCGGAAACACTGGAATCTTACTATTACTAATGATGATAGAAATATCCTTCACATATCACCTGACCTTCCATATTCTTAGAGCAAATACAGAGAAAGCACAATCACCCACGAGACACAGGCGACTACGAGATACAAGATGTACAGGGGTAGAGCCCGAAAGTAGTGCTCTCACGGACGAGGGGAGTTTCAATGAGGATGACAGGTAGGAACGTGCTGGAGCGTTCAAGGTCTTATAGTTAAGAAGGATGGACTTCTAAAGGTTTCTAGATCGACTGGGGGCCAGTGCAGTTCACAGAACATGGGGGCTCTCGGCGGAGAAGAACACGGACTGCAAGGTTTAGAACAACTTGAAAGTGGCCGAGAAGTGGAAGCATGTGATCCAGCAAGGTCATATCAGTGAAAACGAGAGGTAACGAAAGCATGGGTGGCAATCTCGAAGCTACTAGGATCAAAGCGGATGCGGCGGGGATTACAGAGAAAAAAAAGACGGGACTTTTGCAGCCGTTAACAACATGCATTTGATAGACAATTGGGCATCAAAGGAGGGGGGGTAAGATTTTTAACACAGTTGGCGGAAGTGATTTTGGGGAGCTACCAAAGATAATAAAAAAAGACTGGTGGTTAATGGCACTATTTTAAAGTGCCAAATCCGACCCCATTTTGTGGGGATTTCTTACACCATTCTGTAGGGTCCAAAACAGGCGAACTTTAATTACATAAACAATCGAAGGCTATTATTCAATACTCTCTATATGTATATTCGATACAGGAAATAATATGAATAAATCATTCGAAAGTCAGATAAAAATGAATTGGCCAATTTGGCATTTTAGCAGAAATAGGATTTTAATTGGAAACATTATATAATAAATTATTTCACTGGTTATAATATTATTTCACTGGATATGATATTCTTACGCTTTAATACTTTACCCCCCAAAATATTTCTCTTTAATAGTTAACTGATTAGGATAATATTTCTTTAATATATCGCAAGTTAGAATTAAATGGGTCTTTAATATTTCCTACTATTTTAGAGTTCATTGGCGCGATAATTTCGTCGTTGGAAATTCGACTTCTTCTCGAAGGAGAATTTTTTTGTTACCAACTGGTCAACAAAAACAAGGTCAACAGACCTAAGAGGCGTAATCTCAATTATTCTGCCTTATGACCTTATGACCCTATGACCTCACGACCTTCAAAACTTTCAACAAGTGGGGTAATCCGAACCATAATTAGTTTTATTTTAATAATTTCCGGAGTAACCTTGAGAGGACCTTGTCAATTATATCATTCGAAAGAAAATGTAAAACAACATAAGGGTTTCAAATTTCGTTACAATCGGCCAAATAATTACGATGTTATTCTCAAAAGAAACATTCAACAGTAAAATGGTTACCAGCCGACTAACCGATTTACGTACCGACATGGTAACTTATAGTCTCTGTACGCGCATAAAAAGTCCGAAAACTACTCGAGGAGGTATCAGAGCGATCCTTAATTTACGGAACTGCGAGAGAGTCAGAAAGAAAATCGCTCTCTGTGAGTTCGCGGGGAAAAAGTGCCGTTGGGAAAACCTCCGGCCAATGAGGTGTAAAGACCAGTCTTTCTTGGGAGGAGTTGTAAAGATTTGTTCTTCTCGGCAAGCTTGTATCCCCAGTTTTCCACAAATTGATGGAATTGGACGCCTTCCTTCCCTTAACATGGAAAGAAGTTTCCGTGGGAATGGAACTTTCCGGTGGAAACAGAAAGGATTAGGTTTTGATGTTCGCGGACAGACATCATAGACAGGATGTCATAAAAGCATCATCGGGCGTACAAAATGGTACATTATTAATAGAATAAATGGCACTACTTTCATAGCACAAATGCACTATGGGAGAACATAGTTGTCACCCATTGAGATGACATAAATGCCCCACACATATAGTGAGGGAGAAGAGATTCAATCCTCTGTGAGCTCACTCTCCCGCATTGTGTATCACGTGTATGGCCAACCATGCCGAAACTAGCAGCTGGAGGATATCTTGCCCACCTGCCACAAATCCTGCAGAAGGATGGGTATCTATATATCTCCCATACATTTTCACTTCCTACATCTTTACTGGTTTCCTAACCAAAATCTCCTAACAAAATTGGGTTCACTTGCATGTCGCAAAAGGCCACTAAGGATGGCAGGTAAAAAGAGATTGAGAACTCCTTGTACAGAACGCGACAAGATGTGAGGCACCAACACCCTCAAGCTCTCCAGAATCCCTTTTGAGAGGCTTGGTGCTCGCACTTGAGTCAGCCATGAATCAACCTTGAATAAATCAAGATCTTGCCGAGTTCTTCCTAGTATTTTCTGCCATTTAATGGTCTTATGGAAGAAGCCTGCGATGAGATAAATTCACTTCAAGTGACAGTTTTGGTGGAAAGTATGTGGAGACGGAGGAGGTGGTATTTGGTGTCTACTAAGATGAATACCTTGGTTTAGAATTGCACATAATCCACAGTCCCCCTCTACCTAACGTTAAACCACGCCCCGACGTTTATTTGCCCTTTTCACGACCAGTAGTCTTCGTAGTTACTAGATTAGGCCTTGGCCAAATAGATCTCTCGTTTGAAATTCTGGAACGGGAATGAAGGGAAATAAAGATATAGTACTACTATTTCCTCATTAAAAATTAAGGCAGATTTTTTTTTAAGCATTACCTGAAATTATAGTTAGGATTACGGGTGTTGTATAATAGTATTATGGTCGTTCAGCGAAATTTTCGGTGTTAAGGTTGGAATTATCGTCCGTGGCCACGGGAATCACGTCCAACTTTGAGAGAGAGAGAGAGAGAGAGAGAGAGAGAGAGAGAGAAGAGAGAGATACTCAACCCATCAAAACAATATTTTAGGAGAAGATACCCATAATCTCAGATAATGGTAACGGGAGCCTTTTAGTTTTGATGTAGCACGCGGATAGACATCATAGAAGATCAAACATAGACATCAAACATGTATCAAGTTGGCCGAGCAAAAATATGCTCGAGAATCTCAACTTGATCGTAAAGCAACAAAGGTTTCCTATATGCCTGCCAAAACGGGCTCTCAGAGTATGCATGATGCATAGTTTCGTGATTTTTTAACGGAATTTATCTGAGGATATTCGATGCTCACAAAATATTATGGAGTCTGGGTTTTGTTGTCGAACGATATTAAATAATGGAGTTTCTTTCGAAGCAATTAATATTTATCTATACGGTTTACTAAGAATTAAAGAATAACGAGATACAATAAATAAAAAAAGAGGAAACATTTGAAAGGATAAGTAGGGAAAGCATAGCTACATGGAAAAGAAGAGAGAAACTAAGTTTCAAGGAGACTAAAAAATTTATCGTTGAGATAACGGAAAACTCATTTATGGCCATGGTTGTATATCTCGACTAAAATCAACCATACTGACGCCCATATCACATGGTTAAAGATGTGTTTTACCACCTTAAGCATCCCAAGGGAGTGTAGTTATAGCATGTAAACCACACCGTAGCTGACATCTGAAGAATATCGTGGGTTCCCGGTCACAACTCCCGCAAATGCGTTCCCTCCTGTGACCAATCCCTGTAGGAGCATATGGGGGTATTTTTACCTTCCACACATTTTCACCTCGATCTTTTCTACTTTCTTAACAGGGTTCTCTTTAACCTTCTTCATTAGACGCCCTCGTTGGTTTTCGATTAAAAATGTGAGTAAAAAAAGTTTATAACTTTATAAAGTTGGCCAAAATCCAGTGATGGTCATGAGCTTAATGCAGAGACAGTCACTGTAACCTAAACACGACCTTACACAACTAATTAATCCTTGAAAACGAATCCTTCCATCACATTACATCCTCTATTTTTAATTGGCTTCTCTTTCACCTCTTCAAATTATTTCTAACCACTTGGTTCCCTAAAACAGCCATAAGAACCATAAATTACCACTCTGGTACTCTTCAAGTCTGGAAGAAAAGGGAATGCAACCAGCCTTCGAAGGTGTTTTCAAGGCTGTCTTTGCTGTTTACCTAAGAACCAGGCATAACCAGAAGCAGGGTTCAAATTAGAAGGTCGTAAAAGACTGCTAAGCTCGGATAGGGGACGGTGCTCTGGGAAGCCACGCAAGTATTGTTCCCGCGAGCGCTAAAGACAGTGATAGTAATGGGTGGGGCTATCCGGACAACGTCTAGTTATGTCGCTATTGAGACTGATGAGCGCCAACCTCACTTTTGTGGGGAAAGCGGTTAATGGAGGCGATGATATTTCGCATAAACGTAGCGAAGAAGTCTTCATTTATATACTAGTTTATTTATTTATTAATTATTTATTTATTTTATAGATTCAATTTTTTATTTATTTGTTTTATTTAAACATCCTGTGCTTATTTATTATTTATTTATTTATTTTTATTATTCATTCATTAATTTTTGCTTATTCATGCATTTATTTTATTATTATTGTTTATTTATTCATTTTTAGTTACTCATCAGTTATTTAATTAGTTTTTAAGCCATTTATTTATTTTATTTAGAAATAATTCATTTATTATTTGTTTATTCGTTTTTAGTTATTCGTCATATATTTATTTATTTATTTTTTATCCATTTATTTATTTTATTTACTCATCATTCATTTATTGTTTGTTTATTTTTGTTTATTAATTTTTCCTACTCATCATTTATTTATTTACTTTTTTAGCCATTTATTTATTTTATTTACTCATCATTTATTTATTTTGTTTTTTAGCCATTTATTTATTTATTTTATTTACGCATCATTCATTTATTGTTTGTATTGCTCCGCAAAGGAAATGAAAGCCATCAATTCCTGCAGAAAACTCTGTTCCCATAAAGGTGGACTCCGAAAATGCAAAGATTTTGTTGGGAGATAATATAATCAATTACTCAAAAAACACTATTAAATTGTATGTGGAGATCGCTATCATTCCTGTTTGGCCTACAATGAAATCCTCCAAAGTATGTTTTCTCTGAATTATGGAATAATAGAGCAGATGACTAACAATATTACAGAATAGAATGGCCTATAAGAAGTGAATTAACTCCTGGTAACACAATGTAGGTAACGAAGCTCTTGTTACAAGAGAGAAGATATTGCTACCATCACTTCACATAAAGTTTAGGCTTGGGGAAACAGCATTTCAAAGCAGTGAACGCAGAAAATGAAACTCTTAAACATGTTCGCTTAATGTTCCTTAAATTATTTGAGACTAAAGTCAAAGGTGCCATCTTCAGGGAGCCACAAATTTGATGGTAGCATCTAAATATTTGGAAGAAAAGAATGTCAACTGTTGAAAATAATGGATGGCAAGCATTTTGACTCGTAGTACAAAGGTTCTTGGGCAACAAGTTTGAGAACTTGGCTGCAGAATCTCACTAAGGGTACACTACTTGTACTCGCACTAGGACTTCCTCAGAGAAAATTGGGTAAACGGGACTGAAGTGTGTGGTGGATGGTTTCATCAAGTTATTAAAACTATGCGTAAGATATATTAGGATAGATGGAATGAAGCTATAAAAAGGCAACTAGTTATGAAGATTTGATTCGAGAGGACCCAAGGGTACATAAAAGAAAATGCCGTTCAAGCCTTGCACAATATTATTAGTGGAAAAGAAATCTGTTCTCTGATGTGCTTTTTTTCGTTGCAAGGTAATATTTTGTTCGTATTTTATTTATTTTCTTTGTAAATGCAGTGTATATAAATATTTCATCTTTTGATTTTTGGTTAAATTTCTGAGATATAAAAAATTATTTTAAATTTATGCTAAAATTGCTAGAAGAAAAAATAAAGTCATCTTTGGAATCAGCGGACTCGAATACATAAAAAAGTTACAAATTCAGATAAACAAAAAATTCTCCCCCAAATTTGTTGCATCGTTCTTGCTTCGTTTCGTGTACATATGTGTACGTAATATATATATATATATATATATATATATATATATATATGAGGAATTAAACCACATTCTCCGAAGACAATTTAACTCAGAACAGTTTCGGTGTATCTCACACCCTTTTTCAACTGACACTGGATAGAAAATATAAGAAAAGTGCTTACAAACATAACACAGGATCAGGTCGTGAAAGATCCCCTCTTTTTTCCCCCAATGTCCTACTTGTGGCTAATCAGGAAAGGGGGGGGGTGAGGCCTAAACAAACATATTAAGGGTGTGAGATACACCGAAACTGTTCTGAATTTAATTGTCTTCGGAGAATGTGGTTTAATTCCTCATCTTTTCTTGCGATATTGCATTAATTTTCAACATATATATATATATATATATATATATATATATATATATATATATATATATATATATATATTGGCACATAAAATACGATAATTTAAATGTTTGGCATAATTACAATAGTCAAGTTTATCCTTCGACAAAACAAAATAAAAAGAAACTTAAAACTTTGAAATGCCAACAGTTTGTACTTTTGCACATTTTCATATTCTCTAACTTAACCAAAGTTTTTACAAACATCTTCAAAACGCTTTGAGCTGAGATTCCAACGCTGGTTTTTCGTTTCCAGCCTTTATAAAAAATGAATAAATAATAATAAATATGTCCCAAATTAAAGCTTTTTGGATCCGTTAAAAAAAGTGATCTCAAAATCACTCTTGAAAAAAGTCATGCCTTACTTTTCATGCCTGAAGAAACCAGCCGAATTTCCCCAACATGAAGATAAACAACCCCAAAGGTATATCGAGGCAGCCTTTTTGTAACTTAATTCCTTAAAATTCTAATTCATCTCATTTAGTACCCTTGGGACTCTTTTAAGACATGTTCCGGTGGTTGAGCGGCTGACTCCCGCGCAACGAGGATTTAGTAGGCTAGCTTTGCCTGAGTCCCGACAACACCTAATCAAAGGCTATAAAGACAAAAATCAAGGATTTTGACCCTTTCTATATCATTCAGATGGTAAAATTTGGACATATATCGATATATTTACTTTACTAAATTCAAGGCAAAGAAGGTGGCTTAAGGCAGCGCTGTCCCTCCGGCCTAGGAGTCAACCACTCAGCCACCGGCTAGGTAGCAAACCTAACACTCTCGGCTAATTGGTAATTTCCAATTTTACATTTTATTAAACCAACATAATAAAAAATATACATTTTTTCAAAGTAAGGGTCGTTTAATCAAAAATATTAATAAAAAACCAACGAGGAATGTCTAGCAAAAAAAAATATCCTCCATTATAAAACCCAAATACCAAAGATGGCATATATCTAGAAAAGCGAATAAGACGAGCTATGTAAGAAAGCAAAAATAAAAAAAAGGTGTGTGGCATATTTATAGCAGCAGATCCTCCTTTTGCAAGCATCGTAACCTGGAGTGCAGGATACTGTGGACGGTGGCGCCTGGAAGCCATGGCTACTTCCTTCCAGCTAATGGGGAGGGAAACGTTGCTGGAAATGTAGTCTGGTAGGAAAGGAATTCAATGCGGATTTCAACCTAGCATCCTGTGGTGCCACAGGACCACAAGGTGGGTATGCGGGGGAGGGGTGCATTGCCAATTCAGTGAAGAAAAACTTAAAAGGCTAGGAAGGATTATCAAATGGCAACACTGTTCTTTTTGTCCATTGGTTCATCTTATCATTGTCTTTATTTTCCCTATACAAAACCTAGGATGAAACTTTCATTAGCGCTGGAGGATCATCTTAAAATCCTCCCACTTGAGAGGGAAGATGTTTATTTACAAATCTTTGGGGAGGAGCTTTAAATTGCGTAAACATGGGAGGGAGAAGATGTTAAAAGGGCTAGTTTAGTACAGTTTAATTTTGTAAAGTTGAACTAACCAACTTAACTTAATCTAACCAAGCTAACTTACCTATCCTAACATAACATAACCATACCATTTTTCTACAAATCGAAAGATCCATCATAAACAAGACTTTTTTTCGTCACATCCAACTGTAGCTTTCATTTAGCATCTCTTTAAAGCGATACGATCACATATGGTTCACAAGAATTTTATTAAGGATTTCTGCATTATTAACCCTTTTGCCCTTAAGGATTAACACAACTCACTCTTAAGGATTAACGCAACTCGCCCTTAAGGATTAAGACATTATGGGGCAGTAAGCAATCTCTATGGGTGTATCGCTTGAAGCCATCTTCATATCTTTGTTGCTAGATACTATGGAAAGAGGGGTTCTACTTGTACACACATATTTCATCATTCTACCCCTACCCTATCATAGAAGCTTTCCCCCCTTCCTTTTTTCCTCTATCTCTGCCTGCATCACCTAGTTAGAATTTTATCTGTTAGGTTAGGTTAGGTTAGAGACTTCAAACATACCTAGTCCTAAAAAAAAAGACCATTAAAACAGATCCAGAAAGCTTTCTCTCATCTCTTTTATGTCCACTTTTACACTTTTATATCTCTCTGGAATTAGTCTTTGCCAAGAAGTAACAACATAACTTTATGCTTAATTCAACCTCAACAAAACCTCTAAATCGATCCTTAGTATTATACACTCCTACTTTTTCAACTGTAATGATCCTCATAGCTCTTATTTAAAACTTGTTAAAACTCATTAAAATTTTTAAAACCGTATTCTTCATTTATAACCGTGAAGGCTTATTCAGGTTCCGGATAATGTCGATAACTTTACATATCTCCACATGTACTTTCTAATGTATGAACCACCTGTAAAGCCTTTTCCAAAACATGAGATGCAACTAATTCGAAGCTCTGGTGCATCAAGAGTCTGCATTTTCCTCTATCTCCAAAGCCGATTTAATTAAAAGTCATTTAAGAAAATGAATTGTATGGATTTTATTTCATAAACACATAAACATAATCACATACTTATGAAAGACGGTACAAGCTAATTATATCTTACCATACTTCATTCTAAACCTCGATATAAGACGAATACTAAGCTTTTTAACGACCTTCTGAATCCAATTATTTACCAACCAGGCAATGGCTTCGCCACTTCCCCCTACGGGTGTAGCTTGCGCTTCGCTACTAAGATTCAAATTTAAAATCTGAAAAAAAAGCAGCCACGGTTAAATTTTTAAAAATTTTCTGAGCTTCGCCAATTATAATAATTTTAAAAAGGAACTAAATGAAATTTCTCCCCTTTCAAAATATCACTTCACCATTTGTAGTTCTTTGAGTTTTAAAAAATTCACAAAATATCGTTACTTATATTTATTTCTGAACTTCCCCATTTTGTTTTTTGATATTATAAAAGAATTATTAGAAATAACTTTGATAAAAAAACATAAGTCATAACCAAACTAAGATGAAATTTTTATTCAAATACTCAAAAAAATCCCCTTTTTAAATTATCGAGTTAGGGATGATGATGATGATGATGATAATGATGATGAAGAACAAAAGCTTTGAGAGAGAACGACTTTTTTTTATTCACAAGTACAGGAGAAGTTTTAGACAATTTTGATTGAAATATCAACAAGAGAGGAAGTAGCTATGATTAACGGAAGGGCGATATTGAATGTATAATTCACGGGCGAAAGACGATAATACATTAAAAGAAAATAAAGAAGGGAGAGAAAGACAAAATTAATGCAAAGGAATTAGAAGAGATTAAAGAAAATAAAGAAGGGAGAGAAAGACAAAGATCAATAAAAAAGAACGAGAACAGATTAAAGAAAAAAAGAAAGGAGAGAAAGACAAAGATTAATGAAAACGAACGAGAGCAAATTTAAAAAAAAGAGAAGGGAGAGAAAGACAAAGAGTAAGAAAAAAGAACAAGAATAAATAGATGGGGTAGGCACAAAAAAAATCGGTTGCTTACTAAAATATTTATTTCCTTTCCCTCGATGAGCGCAATCAGCCTTCAACCTGTCTTCAACCTGTTCGTAACGTGATCGACACATTGGAATGAGGATTATTTACCATTATTTTCCTTGTTTCATTCGCCTTTATTTTCTTTATTTCATTAGTTCATTATTTCTTGATTCCTATTCCTTATTCCCTATCTTTGCTTATTTCGTATAAAATCTATCAACCTGTTCCTAACGTGTTGCAACATCCAAGATTCTCAACTTTCTCTTCTAAACCTTATTTTAGTTTATTTCATGTATGTCTTTATTTCCCTATCCTGTCTTTTCTATTTTATTAAAAACGTTTTTTCAACCTGTTCCTAACATGTTTGGACACACTGGGAACGAGAATGCTTCTGTAGCTACTGCTCTACATAAAAAGCAGCCCCACAATAATCATGATCAGTAGTATCGAAGTGTATTAGTTATTGGTATGCTACAACGCAAAGAATGAGTACGGTAGATATAATGTGCCAAAAAGAATTTATAAAAAGAAAATAAATAAGGATTTTAAAAAAAAAATATCTAAAAAAGAAATTTCAAGAAAGGATTTTACTATAAGAACTTCTAAAAAGACTTTCCCAAAATAATTTCCAAGAAAGAATTTTCTAGGAGAAATTTCTAGAAAAGATTTCCATAAAAGAATTTATAGAATTAATTTCTTAAAAGAAATTAAATAAGAGAAGCTAAAAAATCATTTCCAAACAAGAATATTCACCAAAGAATTTTTAGAAAGAATTTCCACAAAAATAATTTCCAAGAAAGAATTTTCTAAAAGGAATTTCTCAAAAGAAATTTCTAAAGAGGACTTTAAAAAAAAAGGTAGAAAAGAAATGCAAGAACGAATTTGACAAAAAGAATTGCTAAAAAAAACTTTCTCTAAATAATAATGAAAAAAGATTTTCTTAAAAATGTTTAAAATGACTTTAAAAAAGATCTTCTAAAAAAAGTATTTAGAAATTGAATTGAAAAAAGAATGTCTTAAAGAGAATTTCCAAAAAGATCTTTGCCACAAATTTACAAAATAATTTTCCAGAAAGAATTTTCTAAAATAAATTCCTCTAAATAATTTCTCAAGAAGAATTTGTAAAAAAAAAAGAAGTTCTAAAACGGAATTAAAAATGAAAATAATATCTAAGAATTTTATATTTTATAAAAGACATTTCTCTAAGGAATTTCGAAAAAAAGAATGCCCAAATAGAATTTCTAAGATTTTTTTTTACAAAAACAAAAAAAAACAAATACTTACAAAACAATTTCTAAAAAAGTTTCCAAAAGAAATTTTCTAGAAAGGAAAATATAACAAAAACAAATTTCAACAGGAATAAAAAAAAACTCTAAAAAGAATTTTCGAAGAAAAAAAAGAAATTTCAACAGGAATAAAAAAAACTCTAAAAAGAATTTTCAAAGAAAAAAAAGAAATTTCAACAGGAATAAAAAAAAACTCTAAAAAGAATTTTCAAAGAAAAAAAAAAGAAATTTCAACAGGAATAAAAAATCTCTATACAATTTATTTAAAAATAAAATCCGAAAAAGTGGATAGAATTGGAAAATAAAATTAATATATATAAAATCAGCTGCGAGATTTGTCGTTTCTGCCCAATCGAAGCGCGTGAACTCACTCATGGTATTATTATACAAACATCTGCTCGCCCCCTCCCCCCCAGTCATCATCTTCACCTACTTAATGCATGGGAGTGATTACATTTAGTCTCCTCTAATGACGTGCAACTGACATGAAAGTTGAAAATCTTCCTGCCCTATCAGAGGGAGGTTGGCCGAACAAATATTTTTTTAAATGGAGATAAATGGAAGGATCAAGATTTCAATGTAAAATTATAAATAAATGATAATAAATAGAAGAATTTAAATGGGCGTTAGCGGCTCGCTACCTGACGGGTGGTACCTGGAGACACCAGATGGGAAAGTGGTGAAGACTGAGGAAGAGAAAATGTGCAGAAGACACGGATCCTCCTACAAAGGTATTGGGGCCGGGAAGGCACGCTATCCTTCAGATGTCAGCCTCAGCGTGGTTGACCATGCTACCCGTGACACCACATTTCGGGGAGTTGGGTACGGTACAATTGAGGTATGAGTTGGTAAAGGGTGGTACTGAGTAAGTACCAGGTAGATGCCAGGAAAGTTACCTGGTATGAACCAGGGGAATACCGGGTGAGGAGTTATTTACCTAGTAGGCATTAGATTTACCGGAAATGTTACCTGGTATGTAGTAGGCGAATACCAGGCGCATCTCTGAGTTACCTAACTAGTAGTTACCGGGAACGTTACCTAGTATGTAGTGTGAACATTCCAGGTGGCTATCTGAGTTACATACCTAGTAGGTACTGGAGTTACCTAGACCGCTACCTGGTATGTAGTAGGAAATTACCATGCGTCTATCTGAGTTACCTACCTAGTAAGTATCTGAGTTACCTGGAACGTTACATAGGATGTATTAGGTAAATACCAGGCGCATATCTGAGTTATTTACCTTGTAGGTACCAGGGTTATCGAGAAAGTTAGCTGGTATATAGTAGATGAATACCAGACATATATCTGAGTTACCCACCTAGTATGTACTGGAGTTACCATGGAATTTACCTGTATATATTAAGTGGATATCAGACGACCCATCTGAGTTACCTACCTAGTAGGTACCAGAGTTACCAAGGACGTAGCCTGGTATTTATTAGTGGAATACCAGGCACCTAAGTTAGCTAAAAGTAGATAATGGATTTACCGTGGACGTTACCTGGTATTTAGCAGGAAAATACAAGGTGCCTATCTGAGTTACCTAACTATTAGGTACCGGAGTCACCGGGAACGTTACCTGGTATGTAGTAGACGAATACTAGGCGTATATCTTAGTTATCTTGCTAGTAGGTACTGGAGTAACCGGGTAAGTACCTAGCGGGTACAAGGAGATACCAGGATACTTAATGAATGGGTATCAGGGAGAGCTGTATAACTAGAGAGAGGGCAACGCAAGGGTATCGGCATATTACTGGGTAGAGGTACCTGTTGTGTAACTTAGATATGTTACACTTGAATACCTGAAATTACCCGTTATGTATGGTCGGGTATCAGTGAGAAGCAGGTGGGTAGCGGGTAAGTACTAGTCAGGTAAAGGATAAGCACTATTTTATCACTAGTAATAAAATATTATTGTATTTTTATTCTATTAGAGTGTACCTGCTGTCAAAAAAGACAGCGATACTTAATTAAGAGTACTAATATTATTTATAGCGAGGTAATACTAGTAACAAAATGCAAATAGGTGAAGGAGTGCTACATGGAGATGATCAATTCTACCTCGAATTGTTTACAGCGATGTTTCATGTGATTTTCAAGGCTTTGCCACTGGTGGTAACAAAAGGGAATGGAAATTAATGGAGAATATTGAAGTCACCTTCGCTTTAGCGATGACATACTATTATTTGCCTCAAATCGAGGTAAATATCAGTTAAGGGTAATGGAATTATCGCCTCCTCGTCCCACAAACTCGAAATGAACTTTTCAAAGACGAAAATAATGAGGAGTTTGGCAGGAAAGAGGGGCAGTTAAAATTGCCCGAGGTCACTTTTTAGAACAGGTACGAGAATTCGTATACTTAGGACAGGTAAATTCCAGGTGATAGGAACATGTAAAAAGAAATGAGGAGAGGAACCAAAAGAAATGAGAGGAAAAAATGAGGAGATGAACAAACGGAAATGAGGAGAGGAACAAAATTAGACTGCCAAGCAAGAGGAAGGCTTAGTAGGTCCATCTTCAGAAGGGCCGTAATTCTAAAATGTCAGCGAGTATTTAAGCATCTGATGATGATGATGATGATGATGAGGAGGAGGAGGAGGAGGAGGAGTAGGAGGAGGAGGAGGACATTAAAAAGATTTTATCAACAGGAAAAATGAGAAGAAAGAGTATTAGTAGAAAGAGAGAAAGAGGAGGAAGAGAAGAAAGGAACAGGAGGAAGAGAGGAGGAGGAGGAGACGGAGGAGAAGAAGAAGGAGGAGGAGGAAGAAGGAGAAAATAGTCGGAGGAGGAGGAGACGGAGGAGAAGAAGGAGGAGGAGGAGGAAGAAGAGAGAAGGATGATGATGATGAGGAGGAGGAGGAAGAGAGAAGGATGATAATGATGAGGAGGAGAAAAGAAAATGACGAGGAGGAAGAAGAAGAAGAAGAAGAAGAGGAGGAAGAAGAATAAGAAGAGGAGGAGGAGGAGGAGGAGGAGGAGGAAGAAGAGAATGAGGAGGAGGAAGAAGAAGAAGAGGAGGAGGAAGAAGAAGAGAAAAGAAGGAGGAGGAGGAGGAGGAAGATAGGAGTAGGAGGAGGAGGAAGAATAGGAGGAGAAAGAAGAGAGAAGGAGGAGGAGGAAGATAGGAGGAGGAGGAGGATGAAGAAGAGGAGGAAGAGGAGGACGAGAAGGATGAGGAAGAGAAGGAAAGAAAAATGGGTTGGGGTCTTCCTGGCGAGCTTCTGTCTTCTCAATCTCTTCGGGAGCGACAACAGAAAAGACCAAGTTCAGAACGAACTTCAAATGCAATCGCTTTCACACAATATTGATAGGGTGTTTTATGCTGTAACGTTCCGCCCCCTCAAGGACCATACCCTTACAGAATGGCCCTTGAACCCCCCCTCCTCTCACAAACCCCATCCATGACAACCTATCACACACATGATCCACCCCCTCCACGGTCAGACCTTTCTCTCTAACACGCTGACACCCACACACTCGCATATCCTCTTCACAAGCCAATTGCGGAGCTCTTTCCAGCCCAATGGATGAAGTGTTGAACGCCCCCCCACCCCCTGGTACTGGGTTCGAGCCAGGGCTAGAAGACATACAAAAATATTTCTGTGCTTGTAGGGGGTAGCCGCCAATGAGAGGGGTGCGTACAGTAGACTATGAGGCACACGCGCAGACAGCTCAGGCCACGTACGTCGTCACACATAAAAAAACTAAATGCCATTGTTTTTCCTTCTCCCTTTCGTGCCCAAACAAATCACTCTTCCTTACTAAAAATGCCGAAGTTGGTTTCATATCCACACTTCTCAACGAGGACAGTGGCTCTTCCTTCAGCCAGCAATGTTTCCCTATTTGGTGGGAGAGGGGTGAGAAAAAACTCACGACTAGACCTCTATCCGCATTTATCCGTAGTGTCAACAGGCTTGCTAGCAATGCCATTCTGATCTTTATGTGAATTTTATCACCCGGGAGGGAGATCGCGCCCACGATTGAAAACGGACTGAGGCCGCAATTATCTGAGAAGCAGCTCTATTTCAAGTAATTTTTCTTCCATGCCCAAACACGTTTCGGGTGCCCTCAGTCACCCCCTCATTCAAGAGGGTCATACGTGCCCATACCTCCTTCGAGCACTCCCAGTCGCCCATTCATTCAAAAGTGTCCTACATGCCCAAACCATCTCCGGGCACTTTCAGTCACCCCCTCATTCAAGAGTGTCGTAAGTGCCCATATCCTCTTCGGGCACTTTCGCTGCCCCCTCATTCGAGTATCCTACGTGCCTATATCCCCTTCTGCCACTCTCTGTCGCCCCCTCATTCAAGAATGTCCTGCATGACTAACCCCCTTCAGGCACGCTCAATCGCCCCCTCATTCAAGAGAGTCATACATGCCCATACCCCCTTCGGGCACTCTCAATCGCCCCCTCATTCAAGAGGGTCATACATGCCCATACCCCCTTCGGGCATCTCAGTCGCCCATTCATTCAAGAGGGTTATACATGCCCGTACCTCCTTCGGACACTCTCAGTCGCCCATTCATTCAAGAGTGTCCTACATGCCCATATCCTCTCCGGGCATTTTCGGTTGCCCCCTCATTCGAGTATCCTACATGTCCATACCCCCTTTGGGCACTCTCTGTCTCTCTCTCATTCGAGAGTGTCCTAAATGAGTATGACCTCCATAGGATAACAAGACGCTCACATAATTTATGTGAGCCCATAAAGATTTGATTATCCCCAAATTACCCGCAGGAAAAAAATGCACACCATTTTTCTATTTCCTACGGGTAATCTAGCGAAATACTATACAGAAACACCTGGTTTCACCTCCCAAGTAATCAATCCGTTTATCAATCAAAATAGAAGTTCGTAGGGCAATTAACCAATCAGTTGACCAATTGAATATTGATTGCAATAAAGAAGGATTAAATCATTTAATGAGGTAATAATTACTCAGTAAATTAAGGAACGGTTCAGTCAATGGTGCTATTAATGAGTCAGTAATGATTGAAGTGAAATTCAGTTAATGAATGCACTATTTGCCAATCATTAAATCACAAAAATTGACAAATTCATCAATCAATCAAGAAGCCCAATACCAAAGCAAATGAACCATTCATCAATTTAAGGACTAAATCTCGCCAATGGTTCACTCCTTCAATAAATTAAACGGTAAATCACTTAAACAGCCAATCAAACAAAAATTAGCCAGGCTGTTAATTGACCAATAAACAATTTAACTACCAAATCATTCTCTTAACTTAATCAACGGATCAGTATAAAATCTTCGAATAAATTGAGTTATCAATCGGCGAATTGACAGATAATTAATCAATCAATTTCACAAAGGAGTGGAGTAAACAGGTCAGTCCACCAAGCAATCGCTTTTCCCTCGACCCAATAATGAATATTTCAGGAGATCAATCACTCATTTCTGATTCCAAACCCGTTAATTTAATTCGTTGGCTTCAATCAAAATTAAATTCGCTCGTTTTCTTGACGTTCAACAAAAAGATAATTCTGAAGACGCCAGGAAAGAATAAATATATATATATATATATATATATATATATATATATATATATATATATATATATATATATATATATATATATATATATATATGGAGAGAGACAACGGATTGAATTATTAGAAATCTATTATGCACAGACTATGATGACGCTATTGAATCTTAGTAAATAAATATATCCTGAACGGTCAGGGGGGTGGGGCTGGTTGGACGCCCTCTTTTTATTATTACCATTGTTGGGTGCTGAACCTTTTTTCCCTTAGGACGTTCAAGTAAGGATGTCGACCGTTCAATAGGTTTGGAATTCTCACTATTCTTGTTATTTATCTGCATCTGACTCGTTCCCTATTTTCCCTTTATTTTTTTCGATAAGTGAATGGGGGCTACTTCAATTACCCCAGGTGTCTTCTTCAGAAATAGCGAAAATCAATGAGAAGAGAAAGAGACCCAAATGGCCGTGAAATTGGTCCGCGTCCAATATTTACGGGTAGAATTTGCAAGGAAATTCTGTTTCGTCATTTCGTTCGCAGATCTTTGATTTCAAGCAAGACGAAGATGATCAACATGAGTTTGGAAGGGGAATGAACGGGAAGGGGTGCTGTAGTGGCAAGGGATGGGGGGCGATGATCTTAACCTGTTAAGCACCACATAAAAAAAATGCACGTAGACTATAAATGCATAAATAAATGCACTTGCCAAGTATCCCTATTTGCATTAAAAATGGGCAAGACGCAAATAATCGACGATAACAATTTAAATGATGGGGGAACATTTACGAATTGGAATTTCCTCAATGACACTTAAGATGACGCGGGCCAATATACCCGATAAGGAAGACTGCACTTGGCAGGGTTGGGCACAAACAATTAAGCATCAAGGAGCAACAGAATTAAGTGAACAAATCAGAACCCACCATTGTGAGGTGACCGTTCGGCGTTCCTTAGCCCCCCTCCCTCCAAGTTCGAAACCCGAAAAACAAGACCTGACTCAGCAACCCAAATAAAAATCGAGGAAGAGTTATGGTCGTGTTATCCGATTACATGGATGAATCGGTTGTGTAGGGTTGTGTTTTAGTCTTAGCGTCCGTCTCTGCTTTAAATCATCAGTGGACAGTAACGGATTTAAGTAGGGGGGTTTTAGGTTGTAAGACACATCCGTAGCCACCGTTGCTGCGGCCATTAGTCTACTTCATCCTATGTTGACAATAAGTTCATAATAATACAATATTCCTACGTGTTTTGTTTTAATTTAATGACAGGGCACACACAATAAGGTTATTACATTGGTAACACTTAGTCGGGACTTCCGTGGCCACGGAAGAGAATTTCAGCTTTACATTGCGGAAATTTCTCGTAAAGGTGACCATAATACGACTATACCACAGCCATAAGCGACCATATTCTCCACTAATACTTCTATAAATCAACCTCGATGTTTATTAGGGAAAGGATCGATAGGGCGCGGAGGAGACAACTCCGGAGGATCGGATATCCGAAGGTCCTGCGCAAAGTCGCCAACCGATAAATACCCGCAATTAATGGGACGATTTGCGCCCATCCGAATCCGTACCTGTGGTCGCGGAGGTGGTCCTGCCTGCGGAAGGCCTTGCCGCAGATGTCGCAGGTGTAAGGCCGTTCATCGGTGTGGGTCCGTTCGTGGATCAGCAGGTTGTAGCTCTTGGTGAAGTGGCGGGCGCAGTACTTGCAGATGAACTGCTTCTTGGGGCGTGCGGCACGCCCACGTCCGGCTGTACCCCCACCTCCCGCTGTCACTCCGGCTCCGGGGGGTCTCCTGAAGGTCGCTGCTCCCGTCACTTGGGCGGGAGGTGGACCGAGACCCGACTGCGTAGAGTGCCTCGGGGTCTGCGAGGCCTGCAGAAGAGACTGGTACAGTGGGCTGAGGAGGAGTGGGTACGCCTCGGCGAGTAGGGGGTGCAGTGCTCCGGGAGGCGATGGAGCCGCTCCTTCTTTGGCCCCGGGTTCGGCGGAGACGCTCTCAGCGAGATGTGCAAAGTCGAACTTCTTTGCGGGGTCTCGACGTGGCTGCGTCAGCCGTGACAGGGCAAAGAAGGACTCGAGGGCAGCCAAATTGAGCGCAGCGAGAGGGGGTAATGGGGTCCCTCGACTCATGGAGGGAAGCACCGCGGTGAAGGCGGATGGCCGCGGGGCCAGGGGGGGCGCTTCCATCTCTCGTAGTAGGCGCAGCGCGGCGCCCGAACACCCAGAACTAGACGAGGCCACAGAAGAGCGCTCCAACGTCATCGCAGAAATAGTGCTGCGGCAAGACTGCCACTCAGCCCGAAGGCGGAGCCTCTTCTCCGTTTGTGCCTCTCACTCGGTAGCCACGCCCATCTCCCGCCTATGACACGCCCACAACACGCCCATCGGCCCACCTCCATCCTGGGCTGGATCGCTCGACTCCGCGTTCTTCCATCGGCGCGATTCATCTCGGAAGCGACGCGAGATGCTCTCGTGCACGGCCAGCTCCTCTTTCATTCCCCCAGGGGGATTCGTCTCTTAGGATTCCATCACCCGTCCCTCAAGTGGCGGTGGGAGGGGGAGGGAGGGCTTAAGCACGTAACCTCGAACCCCACTGAAACTTCTATAGTGAGATGTTAAAACATTTGAGCTGACGATAAAAAGGTCGCATTAATCGCGTAAGACCGTGGGTGTGAATTACACATAGGAAAAAGAAAGGAAGATTCCAAAAGCTTTCGCCTGTATTAAAGACGCATCCCGGATCTTATTTTCTTTTTCATGTGGGTAATTTACATTTGGGGTGATGTTCTGAAAGGATTTTAGTAAACGAATATATTAATTTAGTGCCTTTGTGAGCATTCCCTTAGATTTTATACTTAAAGCGACAACCAACGAAGTCATTTACAACAGAAGTTTGTAAAGAAAGTGGTGAAGTTGGAGGAAGCGTGATATATCAGCGTGTTCTACGGACAGTGGTGCCAAGGGCACGCACCTCTCCAGCCCTCATTTGCAGCATGGTGTCAATATATATATATATATATATATATATATATATATATATATATTCTGCGTGTGGTAGGAACCACTACAGGGCTTTCACCATATATAATTTCTGCTCTGCAAAAGCCTTTTGATGACAGAAAGAAAGATGCGGAAATCTTGTTTTGCAGACACTCTAACAATACAGTACAGGAGAAAAGGAGAAATTTGCCGCGAACGAGCAACGAGACATGAAACAGAAGAGCTTTGCTGAAGGGAAGAGAAAGGGACATTGGAAGAACACGCGGATCAAAGAGAGCAGAGGGCGGCACAATGAAGGCAATCCTTCACCGAGAAGACAGAAAGAACGCCAGGGACAAAAAGTTTGAAAATTCCTGGCCGGGACTCGAACCCAGGTCTGTTGATTGCCGGTCAAATGTTCTACCGTTAAGCTACCAGGCACAGTGACCCGGGTTCGAGTCCCGGTCAAGAATTTTCAAACTTTTTTCCCTGGCGTCTTTTCTGTTTTCTCAGTAAGGATTGCCTTCATTGTATATATATATATATATATATATATATATATATATATATATATATATATATATATATATATATATATATATATATATATATATATATATATATATATATATATATATATATATATATATGGAAAAATATCCAAGACAAATTGGTTAAGGTAATGGCATAATTAGACAACTGCTCTGCTTCAGGTCCAGCAGGTGATCCTATCCTCCTTGAACTGGAAGACAACACTTAGGGATGACCCATCCATCAGCCCAATTATGCCATTACCTTAACCGCACCAATTTGTCTTGGATATGTTTTTCCATCTTTCGAGCGTTTTGGCTCAGTCAACGCTGTTAATATATTAATAATAACAGTTTTCTGTGACGGTAAACGAGACGACATAAAGGCGTGTCTTTGAAATCAGCTTTTTTGGGCTCATGGATGGGTCATCCCTAAGTGTTGTCTTCCAGTTCAAGGAGGATAGGATCACCTGCTGGACCTGAAGCAGAGCAGTTGTCTAATTATGCCATTACCTTAACCATATATATATATATATATATATATATATATATATATATATATATATATATATATATATATATATATATATACTGGCAGTTGCGTTCCTGCCTGGCCCCAATTCCTGCCGGACGACCATCGGCCAAATTTGTATCTTTTACACATTTTTCCCTTCATCCAGAAGCCAGTCAGAGGCAATGGCTTCGATAGTTTAGGACAAGGTGGATTTCTTTTATTTAGGACGGAAAAGGATTTCTTTATTTAGAACAAAAATGGATTTCTTTTATATAGGACAAAATGGATTTTTTATTTAAGACAAAATGGATTTCTTTTATTTAAGACAAAGTGGCTTTCTTACTCGTACTTAAGGAAAAAAAAACGACTGAACCTGCAATCAACGTGGGTATTTTCACTTAACGCAAATGGAAAGCGAGAAATGGACAAGGGAAAATAGAGAATAAATAGACCACGAATAATGGGGAAATAGAAAGACTGACAAAGACTGCAAGGGCATCCCTCGTTGTCCCTTAATACAGAGGCCCTCAAGATCGTAGTATCGAATAAATATCCAGGAACAAGAAGGTACGCATTGGAACTCCCCGAGGGGGGCGAAAATGTACAAAAATTACCCCCAACTCCCGCTAAGAAATAACAAAGAGGAAGGTCTATTTAGATCGAATACAAAGGAAGGTCGATTATATAGAAGCGGTACGAAGGAAAGTAGATCATATAAGACCCATTTCAAAGGAACGTCTATTTGGACCGAACACAAAGGAAAGTCGATTGTATAGGACCGATTACAAAGGAACGTCGATTTGGAACATGTCGAAAGGAAAGTCGATTATATAGTAGGGCCCCACAAAAGAGTATCCCGTGTAGACTGTTACAGCTGGAAGCTAGAAAAGCAGCGCGCCCTCCCGCCCCCATTGCTTCCGGCAGTGTCAAACTAGATTGAAACTCCCTGGGTTTTATTCATTCAGCCATCTATATTTTGCATTTTTTGAAATTTTCTTTACAAACCTCTTCTCGTCTCTCTCTTTTGTCCGACGGCTAATTATGCAGGCTAGTCGCCGACTACCTTGTAACCATGGATTCCTGGTCGGAACGAGAGGGGATCCCTTTGCTCTCAATTTACCCCTTCTACTGCCACCAGCCCTTCGTTTCTGGGGGCCGTCCCAATACATAGCCTCTCCTATTGCGTTCGAGGGGCCCCTCCCCCCATAGAAAAGGTATATGCACCAAAAGAAAGCTCCTCAGTTCCACGAAGGGAGGCCGGAACCCTTTGGAGTCCCCCTTTGGTGGTGATCGATCAGGGTTATAGCGGCCTCCCTCGGAACCCCTCCGTGCCAAATGAAGTCTCAGGCGGAGTACAGAGATAGAGAGGTCACACCTGACCTTGTGGTCCATACTAGGTGACTAGGGATAAAAATTCTGGGGAAGATAGTGGAGATGGAAAGTATGAGAAATTTGGTGAACCTGTCACCTGAAGGCTAGGGAGTTAGTTATTCGCTAGAAAACGCTGTTAGTCAGGGATTAGATTGGAGGTATTTATCTCTACGACGTTTGAAAGTATCTACGGTGTCACAGTCGATACGAGCAAGCCCATTCCATAAAGTGACGATTCGGTTAAAAAGAAATTCTTAGATTCACGCGAGTTAAAATGTTTACCTATAATTTTTCAACTGTTTCCTCTCGTGTAATTTGACTGGTCGATAGTGAAGTATTTATTGCATCGTCAGGAGATGTCTCGATGAATGCCCCTCTCCGAGGTGAGTGGGATCACGTCGTGTGGACTATAGGGCGGCCTTGCCCCAAGAAGCAGTTTCCTCTTCCCAAGGGGAAAGTAGATTTGCAGAAGAAACCCTCAAGCCATAAAAAAATCGTTCTCCTCCTTACGGGTGGAGGAGGTTAAAACCCCACTCTTCTCAGCCTCCCCCCCAAATAAAAACTAAACAAGAGAAAGGGAAATAGAGCGGAGCCTCAAAATCCTCGGGGCCGCTCATATTTACAAAATACAGGGTGTCTTTGAGCCCGCCGGCTTCAAATGTTTTCGAGTGATCTGCGCAACTGGCTTTACGAAGGTGCTTTAATGTAAGATGCTTCGTCAGTGTCATGTTGTAGCTGTTTCTTGGTAGGGAGCCGAAGGTTTCTCGTTTATTTGACAAGACATTTCTGGTTAATGTGCCAATTCTGCCCAGAGTACCAAATTGAGTGATCAGATTATGTCAAGGATGGAGAGCCAATTTTATCACGTCAAAATAGTGACCCCCAAAGTTACCATGTCAAGAGTAGCAACCCCAAAATGAATATCATGTAAAGAAAAAAAAATAAACATGAGTAGTCTTCCATTTAATAAAAATCAACGTAATACTAATTTACCAAACAGAAAATTGAGTGCCAATTGGGTTGGCGAAATTAATTGACCTGTTAATTCTTTCCATCCTCATGAACTTTTGTAAATTGCCTTATGTCTCCCCCAATACGATGTGTATGAATGTATGTCTGTGGATTTTACGAAGTTTAAAGAGTGGTTGCTTGTTCTGTAGTGGTAATTTGGACTATTAACGGGATTTCTGTGGGGAGCTGGCGCTTCGCTATTAAGATTAAAATTTAAAATCTAAAAAAAGCAGCCATGGTTAAATTTTTATCAATTTTCTGAACTTAGCCAATTATAATAATTTTAAAAAGGAACTCTAAACTAAATTCCCCCCCCCTTTCAAAATACCTCGTTGCCAAAATATAGTTATAGAAGAAGAAGATATATAAAAATAAATTTTCTGAACTTCACCATTTGTAATTCCTTGGGTTTTAAAAATTTTACAAAATTTCGATACTTATATTAATTTCTGAACTTCACCATTTTGTTTTTTGATATTATAAAAGAATTATTAGAAATAACTTGGATAAAAAAACATAAGTCATAGCCAAACTAAGATGAAATTATTATTCAAATACTCAAAAAATCCCCTTCTTAAATTATAGAGTTAGTGATGATGATGATGATTTTTAGCGAATTTTCGGATTAACTTAACTGTGTCCAACTATGATAACTAGTATACACTAGGCCAAATATCCATATTTAAATTTTAGGGCCTCGACCTCGATGGTATTTTGGTTTATAGGAAAAACACGATTCATCAATTTGAACAATTACCCCAGGTCCGCCATGTTGTATATGATTAAGCCCCAAATATGTTGTACACACTTCTAAAAAAGTTGTAAAATCCACTCCGTTTGACGAGATCCATTTGCAATTCGACTCATTTCATCGCATCAATGATATATGACATAACCACTGCTGCCCTTTAACTTTCCAATTAACAAAAGAATAAACCTTTCTTATTTATAATTATTTTGCCTTTACATACTTTCACTTGGCACTTCCACATACACTCTTCTAGAGAGGCACTGCACTTTGTTCAATTCATCAATAGAGAACACCTTTCACATTTTACCTTGTAGAGAAGTGAATTTCCCTCCATCCAGTTGATCACTGGTATAAATTCTTCCGCAAGTAATTCCTCTACATTGTATAACCTATGCAAATAAAAACCTACCTAGTTTGAAGGACAGAAATTGATGATTTGAGAATTTTGTTGGTTCTTCCACATCAATTAACGTCCGTAAATCCCCTACCTCCGACTAACATAACTTCTGGTAAGTTTATTACCCCGAAAGCAGAGCGGGGCTAAGTTGATGGCGCTTAGATGAGAGGCGTTCGTCTCCGATTGATTTGGAAAGATAATTTTGCCTCTCCAGAGATTATCCAAAACGATGTTTAGTCCCCAATGTTCTCGTTAGTACAGGGTGACCCCCGCAAAACGGGCCCCAACTTTCCATAGGCTTCATTTCTTAATTTTCTGCAGGGATTAAATGGAACTTTGGTGATAACTAGTATATTGTGTTAAAAAAACATCATATCAAACATGAGAGTCTTTGGACTTTTGTTCTTTATTCTAGGTCACGTGTTCAAAATGACCTCCATTTAACTCTGTGTATTTCTTGAGGCACAGCACAAAGTTGTCCATGACGTCCTTACAAACCGACCGACTAATGGCTCTGATCTCCTTCCTAATGGCTTCCTTGAGTTACGTGATGGTCTTGGGTCTCCCTGCGTACACTTTGTCTTTAAGGTAGCCCCAGAAAAAGAAATCTGGAAGGCTAAGGTCTGGGCTGTGAGGTGCCCACTCAAAATCAGTCTTGAGACTGATCACACGGCCACCAAAGTTCTCTTTGACTTAGGGGAGTGTAAGGGGCTTGATGGCTACTTCATTTGGTCTGGAGGTCCCCCAGAAGACATTTCTCTTCGAGTTTACCTTTCCTTTAAGATGGAAGTGACCTTCATCTGAGGTCCAAAGGAGGTTAATGAAAGTTGGGGTCTCCCGAATCTTCTCCAGTATTTTGACTGCCATACCTTTCTCTGTTCCTTGTCTGAGGCTGTAAGGGTTTGCTTCGTCTGTATTCTGTATGGGTAGGCCTTAACATCCATTACTAGTACACTCCTGCAAGTCTCACGGGATATACCGAGGGACTGACTTCGCTTGCGCACAGAGCGTTTTGGACTCTGCTGAACTGACTCTCTCACGCTCTCGACCAGCTCAGCTGTGCGCTTCCTGGGGCATCCTGAATGGCTTGGACGGTTGTCACTGGCTGCATTGAGGTTCTCCACTGTCCCATAGTTCTCGAAATGATCCACCCAGTCCTGAATTCTGCTCTTGGAGGGGGCTTTTCACATGCGAACTGATGCACGAAAGTGTCCTGTCCTTTCTTGAACGAGCCTGGCTTTTAGTAATGCTTGACGCAGTATATCCTTTGCTGGAGCTCCCATTGAGATCTAGTTGTGTTCACCGCGTTGCTTCTGTCATAACCTGAAAGTAATGGCGATTAGTGAATGAATGAAGGATATATCAAAAAAAGTGTGTGCAGACCCGTTTTTTTTTTGGGGGGGGGGTACCCGTAGGAGTTTAGATAAGGGCTCGAAATAGATAGAAACGTATGTATGAATTTGAAGGTCCGAAAGTTTACAATGAATTTAGGCGAGAGAGAGAGATATAGAGAGAGAGAGGGAAAATGAGTGAAAGCTTGCTATGAATTCGAGGGAATACGGAGAACTGATTCGAGAAAAAGGTGTAAGCTTACCTTGGTCGAAGATAAAAACGGTCGGTTCTAGGTGCTAGAAGATCACCACGCCTAACATCGGGTCATGACAGTGATTCCTTTGAAGGTTCTTTTGGTCTCTAGGTCGTGATCGAGGAGGTCCATGAGCAGTAGAATAGGGGGTCGATGAAAGGGTAGAGAAAGTGACTGAGTAAAAAGGGTGGATGGAAGGACGATGCAGGGTGAAAGAGAATTGGTACAGAAGGCTGGGTAGGAGGTAGTGGAAGAAGAACAGGCAGGCTAAAATGGGGCCGAGCTGGGTGGCTAGAAAACACATCGCCGTGCAGCTTACGGGGAGGTGCCAAGGTGTAGCATACTACCCCCCTCCCTCCCCTTGCCAAAGTGTAAGTCTACACGGGGCGCCCACTTGCGGGAAAGTGAGTAGATACCTGAACACCTGAACAGATTGTCTCTGGAGGATGGAGTTAAGATGCTGGAGTGAATATAGTATCGACGGCACTCAAGATAGTATATGTGGCTGTAAACCACACATTATAAAGTAAGTGTAGTTTTAGACCTCAGAAAGAGTGAATGTAGTTGTAAACTGCATGTAAAAGAGTGAATTCGATTATAGAATGCATACAAAAGTGGGAATGTGGTTTTAGACGTTCCATAAAAGATTGAGCGAAGTTGTATATCGTCGACAAAAGAGTGAATGTGGTTGTAGGCGTGAGAGTGGTTATAGATCGCCAACAAAGGAATGAATTTCGTTATACACCGTACAAAACAGTGCGATTGAGGTTGTAGACCGAACACTAACGAGTGAATATGGTTGTAGGTCATACACTAAGGTAACACCAATGTGCTAGAAGGAAATTAACCACACGCCTTTTTCGCGCCCGCTTGACTCTGCCCCACCTCAGTTCGAGCAGGGCAATTGGATATTACGCCCGTGAAGGTGAAAGGTGTGTTAAACCCTATCGTGGATTTAATATGGTGAGCAAGTCTTGAAGACTCAATGATTTGATATTACACCAGTGAAGGGCATTACAGGAAGTCTCCGAGTTACGACGGACCCGACCTACGACGATCCGCCGTTACGATGCGATGTCGTATTTATTCATAACAATTTCGGGTTCCGACATACACCGCTAGCGTCGTAAATACGAACGCCCGTAAATACTATTAAATACTAGTTATTTGTTGTTGTCGGTTGAGGCGTAGGAATACACTGTAAGCGGAGAAGACAGCGTGCCTCAGTTATAGTTAGTTAGAGCGACATTACGGTTCGTTGTTTTAGCGTTACCTTGTTATTAAGTTACGTTTTGTTACTTCTTTGTAACCTTTTTCCCTTCATTATGGCTACCAAGTGTAAGGTAGATTCTTCTAATGGCAGTGAATAAAAAAAAAAAGCCCTCACGATAAGAGTGAAATTAGATATCGAAAGTTAAGCCACATCGGGCATGATTAGTCGATAGATTAGTTTTTAATTGGGGTCCACTTTACGGCAGCTACCCTAGGCTGTAAGACCCTGGATCGGATCTCATGTTAAAATGTAGGTCCACACGGACAAAAAATAAAAGATCTCTAAAAATGGTGCAGATCGGTGATAAAACACTTACCAAACAAAGAGAGATTAGAGATCGCTGGTAAGAATCCAGATTATTTTATTATCGAAACTTTCGGGGAAAGTTTTAGCGAGAATCGTCAATGTGCTCGATCATACGAAGTGATCCGAATGGACGTGAGCAATAAACTCCGAATTGACGTGAGCGCTAAACTCTAAATGTACGTGTTCAGTAAACTCCGAATGGAGTTGAGCAGTAAACTCCAAATGAGGTGAGCAGTGAACTACAAATGGAGGGGAGTAGTAAAATTTGAAATGAAGTGAGCACTAAACTCCAAATGGTCGTGAGGATTAAATTTTAATGTACGTGAGTATTAAGCTGCGAAAAGAGTTGAACACTAAACTTTCAATAGGTGTGAGCGGTAAACTCCGAATAGACCCGAACAATAAACTCCTAATGGACTTGAGCAGTAAACCTCAAATGGACGTGAGCATTAGACTCTGAATGGACTTCTGCAGTAAACTCCGAATTGACGTGGGCAGTAAACTCCGAATGGACGAGAGTAGTGAACTCAAAATGGATGTGAGCAGTAAATTACGATTGTACATGTGCCGTAAGCCAAGAATGGGCGTGAACAGTAAATCCGAATGAAGGTGAGCAGTAAACTCCGAATGGACGTGAAGAAGAAACTCCAAATGGAACAGTGCAGTACACTCCGAATGAACCTGAACATTAAACTTTGACGTGAGCAGTAAACCATTAATAGGCGTTAGCAGTAAACTGCCAATGAACGTCTACAGTAAATCCCTAATGGCCGGGAGGAGTAAACTCATAATTGAGGAGAGAAAGAATCTCAGAATGGGCGTGAGCAGTAAATTCAGAATGGATCTGAACAGCAAATAATTATTGGACTTGGGCAGTAAACTCCGAATGGAAGAGAACAATAAACTCATAACGGATGTGGGCAGTAAAGCCAAATAGGCATGAGCACTGAACTTCAATCGACGTGAGCAGTAAACTCCGAATAAACGTGAGTAGTAAACTCCGAATGGGCATCTCTAGTAAATACAGAATGGACATGAACAATAAACTCCGAATTGCCGTGAGCAGTAAACTCCTAATGAAAAAAGTAAATGCCGAATGGGCATGAGCAGGAAATTCCGCTAGATGTGAGTCAAAATTGCGAATGGACCTTGAGCAGTAAACCTCGAATGGGGGTGAGCAGTAAAATTCGAATGAGCTTTAGCAGTAAACTCTGAATTAACGGAAGCAATAAAACTCGAATTAACGTGAGGAGTAAACTCTGAATGGACGTAAGGAGTAAATTGCGAATGAACCTGAGCAGTAACTCCGAATGGACGTGAGCACTAAACTTTAAATGGGCATGAGCAGTAAACTCAGAAGGAATAAGAGCAGTAATCTTTGAATGGAGTTGAACATTAAACCTTGAATGGATGCGAGCATTAAACTCCCAATGGACTTGTGCAGTAAAATCTGAATTGCCTTGAGCAGTAAACTCCGAATGAAAGAAGTAAATGTTGAATGGGCGTGAGCAGGAAATTCCGATAGAAGTGAGTAGAAAACTCCGAATGAACTTGAGTAGTAAACTCCTAATGGAAATGAGCAGTAAAGTCCGAGTATAAATATGCCGTATACCATGAACGGACGTGAGCAGTAAATCCGAATGGACGTAAGCAGTCAACACCGAATGGGCGTGGGCAGTAATTTCCAAATATACGTGAGCAGTAAACCCCAAATGGATATGAACAAGAAGATCCACGGCAATATATATTCTGCACATTTTGCCTCTCTCTAACTCACCACTTTATTTACATATCTCTCCGTACAAACTTTTTGGAGGCTACACTTTTGAAGCTAAAATAAATTGCTCTTAAATGTTTCTTTGGATTTTATTTCTTTCATTCCATTGGAATCTCCAATAAAGACTTATGTACCCTTTAAAGAACTTCGGGTTCATGTTTCTTAAATTGTCATATGAAGAGGGCAAAGTCAATCTGACTGGGCACCAAAAATATTCCTATGAAGAAGGTAAAGGCAATCTGATTGGGCACCAAAAATATTCCTATGAAGAAGGCGAACACAATATGACTGGGCACCCCAAATATTCTTGCGTTACGCTTCTCCAAAAATTATTTTCCAATTTAAACTTAATCCTTGAATATCCGATTCTAACGTAATAAGAAAACCTCGAAGATATCTAAAGGTTGTTTTTTATTCACAGTTGAGCTGAATTTACTACGTAGAAATGAAAATAATAACTTATCACCAATGTATACACCGAATAATATAAAAGAGACAAGCTTGCCGCTCTTAGACGAGATAAATGGTAATTCAAAGAAGTAAGGCGGGAAAGAACATATTCTTATGAAGTTTTAAATCTTAATGTTGGTCTAAATATCTCTATAAAATGCGTCAAAAAAATTGGGGGGGGGGATAATATACTCCTCAATTAAAGAGCGGTAGAATCAGAAACTCACCTTTTAGTTTTGGGGTTGTCCTTCAAATATCTCGCTCTCAGGATGCACTCGTTCTAACCTTGGAACAAAGCGCTTGATGCAGAAGATGATTTTCAACTCAATAATTTGGGTAAAAACAACTTTAAAATTATCCTCCTCTGGCGAAATGATTGTATCGGTCTCATTAAAAACGGAAAACTTTAATTAAATTTGAAATTATTTTAGCTTTATTAAACAAATATCAAAGGAGATGAGCGAACTTTTCAGGGTGGTTTAGATGACATGAAGTTAATTGTCGAAATAAAACCCACAGAAAATTATGAAAATGAATATACAAAAAATTGGAACGCTTTTTCCAAATCTGCATCCAACGAGGACAGAGGTCGAGTGGAAATCTAAAAAAAAATAGAAGGGAAGAAAGAATCTTTCTCTGAGAGACTCCAGGTGTAATAAATAATTTGAGGGGGTTTTTACCACTGATCTAAAGTCATTTGGGGGCGTTTAATTTTCAGTGGGTACCTGTATTTTAACATAGGTTATCTACAGTGTGCGCAATTTATCTTGGTGTACAATTGCGGTTGATAGTCTTCACGTGTGCAACGTTTGGCATTCAGTATCATTGTTATTGCTGCGGAGTGGCGTATATTTTTTTAGTTCCAGGTTTTCTTATCTGTACCAGTTTATTTCAAGATACTTAGAGAACAACAAAGCTCAACGAATCTTAAGGGTAAGGTACAGAGAGGAGAACGAGTTTGGGCACATGAGGCTAGACATAACTAGAAGAGCTTTGGTCCAATTCATAGTTTAATGGTCATTAGATTGCTAATGATGTGCTTAAACAACTCATTATTTATATTTTAACACCAAATACTTTATGGAATATAAATTATTTTGTCTTCGTTTTCATTGATTTAAAATTGCCATGAAATTCAAGGCATAATATGAAAGAACTAAGCAACAAAGGCAAGAAAATTATCATTACTCTCAGTGATCCAGTTTCACCTTAGAGGAGGAGAATTCACGTAGATCACTAACTAGGATCACTAACGTGGATCACCCGTGAGGTCTTGATGTTTCTGGCAATCTGCTTTGATCGACGATATTCAGGATGCATCTGTACTGCCTCGATGGGACCTTAGGACGGGTTAAAAAAAGGGCGATGTTGTATGGCAGATCCCTTTTTCTCCCTAACTCTTAAATATTTCCTAAAGGATACTTAAGTTCGTACTTCTGAGCGCATGTTCGCTTTGTTGAACTTGTGAGGGTTATAAATATGCCGCTTTCTTTCAACCTGTGTGGCTGGTGGGGCTTGCTACTTCAGTTCATGCTTTCCTTAATGTTCTTTCGTTTTATCCGCCCTTCCCTTCTCCTCATTCTCGCCGCAGTGAGTGACAATGCCCTTGTTGGTTAGTTAATTTCTCATTTTTTTTCTCACTAGAAGTTTGACTGAATGGGGATACTTTAAACCATAAGTTTCCAAACTACGGCCCAGGGACACATCAGAACAGTCCCGGAATTGTATCTGGCCCGCGGCCACTTAAGATACATGTAAATATATATTTTTTTTAAATATATTATTTCTAACGTTTTTGTTAATCCCATGGTGGGACATTGACAGGTTTAGTCGTTGCACAAATCCTAATCCCTTTCTTTATGTTATTTCCATTACCCTCAGTCAAATGTGATCAATTATATTATTTCTCAGTGTGAGCACGGCATCATTTCTTTGTAAATGTTACATTTTTCTATTGTTTTGAAGCATATTATTTACCTCCCAAAATTCAAATAAAATTTATTTATAAAAATGATTTTTTGTTTCCTTGGCCCGCGAAAAGTTGTAAAATACGCGATTCAGCCTTGGTGCTGATAGCTATGAAGAACAATGCCCTAAACAAAACAAACTAAATTTGTGCTACGTCATTAGGATATAATCTCATTATATCCTTAAGGGCACTACTATTGAATCTACTGACACTGAGAAGGACTTGGGTGTAACTATAACTAGTGATCTCAAGTTCTCGAGGCAGTGTATTGAGGCGGAGAAGAAAGCCCAAAGGATGCTAAGTTATATAAAGCGACAGTTTGTATATCGGAACAAGGAAATAGTACTCTGTTTGTACAATTCACTTGTCCGACCGCACCTGGAGTATGCCGTACAATTGTGGAGTCCTTCATTTCGAAACGACATCGCGAGATTGGAACGCGTGCAAGCCAGGGCAACCAAACTGATTCCCTCTATCAGACATAAAAGTTATGAGGATAGACTAAGGGAATTAGATCTGTTCTCGTTGGAAACCCGTAGACTGCGTGTTCAGCCTATCGAAGTTTTCAAAATACTTCGAGGGTTCGACAATGTTGACTACAGGGATATTTTCAGCCTTAATGAGAGCAAATCATGGCTTCAAACTTGAGCTGAATCGTTACAACCGCGATCTGTGTGGGAAATTTTCCACGTACATTATCTGCGGTAAGTGGAACGCACTTCCGATGGAGGTTGTCAACAGCAATTCTGTTGACCAGTTCAAGACAAGACTAGACAAAGTCTTGAAAAGTGGCCTTTTAGGGAGGACGTAAGGCAATTGAGCGGCATATGCCCGCTCGACAGCTAGTCCAAAGGTACCCTCATTGAATGGACTGTAAGGTCCTCTAAGGTACTTATTTTCCTTGTTACTCCTTGTTATTTATCTCTTCAATATTTTCAAGTCAACTTTAAGGTCAGCAAATCTTTGTCTCCAAATTAAGCTACTCTGAAATTCAATCAACTGCATTTAAAAATCATCCATATCTATCCATTAAAACATTTGCAAGTTTAGTTCATCCAGTTTGATACTGTCTGGAAACTTAATAAATTTTTCAGTCTCTTCCAGTTCTCTGATCTTAGAAAATCTTGCGAAGAACTGCCGAATAGTTGCCTCAATAATGTTTACAAACAGCGTTTGAAGACATCGGCGGTCTGTTCTGTCATCCTTTGGGAGATCATTGATGTACGTCTTTAGGTTTGGAAAGTATCTAACTCTCTCTATCTACATCCCTCTTAAAAACTTCTAGTTTCATTTCAAAAGCCTTTATGTAACCAAACATAACATCATATGTCTTACCAGAGCCTTGTAACTTAATATTCATTTAAATTTTGACAAAAATCTGCAAAAAACATCAATTTCCAAACCCACATGATGTCGAACAATTCTTGGTAAGACACTTGTTGCTCATTCAAAAAGAGTTGCATCTTTTTTAAGCATTCAACAAATCGTTTCAGAACCAAACCTTGGCTAAGCCAACGAACATTGTTGTATATTTTCAGTCCTTTATACACTGAATCTACCTCATTCAGTAGAATTCGAAATGGTTGTTTATTTAAATCTAGAGCAAAAGTGTGATTAACAACCTTTGTGACTGTATGCATCACTTCTTGAAGTTCTTTTAGACCATCTTTAGCACATAAAGCCTCCTCATGTATGTTGCAATGCAAACCTATCAGGGGATGACCAACATCCTTTGCAAACAGATTTACAAATTCTGCCTTCTCACCAGTCATGCTGGGAGCACCATCTGTTGTGGCGCATACTACTTTTGAAATGTAAATTTGTCGAGTAAATAATTCGTTCACAACAGTTTTACTTATTTAAGCTTTAGTAGTACGCTCAGGTAATCATCTCTCCACATACTTCTTCACCCCTCAAAATCGAGAAAATATGGCTAGCCTAGCTGATGATGTAATGTCCATACTTTCCTCAACACAAATAGAAAAAAAACTTACATGAACTCAAGTCTTTTGTCAATCATTTAGCTGTATCTCTTTCCAACGTAAGTATCCTATTCTTAACTGTTTTCCTAATCTTTAATGCGCTGAATAATCTTTTACTTTTTGGAAAAATTGTCAAAAAGAAAAGGTGCACACTCTAGCAAAGCTTCTTTAATATACTCCACATCACTGAGTGGCTTTCCATGTTGGGCAATAACTTTTTTGAAACTTCAAAACTAGCAGCAACTAAGTTAGAACGTGGAATACCCAAAATAGAGCTCATAAAAGTATCAACCTATTTTTTTGTCTTATTCAGTTCACGAAAAATTAATTCTCTTTGTTCCTCTTCAGTTTTATTGCTTAAGTTCTTATGAATACTTTCAATATATCTTTTTACAGAAGGAGTCCTACAAACAACTGTTTCGGAACAGAAAATGCATAATGCTTTATTGACTTTCTTAATCATACCAAACTTTTCAGTCCAGTATTCTTTAAATTCTCTAATATCCTCTTCATTTGAATGACATCGTTTCTTACCTGGTGGTCGTTACATTCTGTACAATCCATAAAGGGCAGAAAATAAAAATAGATGAGATAAGGATATACATGAAAGGGGAGGAAGAATAAAAGTAAGTCACAAAGGGAATATAATGAACAAGTCTCAAAAAATATCATAAATTTTCAACCAAACATAGCGCTTTTCCTCTCCAAGACGCAGCAAAAACATGGCGGAGGTATCGAAAAAAAACGGGATACTTACGAGCTGATTGCAAACACGAGGTGCAAGAAAATAACATTTTAGCGCGCGAGAGTGTCGCCGTTCGGCGACAGTGGAATCTCACGAAGGTTTTTGTAATGGCGCCTTCCGGCGAAAGTAGTCACTAACCAAGGTTGTTAGGTGATCAATTCCCACCAAAAATCAAGGCAAAAGTAATCCAAAATTTACATGTATTCTTATGAGAAACGAGTAGTGTCTTGGAACGTATTAAACTCGTTTGTCAAGAAACCACTGTATGTACAAAAGAGAGAAAAAAAACGGTAACCTGTGCGTTCGCTTGTCAGAAATAAGTCATCGGGGTGGCATGTTTGGCACGCGTGCCAAGGGTTGCCCATCCCTGCCTTAGGTTCCTTTAGGGCTACAAATAATGTAGATAGTATAGCTACCTTCTACACTTTTTTATTTTCTTTAACTTTGCCATATTCCTTACGGACCCCTTTTAAAAATATAGAAGCGATGTCTTCGTTGGTTTTCACCTCTCCCACATCTATATCGAAGTCTAACCAAGGACATTTTTTTTTAATACGGAAAATAAAAAAAAAATAACCAGCAAACACATAACCCAACCTCTAAAAATGATGGGGGGAGGGAAATGGAATAAGAAAGATGGTTAAATAGATTGAATATTAAAAAGATTAAAAATAACAAACACCTTAATACCATACCTCATCAAGTCTAAATCTTGAAATGGGTAGGGTACATTATAAGTTCAACCCAATGACTTTTGCTTAGATATTGAGGGTAGAAACATCTCTAAAAGGCGCTTGATAAATTATCTGTTGACGCAGCCTTGAACGGAGCGAGTCTTCGAGTTGATTGCAAGTGGGGATTTTCTTGATGAGGGAGTCAACGATTTCTATTTAGGATCGTCGAATACACAATAGTAAAGAAAACTCCCATGTACGCATTAATGGTGAAGATTCAGTCCGATTTTTTTTTATGTTAATAGATCATAGTAGAATATGAATAAATTGGGTAAAAGAAGTGAGAGTTTTTCGTTGATTCGAAGTAGAAGAAGAAAAGAAGGAAATATCGAATTGAAAAACGGCACTTATTCTCTTATAGGATTATATCAAGAATAGTTATTCTTGACATATTTTATTTCTCTTTCATAAACTTTTTGAAAGAATAAAGGAAGATCCAGAAGTCCTGCTGTTGCAGACTATATATCCATATAGTCCAAAGGAGAAAATAATTGGATGTGAATGAGCGAAAGAGACTAGAAACCGGAATTTAAAAGAAAAAATAAAGAGACATTGGAAAACAATAGAATCAAGGAGAGGAAATAACAGCTCAATTGAGTCAATCCATACTGAGAAGACAGAAATAACGATCAAGATAAAACTTAAAATGACAATTTAATATGATGTAGAGTTAATCTCTGTGGAGATCACCTACTTGATGCGATACCCCATGAATTGGAAACAGGAGGAATCTCCAATCAGTCCGACACACAGGAAGAATTTCCAATCAGTCCGGCACACAAGAGGAATCTCTAATCAGTCCGACACACAGGAGGAATCTCCAATCAGTCTGACACCCTCATAAAGTTCTTCCTTCTTGTGGAGTAGCTTTTCATCACTAGCAGGCGAAGCCTGCGGGAGAAGAAAGTACTGTACCCCTTCCTTGGTTCGAAGAAGCGTGTTCGTGTATTTGAGGGATAGCTGAACCTGCATGTCAAGGGTACACATGTAGATAAGTGTGTACCGTAGAAGTGGAATAGTTAGAAAAGCCATGTAAAGAAAGGCCAAATGGTACACATGTAGATAAGTGTACAGTAGAATAGGAATATTTTTTAAAAATCATGTAAAAAAATATATATAAAGGGTACACATGTAGATAAGTGTGTACCGTAGAGTTAAAATAGTAAAAAAAAAGCATGATACTCGTACACTAACGTTAAAAAGTGGTAGTTAACATCTTTTGTAAGCGGACTGGCCTTAAGCGGACCTTAGAGTCTTTGCTGGTCCTTGTTTCTATACTTCTCTCTCTCTCCTTCTCTCTCTCTCTCTCTCTCTCTCTCTCTCTCTCTGATGTGTGGAAGTATGGCAACAGTGGAGGAACACCTTTGACGGTGCTTGCCGCGCCCATTCATCCATTTCTCGCTGCGGCGAGTATAGCAAGCGTGAGAGCGAGCAAAAAATCATCTGGCAGTAAATAGAAATCTGTATGTAAAAAAAGTGCTGAGATAAGTATAAAGGTAAAATACCTAGAAATAGAGTATCAGTGGCATAAATGGAAGAAAGTGTTAGGTTTGAATATAGTTGTACAGTCGCCATGAAATCTGGCTAATCTGTATACTTGGTTTTGTTATTCTTTCATTGGACCTATGAAAGCTTGAAATTGAGAACTAATATTAACGACTGAAATAATATGCCATGTAGTAGCAATGAACCAATGTAGAATGAAGCGAAACACTTATATTACAAGTGTACCTGTATTAAGAAAAACATGAGTGTAAGAAAAGCAAGTGAGTAGTTGGAGGTTCGCACGTGAACACACAAGCACATAGGTGAGGAAACAGCTGCGAGACGAAAAGGTCTCGATGCAAGATAATGAATGCAGCTGGATAAACTTAAGGTGGTGTCTGATCTGACCAGTTAAAGTTGACATGGACCTGCGAAACGACAAAATCAACTGTCATATCACTGGTTATGGATGCCGGGTTGATAAAGCCACGATCAAGCGATCAAATGCAATACCCGCGTGACCACACTGAACACGAACACGCCTTTTTGACTCCGCCCAGCAGTCTTAACAAAGTACACACGAACATACTCGTACTTCTCACACCGTAAGCTCCGCCCCGCGTTTATATATGTCACGCTTGCATTCTCGAGAGACAGCTGCACAGAATTATTCCTTTGTCATCACGCTCACTCTGATTGGTTTATTATTAGTGTCACGAGTCCGTTCCTCGTTCTTAAGTCCTGCCGACCTAGCCCCAACCATCTAACGTTAGAAGGAAATTTGCAACAAAGACGCATAAGACTCGACTATTTCGCTTGCCCCAATTAAGGTAGACCTAAGCAAATAATAAAGCCTACAAAACTCAATTTACCTTTCAAGTCCTTCCTTTAAGCCAGTGATAACCAAGTTACATGTGAACCTAGTCTATAAACGGATTCTCCACAAGAACTTTTGGAGTCAGAGCAAACTCGACAGGGAGATCTCAAACGCCTTTGTCCGACACTCCCTTTACGGGTAACCCTGCCTCACGAATAATAAGACTCTATAAATTGGTGAATCTACCAACTCCCCAGAGTTGCTGCAGTTGATGCATTTTTCAAGTTGTTACGGTACTCGTGGCTGGCATCTTTTTTACGCCACACTCAGAGCACCGTGGTATGGTGACCGGACAGGCTTTGGTGTTATGCGTCTCCAGTTGAAAGCACCTCCTGTACGTCATAATAGGAAGAAGTTCCTTCTTGTCGATCGATGGGCCGCTGTCAATCGAAGGTCAAAGGCTAAAAGGCCGATTGTCAGAGCTTTCTTTGTCATTTCCGCCTTTTCGAATACCACTTTCCCGGTGTCCCACCGTGTTCCTAGTTTTATAACTGCTTTCACTTGTGCCCATAGTTAATTCCTCTTAATTCTTTCCTTAATATCTTCTGCCAAATATACTCCGAGTATGTGGTGCAACCTATAGATAATAGCTCGACGTTTATTTATTTTTAATTATAATAATTCTTAGTTGGACTCCCTTTTGCTTTAATTGAAAGCATAATTCTTCGTGGCACGGATTTCATCAAATTTTCACAAACTTCTAATGCTATCTTTACCAACTCAGCTTGTAATTTTTTATACAGTTGTTTTATTAGTTCTTGTAGTACTTCTTATTGCTTTACCAAGCACTCGCCATAAATGTTCTATTGGATTTAATTCTGAGCTTTTTGATCGCCCTTCCATAGGGGTGATCCCCATTTCTCCAAACTAATTCTTGTTGTGGTTGGATGTCTGGTATGAAGGTGTCCTGTTAAAATTTAACCTTATTTCTGAGTGTTGTGTAATGCAATTTGTAGATAAATGGTTCTAAAACTTGTGACAAAATAGTGTCATAAGTCGTGTACTTTATTATTCCCTTACATAAAAAAATATCCCTCCTCCATGATGAAGCCATACAACCTCATTGTATTGTAGAACTGCATCTATGCCTCACAGTTGGTACTGCACAACCATGGTGAAATGCCTCTCCAACTCTTCGTCTCACAAAAGTAGCCTTAGAAGTGTTGCAAATTTGCAAAATTGTTACAGATATTAAATTTTTAAATCATTTTCTTCAAAGTTATATTTAAATGGAGTACATAAATTACATGTAAAACAACAATACAATAGTCTTTCTTACATACCTGATAATTACTTTTATCTAACCAGATAACTTTGGACTATTGTTCATGTGTCCAATTGTTATGATCTTTGGCCACCTGAAGGCATATTTAAGTTCAGTTTGCATCAGATATCTATGTCCTCACTTGCATCCTTTTTCTTTTATCTCTAAGTGCCATTCTAGCTATTCCCGGTAAATTCTTTTAACTTTAAGTTTCATTAAACATCCTAGCAAGTTCATAAGATGTTTTTGTGCAATTCTCTAGTGCAGGGGTTGGCAACCTGTGGCTCTTTCGTCCCTCCGCTGCGGCTTCCTCTGGTGTAGGAACGACGCTGACGCAGCACGTCAATCCTTGCGAACGGCTTTGTTATTGAGCATTTAATTAAAATGTATTTTATTTCAGTTCGTTAGTTTATTTATTTATTTATTTATTGAAATTTTAAACCCTAGTTAGGCGAACCATGGAAAAGTCTAGGAACAATAAAGTTTCTGAAAAAAACAACGTTCAATGACGTGATCAGATTCATTTGCTTTCACTACTGACGAGACTGGTTTCACTATTGGTGAGAAATTAGAAAACAACAAAAATTCAAAAGTTGCAAGACATTTCTAGAATATGGGTTGCCGAAAAAAATCCGGAGGGATATGAGAGAAAAAAGGCCGTTTCGGAACTGATGTGGAAGGTTGAACTGAGCTAAAATAAATTCAAGAAGTGGATGAAATCTGAAAATTCAACTACATATACTAGTTTGGGGGTTCTCAAGAAATAGTCAGGCACGGGAAGCCGTTCACAGATGTTGCATATATAAACTAATTATTCCTTAAGATTTTAGAACACTTACGCTAACATGAAAAAATATGAAATTGGAGTCAAGCCAATATTCGGATCTACATATGTATGTGAGCAAGTCTTCTCCACCATGACGACAGCTTGCAATCTTGCGTGAAGATGAGGGTGACGTCTTACAGCCTTGATGTACAGACACTGTGCACTGAGGTTCAGAAGCAAAAGTCACATTAATCAGTAAATATTTTAATTGGCTATTATTTTACAAATATATATTTTACATTGTTCAGTGAAATAGTCCTTTTTATATTCAGATTGACAGCTGACTACACGATGACGGCACACAGAAGAGGATTGCAGTTTTTATTTGCTACAGGTGGATCATTTAAGTTCGGCTTTTTATTTCGAGGAGTCAAATAGACACCAAATATTTTATTTGTAAGGAGTGCTCAACCCAGCTTCTTTTCAGAGTTCCAATGTTTTTGTATACAAAAATAAAATTTCATTTCCTCTGTAGCAGTTCCTTTATTTCAAAACTACAAAAGACTATTGTTTTTTTATATATCAAAGAGGTAAAATTCGATATATGTATGTAGTTTTATCTTCATTTATATGTCAAAAGGGTTTTTTGGCTCCCAGTGTGTTCTTTTGAGTGGGAAACGTGTCCAAATGGCTCTTTGAGTGTTGAAGGTTGCCGACCACTGCTCTAGTGAAACCCGATTTATATAACTCACTTTTCTAGGGTATTGTTAGCAGGGTTGGCAAGGTCAGTTTTGCCCGGGAAAAACTCTGGGAAAAACCGGGTAAAAGGGTAAGTTTTTCCCTAGGAAAAACTGGGTAAAACTTTTTTTTTCTGAAAAAATAGTAAAAAGGATAAAAAAGGAAGAATTAAACTTACTTTTAATTGATTACTAATAAATTTATACACTTAAGTTTCATATATTTACTATATTAGAACAGATAGACTAAACTATATACCTGTAGCTTCATAATAATAATGATAATATATTGGTTGGCGTAACATAGGTTTTCATTACTAGTTGTAAAAATTAAACGATGACCCCGACAAACAAAGATACACATAATTATGATTATCAGCAATCCATGAATTCATTAAGGTCATCCTCTGAATATCTAGAAGTTGATTGACATGTGCTTTCACTTATGATGCTATTATTGTCTTCATTATCTTTTGGTTCCTTCCATACAAAGTGCCTGTATACGTGAATAAGCTTAGCAACACGTTCATTGTTGAGTCTGTTTCTTAGCTTTGTATGAATAAGGTCTGCTGTGCTGAACAACCTCTGAATCCCACACTAGAAGGTGGACATGATGAAATAGATAACATCAGGGAGCGGAATTTTTTAACTAGATCTAATGAAGAAACTTTTATCATCTACTGCCAATATTTTTGATGGAATAATTTGCTCAGAGATTTCTGGAAAACTATTTTTGGAAATATTGTGATGTCTACTGTCTCATATGCTGCCAGGACAACCATTAAAATTCCATCCAAATGATCAACATAGTTACGTGCAATATCTTGTTGTTCGTCCGTTAAAGCAATCCATTTTTTATTTTTTTAATGGCATCTCGTCTTCAGTGATCAATTAAATAAGCAAGGAGGTGTTGTGGAGTTACAACTTCATTGAACCTTCTCTTTATTTCAGTTCTTATTTCTTCATTGATGTTGCTATCTGCGATGAGATTAAGCCAAGCCGTAACACAATCTTACAGGTTGTTGTGATCATCCTGTCAATAAAATATAATTTATAAAGTATTTGAATGTTATTGATCTAAAAAATATAATAAATATTACCTATATTAATTGTTATTAAAAACACTTATTTGCATTTTATTTATTTTCATATTTAGTTTTTCAATTGTGAATTACTGTAATATTTAAAAATTTATTTTAATTTCTAGAAATTGAATTAAATATTATAGCATTGAATTTTTATATTGGTAATTATTGTATGTTTTAGAAACTCACTTGGAAGAAATCCAGACCAATAGAAATTGTCTTAAGCTGCATCAGCAGGTTTCTTGCTTCCACAAGTAGGTGTCGGTTGTCAATATGATTGATGATATTTGTACTCGTTTTATGAGCTTCTCTGTCCCGTAATTCTACATACTTCGGATGATTTTTCACAAATGTTTCTAAGCAGTGCTCTTTGACTGGACCATCTGCAATAAAATTATATTTATCGAAATCCCATGTGATCATTCAACTATTGACAAGTAAATAAACTGTTTTTAAGATTTGGTTATTGTAATAATTTTTTTAACAACCAGAAGTTATAATAATTTGTAAAAGTTTAATTAATGTTATCTTTAAACATGCGAAACATTTTTAAAATTAAGAGGTAATATCAAGAATATGTTAACATGAAAATGTACACATGCTAGGAATAAAAAAATATTTTTCAAACTTGATTAAATTTTTAATTAGGATTTAGAATGATGAATATACCTTGTATTATTGTGAAGTTGTGGTAAGACACCACTTAATTCCTTCAATCAACCTGCTGACTGGTGGTGCTCACGGAAGTACCTCTGAACATCCTTTATGGCAGCCAAAACTGGTGTTGGAGTTGCTACGTTTTCCACAAGATTCAAATAATGTGCGCTACAACCATATAATATTATAGTCGGCCTCCAGTTGACAAGCATCTGCAATTACATAAGTATATTTACATCTATAAATAAATGAAATCATAATAACTTATACCTGCATATATGATAGTTGCTTTAAATAAATAAATATTTCAAAGAAAATGATTTTAGCTTTGTTTGGGAAATACTAACCTTACGAAGGAGTTCCATTTTTGTTTCATTATCTGACACAAATCCAACAACAATTGCTCCATATTCAGTCCCTACTTTTAAAATGCTGATCTTTGCTAGTTCAAAACAATATTCTGCAGTTTTGCTCTGACTTCCTGCACAGACCCAATCAAGTGGATATAATTTTTCTTCACAATGTATAGTACTGGCAATAATTGGATCATTGTGAATATTAGACCACCCATCTTGTGAAACGACACACATTTTGTTTTTAAATAGTATCTTCATTTCTGTATTTACTTCTGTATAAGCTTCATCTAGCAGTGGACTAGCAAGCTGCTTCCTAGTTAGCACTCGTCTGTGCTTCAGCCCATATCTTGTTTCTTCTAATTCATTTTGGAATGTATCATCATCAGCAACTCGAGAAGGAATACGATTCTAGAAGTAAACAAAAATAATGAATTTTACTCTATTTTTCCTACAAAATTTAATTTATAGATATATTTGGGTGATCTTTTAAGCAAATCAAATTTCTAATTGAACTACAAATCGAAATTTATAATAGGAATTCCATTAGCGATTTTTAATGTAGCTCCAGATAATCTAAGATATTGATAATAAAAATACATAATTTACCCTATTCTCAATCATGTTTAATTTGGAAACTTACCTTGTAGAAAAATTGAGCCCACTTCCCTTGAATAATTTTAAATTCCTCATCACTTGTTTGAAATTGCATCAGAATTACTATAAATTTTCACTGGAGTTGAACAAATTTTTGAGTGGTTGATTGAAGCCAGTATATCAGAATCAGACGTTTCGGAGAGGGATCCTGTTGAAACTGGTTGTGAGTTCTCAATTTCTCTAGTAGAACTTGTTTGATCATTGCTTTCATTTGTTACATTTATATCATCGGTGGTGCAGCTATTAGCATATTGACAATCCATGGGAGTAATGCTGCTTATATTAATTTCTTGGTTAGGATTAATAGCTTTGGCATTTACAGATGGGGCTGAAGTGTTTACAGAACACTTTTTATGATGGTCTTTTATTCGATCAATTCCTTTTGCTATTATTCTTAAATAATTTTGCAACGAACTTAATTGCTAGAAATATCTTCATATTCAGACCACAATGATTTTTTGGCCATCCACCAAGAATACCATGATTTCTTTGTATATTTTGGCACATTAAATATTCTAAAATAAAATATAGGAAATATACATTAGTAGCTGAGGTAAAAAAATAAATAAATGTAAAATTTCAAAGTTTTGGACTAAATATTGCTAAAAATTCAAGTTGATAACGCTATGGAACCTACATAACAAAGACCACTGAAATTTTATGTTTGTGTGTTTTTTCCTGTTTTTCCCAGTTTTACCCAGTTTTTCCCAGTTTTATCCTAAAAAAACTAGGTAAAAGGGTCAATAGGAATTGTTTTTTTCCCAACCAAGCCTGATTGTTAGACGTTTTATACCACTTACCTATCTTGATACATAGCTCTTGGTTTTTTTATATGTGTTTATTCAACTTAGTATCATTGTACCTGTTCATTGTTTAAGGCTGATTTTCGCGCGTTCGGGGAGGTAGAAGGGTGATACCAAGATTTGGTAACCAGTAGTAAGGTTTGTGGAAGCCTCACAAGAGTTCGGCGACGTAGTGGGGCGATACCGAGAGTTGGTAACCAGTAGTAGGGTTCGTCGAAGCCTCGAAAGAGTTCAGCGATGTAGTGGGGCGATACCAAGAGTTGGTAACCAGTAGTAAGGTTCGTTAAAGCCTCGAAAGAGTTCGAAGATGTAGTGGGGCGATACCGAGAGTTAGTAACCAGTAGTAGGGTTCGTCGAAGCCTCGAAAGAGTTCGGCGATGTAGTGGGGTGATAACAAGAGTTGGTAACCAGTATTAAGGTTCGTGGAAGCCTCGAAAGAGTTCGTGGGCGTAGTGGGGCGATACCGAGAGTTGGTCACCAGCAGTAGGGTTCGTGGAAGCCTCAAAATAGTTCATGTCACACTTTGAATGAATGATTCCGTCTACACACGTCTTCGTAGATATTCACACCTACAAATTTACCAAGTTCAAGGCCCTTACCATTGACCCTGATTCGGTGGTAAAAATGTTAATGAATGGGTAAAATTTAAATCTTGAATCCTTTCAACAATTAAGTCCTCTCAAATTAATGGTTTAAATTAAGGTATAAGTATAGGGGAGGGACAGGTGTTAGTGTGAAAGTGGTGAGATCGTTATCTTGGGTCGTTTGTTGTGTACTCAAGTAGATGTGAGATTCACCTCGTTCTATTAATACCAATAGTTGGTAACCAGTAGTAGGTTTCGTGGTAGCCTTGAAACAGTTTGGGGACGTATTGGGGTCATACCAAGAGTTGGTAAACATTAGTAGGGTTTGTGGAAGCCTGGGAAGAGTTCGAGGACGTAGTGGGGTGATACTAAGATTTAGTAACAAATAGTAGGGTTAGTCAAAGGCTTGCAAGATTTCTGGGACGTAGTGAGGTGATACCAAGATTTGGTAACCAGTAGTAAGGTTCGTGGAAGCTTCTAAAGAGCTTGTGGACGTAGTGGGGAGGTACCGAGAGTTGGTAACCAGTAGCAGGGTTTGTGGAAGCCTCTAAAGAGTTCAAGGCCGTAGTAGGGTAATGCCAAAAGTTGGTAACATGGAGTAAGGTTGGTGAAATCCTCGAAAGAGTTACGCGACGTAGTGGTGCGATACGTTTTCCAACTCTTTGGAGGCTTTCACGAACCCTACTACTCATCACTAACTCTTGGTATCGCCCCCTACATCTTCAAGCTCTTTCAACGATGTAGGAAGTGATGCCAAGAGTTATTGATAAGTAGTAGGGTTTGTGAAAGCTTTCAAAGAGTTGGAAGACATAGTGAGGCGATACTATGAGTTGGTAACAAGTAGTAAGGTTCATGAAAGCCTTGAAAGAGTTCAAAGATGTTGTAGGCTGATAGCAAGAGTTGGTAACCAGTTGTATGGTTCGTGGAATCCTCGAAAGTGTTCGCAGACGTAGTGGGGCGATACCAAGAGTTGGTAACCAGTAGTAAAGTTTGTCGAAGCTTCGAAAGAGCTTGAAGACGTAGGGGCGATACCAAGACTTAGTTATAAGTAGTAGGGTTCGTGAAAGCCTCCAAAGAGTTGGAGGACGTAGGGAGTAACAAGGAGTAACAAGGAAAGTAAGTACCCTAGGAGACCTTACGGTCCATTCAAAGAGGTACCTTTGGACTAGCAATCGAACAGGCACATGGCTGCTCAATTGTTTTGCGTCCCTAAACGGCCACTTTTCAAGACTTTGTCTAGTCTTGACTTGAACTGGTCAACAGATTCACTGTTGACAACTTCCACTGGAAGTGCGTTCCACTTACCGCAGATACTGTAGGTGAAAAAATTTCCACACAGATTGCGGTTGTAACGCTTCAGTTCAAGTTTGAAGCCATGATTGCGCGTTCTGTTCTCACTCAGTGTCAAAATATCCCGGTAGTCAACATTGTCGAACCATCGAAGTATTTTGAAAACTTCGATGAGCTGACCACGCAGTCTACGGGTTTCCAGCGAGAACAGATCTAATTTCCTCAGTCTATCGTCATAACTTTTATGTTGGATAGAGGGAATCAGTTTGGTTGCCCTAGCTTGTACGCGTTCCAACCTTGCGATGTCCTTTCGAAACGAAGGACTCCAAAATTGTACGGCATACTCCAGGTGTGGCCGAACCAGGGAGTTTTACAGACAAAGTACTATCTCCTTGTTACGGTATTCAAACTGGCGCTTTATGTAGCCTAACATCCTTTGGGCTTTCTGTTCTGCCTCGATGCACTGTTTCGAGAACTTGAGGTTGCTAGTAATAGTTACACCCAAGTCCTTCTCAGTGTCACTCGATTCAAGAGCAGTGCCCTTAAGGATATACTGAGATTGGGGGTTTCTGTGGCCGATATGCATCACTTTGCATTTCCCCACGTTAAAAGGCATTTGCCACGTGTCCGACCACTCCCCAATCTTCCCAAGATCTTCCTGCAAACGGGCAGTATTTTCATCCTTTGCAACGTTCATACCAAGCTTGGTATCGTCGGCAAATTTGGAACACTTTGCAACCATGTCACCGTCCATGTCGTTGACGTAGATGATGAATAGTAGTGGTCCCAGGACATAACCTTGAGGCACCCCGCTAGTAACGGGCACCCACTCAGAAGCCTGTCCATTCACCACCACCCGTTGCCGTCTGCCACTTAGCCAGTTCTCGATCCAGCCGGCTACTTTTCCGTCTATGCCCAGCGCTCGCACTTTCCAGAGAAGGCGGCGGTGTGGTACCTTATCAAAGGCTTTCTGAAAGTCTAGGTAGACCACATCCACCGCCTTGTCCCGATCGTGCTCACTGAACACGAAGTGGAAGAATTCCACAAGGTTCGTCAGGCATGACCGTTGCCTTCGAAAGCCGTGCTGGGAACTCCTCAGTAGTAGCTTTGACTCTAAATGCGACGTCATTTTTTCCACCATCATGCTTTCCATGAGTTTACCGACTATCAAAGTCAGACTGATAGGTCGGTAGTTCGACGGTTGGCTTCGGTCTCCTTTCTTGAAGATAGGAGTCACCTCCGCTTCACGCCAGTCTCTAGGAACGCATTCGGTCCGGATTGACATGTTGAAGATTGCGCTCAGGTGTCGTGACACTTGATCGCGCACTTCTTTTAACACTTTAGGTAGAAACCCATCCGGGCCGGGTGACTTATTCGTCATTAGGTCACTGATTTTTTTTTTTATTTCCCCTTCAGTGAAGTCCATATCCTCCAGCTTTTCCCCCGAGTAGGAATCCATTGGCTGGGGGATGGGACCACACTCTTCAGTAAACACTGAAGAGAAGTAGTCGTTGAGGAGGTTAGCATTTTCTGCATCTAAGTGCTTTAATGCGCCCTCCTCATTTTTCAAAGGGCCAATCGTTCGACGGATTGGTCTACGGCTGTTCACATATCCAAAAAACTCCTTGTGATTCTCTTTACAGAGTCTCGCCACTCGGAATTTCTCAGACCGCTTAGCCGCCCTTATGCTGGACTTCACTCTCCTTACTAGCCTCTGGTATTCGTCAAGGTCACCCAAGATCTTCGATTGCCGGTACACAGTTCTCTTCTTCCTAAGCAGTTGGCCGATTTCTCGATTAAACCACCTTGGTGTAACAGAAGACCGACGGGGACATTTCAGAGGGATGAAACGCGATTGAAGATTCATGAATGTGGTTTTGAAACTGTTCCACGAGTCTTCAACAACATCGCACACTTCTAGCCTCGCGTTAGTCAGTCCAGCACGAAGACCTGCAAAGTCTGCTTTTTTCAAATCGAGTTTCCTCGATTTACTAGTTGCAGGCCCTGCCTTTTGGACTTTGACTTCAAATCTAATTAGTCGTTGGTCACTGCCACCGAGCTCTTCGCTAACAGAAAGTTCCCGTAATGAGGTATACTGCCTTATTCTGGACCCTTTGCAGTTTAAGGACTTGGGTCTTGGAAACTACGTTTATAGGGACAGGGGAAAACAGGAGTTTAGAGTGAATGCACGCATTATAGATCTTAAGTTTATTGGAGGTGCTCAGGTTTACGAATTTGTAAAATTCACCCAAGTCCCTCCGTGCATTCTGTGTAGTTTTCGCTACATGACTCCTATACCCACCAGTCGTAATTTGTAGTCCCAGAACCGTGCCCTCTGTGCGGTATGGGATGCGTGCACCCCCACACGGATGTCTGCCAGTGTCCTACGGAATAGTGGGCATTGGTGGATATCTTCCATCTTCTCTCGAAAGAGTTGATGTTTTCGATTTCCACTGCCGTACTTCGTGCCATGAAATTCGCATTCCGATAAGGCCCCGTACATATCATTGTTATTTTGTCCGCAAATTGGACGTATAAGAAACCCTCAGTCAAGGGTTGGGGAAGGTCTATGGTGTAAATATTACAGAGCAGGGGACTGATGCACCCACCTTGCGGCACCCCCGCCTTGAGTTCGAACTCAGGGCCGCTATAATCTTTGATACTCAGAAACGCCCTACTCTCCATCACGTAATCACAAAGAATCCTCGAGAGTATGGAATTGAGGCCTAGTTGTAAGATCTTATATTGTAGGCCTCTCCTCCATACTTTGTCAAAGGCCTTTTTGACATCGTGTAGCACCAGATTTGCATGGCGTTTTTCTGATTTTACTTTTGCCAACTTCTCGGTAATTACGGCTAACGCCGTGTCTGTTCCTCGCTTCGCTCGAAAGCCATGTTGTTGTATATTGTGAGAGTTGTTATTCTCGAGGAACGTATTTACCCTGTTAGCCAGTATCTTCTCCAAGACTTTCCCTGAAAATTCTAGGAGAGATATGGGCCTGAAGTTGGCTGGACTGTCCGGTGGTTTACCGGCTTTTGGAATGAATATCATTTTCGCTACCTTCTAGTGGTCAGGAAGGTAACCCACATTTAGGCATGCGTTCATGATATTCATGAGCCTTAATAAGATATTGGGCGGGGCTCAAATAAAATTCTCCTTGGTCAGTCCTGTACGCCCAGGTGCTCGCTGTCGAAAGGATTTTAAGGTTATTGAGAGTTCCTCGGCAGTAATTCTACCACCGAGTCCCTCCATTTCCCTATCCTGTGATACGCAATGGTGAGGGTGGGTTCTGTGTATTTGATTATTCAAGTTGTTAGTAATTTCGTCTTCGAAGTCCAAATCGAAGTCATCATTCTCTTCCGGGGATATCTTAAATATAGATGCCCAAAAGGGTCTGAATTTCTCTTCGATTCTTTCCACGTCAGAAACTTCAATGTCGTCACGTATAAGTTTGATAGTCTTTGCTAGCTGTCCGCCTTTTAGTCGTTTAACCGTCTGCTAGAATGTACGTGAGTCGGTTTCTACGTTTAGTCCGTCAATTAAATTATTCCAGAGTACATTCTGTTGGTCCCTTATGAGATTCATTAGTTCGTCGCGTATGAGTCGTGTTTGTCGGTCTGTGTTGATGTTGGGGCCAGTGAGGTTCACTTCATTGATCCGTTCCTTATATTCCCTCGCGAGGGATTTCATTCTAGGGGTCCATGATGGGGCAGGGAGAGTTTTAAATTTAACTCTGGGGACGGCTTCCTAGTCGGCTTTCAATAAATTTTCATTTAATTTATCCAACTCCTCGTCAATTTCTACTAGGGAGGCATTATTTAAGGGTTCTGGGTTATAACTTTCGAGGAGTTGTTTATACTTATCCCAGTTGGCTCAAGCGTAGCTCTTTCGCTCTGGGATAGGGATTTGAATGGGGGAAGTTTAGACTCTAATAAGGATAGCCTGGTGGTCGCTGGGAATAGGGAGGCCCGGCTCAATGAAGTAGTTATATGGGAACATATTGCTAGTTAGAACAATGTCTGGTTTGGTGGCTGACCTGTCAGTGATGTAAGTGGGAAAGTCTGGTCCAATTCTAGTCATAATGTGTCTATCAATAAGTGTCTCGAGATTCCTGCCTGCTGGGTTGGTCGATGTATAACCGGAGGCAGCGCTTCTTGCATTGAGGTCTCCGGCAAAGAGAACGGTTCTGCCGTGACCACATAGCTGCAAGAAGTTTGGAAGGGGCAAATACCCTCTCTTTGGGGGTTGGTACCCCGTTGCCAGGACCAGGGGTCCCACGGCCGTACGGACCTCCACAGCAAGATAAGATTCGTCGAGTCCACTTATTGATCTGAAGTCAAGACCTCTTTTCACAGCTATAGCGCATCCGTCAAAACGTTCTCCGCTGTGATTTTTTGTCAAGACTTCGTAGGGAAAGATTTTTATTGGGTTAGCGTCATTTATTCCATGTTCGGAGATAAATATAACGTCTGGGTTGCATTGTCTTATTACATTACCGTATACTATTTTTATTTGTCTATCTGTCAGAGTTCAATTGTAATATTTTTAGAGTCGTCATTTTATAGTTCACTTAAGGGTTTTTGAGTGTAGTATGATGTTTTTAGGACTTATTCTCTTACGAGCTTAGGTCCTTGTGGAGTGTTTGGGGGTGTTATGGTTTTTCCTGGGCGTTTTTTTCTGTACTTGCCGTCGGTAAGGGTGATAAAAGAGTCTGGAGTCAGTTTAATCAGGCCTTGGAGTAAAGCCTTCTCGACCTGCTTTTCACTGAGCTCGTCCGAGGTGAATTCCCATTTGTATATTCCGGCTATTAAACCTTCGGATACATCTAGGGAGTCCATCTCCTTAGGAAAAGGGGACCTTTTGGCAGCGAATACCTTCAAGTTAATTTTTCTTGAATGGTATGCGTGCCTAAATTCCCTCTTGCAAGAAGAGGACGATCTCAGGCGTCTCTGGAGCTGCGAGGTTTTCCGTGAGTGGGGTGAACGTGCCCCTGCCTCCGTGACTTCGTTATTAACCCTGGTGGGTGTGTTTGCGTGGGTGGTTTTGTTTTGGTGGATTTCTTTCGCTTGTTTTTGTTCCGTGCGTGCTTTTGCAGCTTGGATCCTGGGGTACCCGGAGGAAGCTGGGGTTGTGGCATTGCTGGGGGTTGGGAGCTTCTGACAACTAGTCTCGCACTGGGGTTTGAGACTAATTTTCAAAATCTCTTCTAACCGCGGGTTCGAGGGGAACCACATCTTCTCCATTCCATTATTAGTTAGCATCTTATTTAGATCATCTGCAAAGCACCCCGTGGAGGAGAGAATCGCAATATGAGCATAATATATGCAACACATAATTTTCGTCGAGTTTTCATTCTCGACGTGGAGAAATGTAGGGTTCCCTTTCGACTCCGCTACCGCAGCTTTGGCAACCTTGGCATAGGTGGTGTTGGCCTTAGTTTCCTCTCCTAGTTTTTTTAATGTGGCTTTCTTCTTAAGGATTTGCTTTTTGATAGGGCAGGCCATGGAGAGTGTCTTATGTTCCCCGGTGCAGTTAAGACACTTCATGGAGGTGCTTTTGCAGCTTCTCCAAAAGTGGTTGTCCGATGCGCAGATGGAACACAAAATAACATTCCCTTTGGGGCAGTTGGCTGTAGGGTGCTCCTCATACTTATAGCATTTGAAGCACATTTGGAGTCGATAAACTCCTCGCGTTCGACCTGCTCGGGGAAGATCCGAACGTTAAAGAGGAGCATACCACACTTCGTAGCCTTTACCGCCATCGCCGAATCCGTGAAAACAATCTTAAAGACGTGCGTATAGTCCTTGAACTTAAGGACTTCCGCTACTTTGGCCCAGGGATGGTTCTTTTCGACCTCAGCATGAATTTCTTCGATGCTGTGGCCACCGTCCCAAGGATCGAGGCGTCGAAGGATGATGCTGCGATGAGTCTTTATTTGTGGAGGTGTGTGGGGTCTGAGGTTTATTTTTTTTCAAGGATTCAGCTGCTTTTTGGGAGGTGAGGACTTCACAATCACTCTCCTTTTGGCAGATAGCCGAATATCCATTGTGAGTTTCAATTAGTCTGACTAGGGTTACCCCTTGTTTCCCGTGGGTGATGGCGAAGACCTCTCCCCGATCTGGCTTGGGGCCATCGGAGAGGGTCCTCAGTGGTATCCACCGAGTCTCCCTCATTTATTTCTCTATTTCCGCATAGGGTCTGAAAAAATAAATTTTACGAAGACTCGGAGTGTTTGGCTATGTTCGTGTGTGTGTTTGTGTGATATTTTTCACCAGTGAGAAAAGAGTGGGTCAAAGTGAGTAGTCCATGTCCAAAAACAAAAACAACCCGAGCAAAATGGCACTTTACCTTAGGTGCAGGCGCTTTTCGATAGCCTGTAGGTCTTAGGTCCACCTTAAAGGAAGTCCGATGTGAAAAACGGAGGGGAAGGGCGGAAGCAAGCTCACCCTCGCTACCGACGCACGAAGCGAGTGAAAATTCACTTTTTAATTGATAAAACGCAATGTCACTAACGAACGTAGGCTGAATCAGTACTCTTGAGCGAGCAATCACTAAACACGCGAAAAAAACAATTTCACAAATCGTATGCGAAGTCAAACGTAAGGTTTGCTTTATCAGAACACACATGAGAAGAGCAAGACTTACTTGGAAAGCAAAGCAGTCTTGGTAACCAGTAGTAGGGTTCTTCGAAGCCTCGAAAGAGTTCAGCGACGTAGTGGGGTGATACGAAGAGTTGGTAACAAGTAATAGGGTTCGTCGAAGCCTTGAAAGAGTTCGGCGATGTAGTGGGGCGATGCCAAGAGTTGGTAACCAGTAGTAAGGTTCTTAGAAGCATCGAAAGAGTTCGGCGACGTAGTGGGGCGATACCAAGAGTTGGTAACCAGTAGTAAGGTCCGTCGAAGCCTCGAAGGATTTCGGGGACGTAGTGGATCTCTCTGTTGAAGGTCTTTTTGGACTCTTTTTTCTTGTTTGAACGAAGCCTGGGTAAATCGACGATTAAGTTTAGTGAACGATAGAATGAATGATGTTTCAGATGCTAATTATCGACGTTTTATTTTCGACGGAATTTTGAAATCGTCTGCGAGTGTTAAATTTATTTTACCCTCTTTTTAACCTTTCCTATTCTCACCTAGCTTACGTCCCACCTCCCATATCGAAGTAACTCATCTTTACTTCTCTTCATTGAAATCTTAAATAATTTTTAAGTATTAAATATAAGCCGACAATTTTGTCAAGGCTCAGAGTAAGTTAGGTTGTATTTAATTTTTGTTTTTATTTAGGCGGAATTTTTTTCTACATTACAGATTTACGACTCAGCAAAGATCATGAGATCCACTCGAGGTTAGTACAAGAGAGAAGGTACAGGGTGGAACTCAGAGGAGATGGAAAGGTATAAGGGATAAAGGATATGCCAAAATAATTAATTTAACAATATTTGTTTAGATAAGTTATATTTTAAATTAATATTTATCAATTTTGTTCTTAAACATATTACCTGTAGTCTTTCAACGAGATTCCTAAGCAAGTTATTCCAGGTTTGTGTTATTTTATAAAAAAAGAAATCCTGTGCTTTTGCAGTAATAAATAGGGTTTTTTTACTAGCTTGTAACCGTTATTTCTAATCTTGGTGATCTATTTCAAATATTGAATTATAGCTCATATTAGTGATCTCGTCTAGTATTTTAAATACTTCGATAAGTTGGCCACGCTGAAACCGATCTTACAGTGACAGTAAATTGAAGTGTCTCAGTCTATCATCATAGGATTCATTTTGGGACGCGTTCTAATATTGTAATTTCCTCCCGCCTATATGATGAACAGAATTGTACCGCATAATTTAAATGAAGTCTTACAAGCGCCCTTATATGAGGAAAGATTATTGTCCTTTGATTTAAATACTTTAGTTCTCTATTATAGAACCTCATTTGCCCATTGTGAAACTAGAGTACATTGTTTTGGGAATTAACCACCCATATCGTAATCTATTGGTAGATTATCATTACCTATATGACTACCTTACACTTTTCAACGTTGAATTGCATCTGCCATTTTCCGACCATTCGATTAATCTTTCTTTTTGTAAGTTTTCACAATCACTATGGTGTTTTGCCCTAGTACCGAGTTTGGTATCATAAAAAAATGAAAGTTTGCAAAATAAGTCCAAATGATTTATTTATTTATTGACCTCTAAATGCTTTACGATCCTACCTTGAACAGTAAACTCCTGGAGTTTACCGCCGATAGACGTAACGACTTAAATTTATTCAATAGAAGCAAAGAACTGGGCCTAAAGTTTACAGGATCAGCTTTTCTTCTTTCTTTATTTTTGATAGTTGGTGTTACATTTGCTGCTTTAAATATTCATAAAATATTCTCTCAATAAGTTCCTTTAATTATAAGAACTCCGTGCTTTGAAAAATTTAATTTTCTAAATATAAATACTAATGACATTCTCAACAGTATTGCTGGTTTTCGTTATGTTATTCAATCTAATTTATTTGTCCATGTTGTTTATCGACACTCCTCTTGGTCGTCTTTGGTCAATTGGAATCCGATCTGTAAAGATTCCTAGTCATCTTTTTTTTTAATCTTGAAACATGGCCACCTAAATTCCACTTTCGGTTCTTTATTGTTTGTATGTAACACTATTCTTCAATCGCATCGTGGACGAGATCTCCCCACCGGATAATGAAATGCAAACAAAAATCAGAATGACAATCACTAGCGAGACCGAAGAGAGCAACTGCTCCCCATGGGGGTGGTGTGAGTCGCCTTATGTTTTGTACAACAACAAATAATAGTTGAATCCTTCATGACCACAAGGGTGCACTGAATCCAGGTCAATGGTATGTAGATATGAGTGTGCCCATAAGGATCGGGTACTAGTGCTCTATCTGTACAGTTCCGGAAAAGTGGAGATTGTGGGTATGTTGTGTTGTGAAGGTGGGAATGGAAATGATAGCGTATGGAGCGACGTATCTTCGTGGAGGGTATCAGGGTATCGGCCCAGTGGACCATCAGCAAATGGATTATTGATTATTTTAACTATATCTTGAAGTTTGGTCTGTTTACATATCTAGGAAAAATGTTTTCTCTCCCACCATGTGTTTTTATAATTCATTCTCGGGTTTTGAGGTCAGATTAGGTCAGTCCAGGGATTATGCGTTGATTATATACTTCTCCTTTCAGATTGATGAGAATTTTACTTTTGACGATTGTTCCTTTCTTCCAAATACTTGCAAACTGTGAGGAATCCAGCGCTGTGGAGCGTTTGGTTATACAAACACACTTCAATTAAGTAAGATAATATTTATTGTTAACAAAGTCAGGTAGGAATTCTTCTTGGTTGCTCAAGTCAAATGCCTGCAACTCGCGTGAATGGAGAGCTTAGAGGTGAACGCTGAAGGTGGCAATTGGTGTGGAGCGAGGGTGGCAGTGAGTGTCGAGGAGATGAAAACAACATCTATAATTCACATCTCTTCTCAGTGTCACTAAAATAGGCTCGCGTGGCGTGAGATTGCTAGGTGTCACCATTATAGGGTTGCCAGCAGTTGCTGGCTGCTCCAGTTGGATTTAAGATCTTGTCATTCGACCGAGGTTTATTTTATCTACGATTTCCCGGTGGCCAATTTCCCCTATTCTGCACCTGCAAGTCAACAGTTAGTTAGTTCGCTATGACTTTTGTCACTAATGAGCACAATATTATCAACGAATTGTAAGTGGTTGAGGTATTTCCGATCTATCTGGGTAACCTTGTTTGGTCAATTTAACTTTCTGGGAATTTCGTCATGACAAAAAAAAAATATTATTTTGCAATTCCACCTACTTTATTCCTCTCTAGCATGAGTTTTTCTGCACTTTTATGTTGGGTTTACAGTTAGGGTAAATAAGATTTATAATTTTGATATGGACCCGATCAAAGACTAGGTTCTTCAAGGCTATAGAGATATCTGGCGGCTTTTTTTTATTGAGTCCATCTTTTTAATAGTTTGTTTGTTGTATTATTATGTTTTATTAATGGGTTGGCTGAGTGTTCGCTCGGTTGTTGCTCATCTAACTTAGCTTTTTAGTTTAATGGTATTTAATATCATATAAAGTTTGTTGAAACACGAAAATAAACCTATTATCTGAAGATATTTAGACTCATTTGGTCATATTTATTGCGTTCCATTTTTGTTATGGCATTGCAATAGTGTTCTAGAATTTTGCCTATTTTAAGATATTCATTGAGGACGCAGATTAGCTGATCTAACATCATTTCAATGGCATTTTAAACAGATTAGTGTATGTACAATCGTTTCTAGGACATCTTTGAGCAGATTACTTTATCTATAATCATTTACATGGCATCTTTGAGCAGATTAGCTTATCTACAATCATTTTATGGCATTTTTGAGCAGATTAGTTTATATACAATCGTTTACATGACATATTTACGTAGCTTAGCTCATCTACAATCGTTTCCATAATATCTTTAAACAGATTAGCGTAAGCACAATCGTTTATATAACATCTTTGAGTAGATTAACTTATATACAATCCTATTAATTAACTTATCTACAATCTTTACCATGGCATTTTTACTAAATTAGCTTATGTACAATCGTTTTCATGCCATCTTTACGAAAGTTAACTAATTTAAAATCATTTACATAGCATCTTTAAGCAGATTAGCTTATCTACAATCGTTTATATGGCATCTTGAGCAGGTGAGCTTATCTATAATCGTTCCATTGGCATCTTTTAGCAGATTAGCTAATCTACAATAGTTTCCATGGCATCTTTAAGCGGATAAACCTATCTACAGTCGTTTCCATGGCAACTTTAAACAAATTAACTTATCTACAATCGTTTCCATGGCATCTTTAAGAGGATTAACTTATATACAATACTTGCAATGGCATCTTAAATCAGATTAACTTATGTTTAATCATTTTCCTGGCATATTTAGCAGATTAGCTTATATACCATCCTTTCAATGGCATCTTAAATCAAATTAACCTATCTACAATCGTTTCCATGGCATCTTTAAGCAAATTAACTTATCTACAATCGTTTACATGGCATCTTTAAGAGGACTAACTTATATACAATACTTGCAATGGCATCTTAAATCAGATTAACTTATGTTTAATCATTTTCCTGACATCTTTAGCAGATTAGCTTATATACCATCCTTTCAATGGCATCTTAAATCAAATTAACCTATCTACAATCGTTTCCATGGCATCTTTTAGCAGATTATCTTATCTACAATGGTGTTTTTTTCAATTATTGATCAATTCTCGGGTGTTATTCATCTTCTTTTGTAGGTTCAAAAGATTTCCATGATATACTTAGTTGAGTTTATACAGGGTGATAAAAGTATCACTGTAGTAAGAAAGTTTATGCGTCTTACAATTGTTTACAGTAAGTGTGGAAAATATCCTTGTGCACAAACACGGAGATTGATGCTTTTCAGTTTTCCTTACCGACATTATTTCACGTTTCAATAAGTAGTTATTTTTACTGTTGATAGACTTTTAAGACACCCTCTATTTGGGTAAGAATAACTTTATCCTTGTGTTCGTTGGTTCTGAGTTTGAGGATTAGTTGCAAAAAATTGAAAATGATGTTTTCGATAATCAAGTTGTGATCAAAGGTATTGGGGTTCTCCAGGTCTGTTTTTCGATTCTTTCTTCCCCTCTGTATTCTCAATTTTAGTCTTAGACAATTGTTTACTGAAATAGATCGTCCCCTTTTTCATTGTTTACTCAACAAGATCTTGTATTTTTATTATTTACCAACTATATATTATCCTTTTCATTGTTTATTCAATTGGATCTTTTCCTTTTTAATTGTTTACTCAACTATATTGTATCCCTTGTTATTGTTTACCTAACTAGATCGTGTCCGTTTTAATTTTTACTAAACTATATCTTTCTCTTTTTTATTGTTTACTTAACTATATCTTGTTCTTCTTCATTGTTTACTCAACTAGATCTTGTCCTTTTTCAGTGTTTAATAAATTAGATATTGTCTTTTAACATTGTTTAATCAACTAAATAGTGCCCCTTTTCATTGTTCGATCAACTACATATTGTCCTTTTCATTGTTTACTCAAGCTGATATATCTTCGATTGTATAATTAACCAGAGTTGTCTTTTGCATTGTGTATCCAAGTAGATCGTGTCCTTTTTCATTGTTCATTCAATTAGACAGTCATTTTACATTGTTGGCTCAACTAGATCTTGTCCTTTCCATTGTTTACTCAACTATATTTTGTACTTTTCATTGTTTACCAAACTAGATATTGATCTTTTTTATTGTTTACTAAACTTTATCTTGTTATTTGTCATTGCTTGCTCAACCTAATCTTGTCTTTTTCTATTGTTTATTCAACTAAATCGTGTCCCTTTTCATTGTTTACTCAACTATATCTTGTCTTTTTCATTGTTTACTAAACAAAATATTGTCCTTTTCCATTGTTTACTCAACTAGATATTGTCATTTTCAATTTTCAGTCAACTAGATATTGTTATTTTCATTGTTTACTCAACTTGATATATCCTTTATTGTATAATCGACCAGAGTTGTCCTTTGCATTGGGGATCCAACTAGATCTTGTCCTTTTTCATTGTTTAATCAACTAGATCTTGTTTTTCATCATTGTTTATTCAACTATAATTTTTCCTTTTTCATAGTTTACTCAACTGGATATTTTCCGTTTTATTTTTACTCAAATATATCTTGTCCCTTTTCATTGTTTATTCTTTATTAGACTCAGACACTTTTCATTGTTTACTCAACTTTATCACGGACTTTGCTATTGTTTACTCAACTAAATCTTGTCTTTTTCATCGTTATTTTAACTAGATCTTATCCTTTTTCATTGTTTATTCAACCAAATATTGTTTTTTTTATTGTGTATTCACCAGACCTTCTCCCTTTTCATTGTTTACTCAACTATATATTGTCTTTTTCATTGTGTAACAAGTAGATATTGTTCTTTTTCATTGTTTACTCAACTAGTTCGCGTCCTTTTTCTTTGTTCACTCAACTAACTCGCATCCTTTTTAAAAGTTTATTCAATAAATCATTATCCTTTTCCATTCTTTACTCAACCAAATCTTGTCCTTTTCATTGTTTACCGACTAGATATTGTCTTTTTCATTGTTTCCTCAATTAGATCTTGTCTTTTGTCATTGTTTAATCAACTAAATATTGTCCTTGGTTATTGCTTACACAACTAGACCTTGACCTTTTATTGTTTACAGAATTAGATCTTGTCTTTATCGTTTACTCAACTAGATCTTCTCCCTTTTCATTGTTTACTCTACTATAACATGTCCTATTTTATTGCCCTTTTCCATTGTTTACTTAACTAGACCTTATCTTTTTTTTAATTGTTTATTTAACTAGATCTTCTCTATTTCATTTTCCTCCCCTATTTGCTACTTTCCCATTCAATTTATATGTGAAATTTGTGTATTCGAATTTTCAATGCTGCTGAATGGACTTTGTGTTCAACCAAGTTCTAATATCATCATAAAATCTATTTCCTTCGGTATTGGAAGTTAACTTTCTGCCTCTCACCTTCACTTTCCACAATTTATTTTCTTTCGTTTCTGGTAAAGGCGCAATTTTGCCAAGCGAACAGAAGAAATTTAAGCGCTTTTTGGAGGGTGGAAACACGAAGTGTTTACAGGCATTAATTAATTATTTTCTTGCAGTTTCCTTTGGGATTTAATGAATTTTGTGAATCAAAGTGTAAATTTATAAAAAAGCAAGACCCTTATACAGGAAAATTTAAAGCAATCGAATACCTGTAGAGAGGTAGGAAGACAGCGGGCGATATTTTCATATTGTTGAGCCCCACTCTGAGCAGATCTGAGTTTTTTAAGGCTATCAAGCGGCTTAAAGAGATAGGCAACTGTCTTCCAAAAGTGAAGACCACCCAGCCCCAATCAGTCAGGGCTCAAACCTTTATCAAGAACAAGATGAAAAAGATCATGAAAAGTCGAAGCAGGAGTGGGAGACAACACGCTTTGGAGGCATAAATGAGCCATGTGACCACGCAAAAACTGGTGAATGATGATCTGAAATTTCGCCCATTCAAGAAAGCTAAAAATCAATACTGCTCATACAACGGCGCCTTGGTGACTCTCAACCTCCAGTTTTGTAGACGGATGAGAAGTTGTTCACTACCCAGTGCACCAACGACAAGCATTCTAGTTTAACAGTGGACATCTTTCACGAGACAGAAGCTAGTTTCGGTGATGCTGTGTGCAGGCGTAACATCAATGACACCAATACACATCTTCATTGAAGGGCGGATAAAGACCAATCAACATGTTTATTTGAACCTTTTTTAAGAAAGTCATCTCCCGGGTGGATATCACCATAGGAAATGCAAGTGTAACCCTTCAATAAGATGGAGCAAACTACCCCACAGCAATTCAGTTCCAAATTTTAGTTATTCATCAAAGATTAGGCCCGGTTTTCTACGAGAATACCCCGGAGGAAATTCAGCACGAACTCGAGAAGAAACAATCATGGGCCAAAATAAATAAGATAAAGAAATTCGGGAAAAACAAAATATCGTAAAGATCATATTTCCAGAGACCGACATCCCCAGAAAAGCCCAAATTAAGGGATTCGTAGGTTTTTACCTTAAAGTAGCACACGACAAAATTAAAGTGAATAATATGGAGAGAACCACCCAACCAGGGAGTGTCCGACAGCAGAACAAGTGTGCTCGAACTACGCTTACGTCGGACACAAGGGAAAAATTTGTGTAAATAGGAACCAAAGGTGGGCCAACTGTGTAGTGGACCATGAAGTGACACATTCGCTGGGCCACTACTAAAAACAAAAAGAACTACCCTAGTAAATAAACCGAAAAGAAGACCACGGAAGCAAACGCAGCAGCTACAGTGGCCCAGCCAATCTCGAGAACACACTCCCACACTAATTGTTGCCAAGGGAAATAAAAAAGTAATAATTTTATTAATCCATGCGCACATGACCAACCTAGCTCACTCTGATACATTCAACGAAGTGTTAAACACCTTACTAATGAAAAAAGGGTATCAAAAAGAACCTATGGTTTTCCTCAAATCCCCCCTCAGAAGACATTATGAAAATTACTCTGGTAGATGAAGAGACTGAAGAACAAGAATCAACAAAAGAAAGTGAAGAACAAGAAGTAACAGAAGATGAAGGAACCGGAGAGAAAACGACAAGAACTAAGTAAACAAAAGAAGAAAACATCGACCAAATCCCCGGAAAGAAAGGACGGCTGACAAAAGAAGAAGCACTCACAATCACCAACTCACCAAGGTAGAAGCAGCCCTCCAAAGAAGACGAAGAAGAATGAAGTACCCATATCGCTCGATCCTGACTTTTAAAAACAAGGATTTCTGCTCAACGGCGAGGTTACAGGTCTCAAACTCTTTACCCCCACCATGTACAGATTCCTAAGGTGTAAGAACGACCATACCTAACCAGAGGTTAGGTATGGACTAACCAGAGGGAAATACAAATGAACCTAGGAAGGTACTTACCTCCAGGAGGACGTGGAAAAAGCTCCTGATGGAGGATGCGAACATCGTCCCAGACAGCAGGTGGCATACCGCCAACGTTGACACCATCGTGAGTAGTAAAAAAGACATCTGAAATCAAGTCGGACTTAAACATACAGTGAACAGGAAGTAAGATTGTGGAGAAAACTGAAGTGGACATAAATTAAATGTGTTAATAGTATCAACAAAAGTGAAAAGTTTAAAAGAAAAATATATAAAATATAAATGTTAAAAGGTGGTGGATTAAGAGTAATAGAAGTAGATAAAAAACGGCGGTAATCCCTAATTAAATGAGTTAATAAAATATATATTGAAAGTATGAATAAATTTAAAATAGGTGAAAGTGAAGTATATAAAACCAAAATATTAATTTCAGTAATATTAAAAAGTCCAAAAGTAAAGTGTATTAAAAACTATTAAAGTTAATCAAAATATTAACTTCAATAATAGTGAAAAGTATAAAATTAAAGTAAATTAAAATTGTTAAATTGAGAAAACCAAGCAACAGTTAATCCATATCACTACATTTTAACTTGGGAAATTTCCGGATACTTCGCCTGAATTTATTCAATTTTTCAAAGAAAATGAAAATTCTTGAAAATAAATATGATTATCGAATTTGGGGCAATTTTTTAAAACAAAAGAATTAAAAATGAACAAGTTCATAAAAAAATTGAGAAAATGTATTAAAATTAATGGATAGATTTTTTTGTGTTTGTTTTTTTTCGTATATTCGTTTTATCGAAGTTCTAACTAAAATAAATTTACCCATTGTAATCTTTAGCCCGAGGTAATAGCTACTGGACCCTAAAACCCAGTAACGAAGGGTAAATTTGCTCTTGAACGTTTCCTCTTGAACGTTTTTCTCACTTTTTTACTTTTACTTTTTATGTTCCTAATAATAAAATTCGAAACTTTGAAGTTCAACAATTATCCACTCTGACCTCATACACTCATTTGTGCTTCAATCTTACCGCAATCTTACCTCATGAAATTTTCTAAAAGACTTCATTCTTCTTCGTCTTCTTTGGAGGGCTGTTTCTACGTTCGCAATGAAAGATGACAAACCCTTCTGCTTAATAAAGATTGTCGCCTTTGGCCAAAAGCAGCTTTCAAACGACGAAGTTGATTGCAATAGAGATTATTATTAATCGTTTGATTGTTGCCTAACAGTTAGTAATGGACAATTCCTTCAATATCCCACCATACACTTAACATGATCTCCTTTGGCTGAAGTCCTCCTCTTGGTTGTTGAGGCATTCTGCTTCCTCGACTGATACACTAACGGCGGAGTTTAACGTTATGGTAAAGGATCCACTTTTCATCACCAGTAAAAAATATGCCCAAAAATGGTACCTGAAGGTGTTGTGAGAGCAATGACTCACAGCGAGCGACACGCTGTTGCAGATTCGCCCTGGACAGTTCGTGTGAACCCCGTATTCGAATCAACAGAACATTTCTAATCCTCTTAAGTTGAGGTCGGACAGTCGTGTGGGTTACATTAACAGGATCTACAACTTCTTTCATTTACTGAATCATCCGCATAAGCGCTCTGAATGGATTTTGTCGCTGAACTTACATTGACATCTTTAAAACATGTCTCATGTGATATTTAGATGGGAGGAACATTTAGATGAATACTGAAGAACATTATTTTCAATATTTTTATAATCTGAAAAAAGTATACCCGATATTGCAAACGTTCTGTTACACTTGGGTTCCTTTTTTTATCTTCCTAAGAGGTTTAGGTGTGTGATAGAAAAGGTCCAGTCAAAAAAATTTAGAGTTTTACTTTTCCTCGTGTCATTAAAACGTTTTTTCAATTGTATGCATGTGTGGTGAGATGGAAGTGAACAGAATCGAGATGTCTGCTCTCCTGCGCGCGGGCCACAACAATTCCGACATCGCTAAGCGTCTCAACGTCAGCCCGATGACCTTCCACAGAGTCGCGGAGAGGCTCAAGAACGGGGAAGACCTCATTGATCGACCTCGTTCAGGCAGACCTCAAGTAATCAACCATTTGGCTGTGAAAAAAAAGGCCTTCCAAAGTGCTCCGAAGCTCAAAATGACGGCATTCGTGAAGAACATCTCGGTGGTCAGTGTCCAGGGCGGTCAAGGAGGAAGGTGAAAAGAGCTTGAGGGGCGTGGAAAGGCCTCAGCTCACCGACCGTATGTGAGACCACGTTTGGATAACTGTCGTTGAGAAGGTGACAATCGAGTGGTAAGCTTCGGCCAGGACGTCTCCGAGGTCCACTAAGGGTTTATTCACACTATAGGTTCGGTCACACTCCACTCTCGCTCCAGTCACGCTCCGGTCCAATAATGATTAATGCATTTCAATGTAAGCATTCACACTGGCAGTAAAGGTCTGCTCTCGCTTCGCTCTCGGTCCGCTCACGATAAATTCAAGAGAAACTTTGACTGGTGTGAGAGCGAGAGAGAGAGAGAGAGAGTTTTTCTCTTGGAGTGATTGCTTCTCTGTGTGGTGTGTTTTCTTTTTTCAGGTCATCCACAATTTTTGATAGTATTTTTCAAATGTTCCAAAGTGTTCATTCTGAAATAGTTATAGAATTTACTCTCATCATCAATAAGATGAGGATACAAAGTATAAAATTCTCCTTCACTCTTTCTATCATGCAACATAGGATGAACACACAATCTCTTCCTTTTTTGCTTTCTTTTTTCTTCTTCATCAAGTGCAATAGCGATTATTGCCAAATCGGCTCGAGAAAAGTCATACATCCTCCGTACCTGGTGGTATGACCTCCACTGGTGTTGAAGGAAAGAAAAGGATGAGACCGAGAGCAAAGCGAGAGCCGACTGGAAAAGTGAATGCACAAGGACTGTCAGCTAACCAAGACAGGAGCGAGAGTAGAGTGTGACCTAACCTATAGTGTGAATCAACCCTAAATGTCCACGACCAAGCACCAGTCCTTCATGATTATGCTCGGCGTCGTGGCTTCGAATGGCGAGAAGATGCCGTCGGTGTGGTTCACGGCCGGTTACAGGCTCGCCGCGGCCGATTACAGGGACATTTTGGCCATAAAAGTCCTGCCCTGGGTTAGAAAGATCACGAAGGCAGCAGACTAAGTATTTCAGCAGGACGGTGCCCCGGCCCACAAGACCAAGACAGTGCAAGAGTGGTTGTGGTTGAACAGGAACTTCTGGTCAAAGATATTTTGGCCGCCAAGGTCGCCTGACCCTAATCCTCTCGACTACAGCAACTGAGCGCATGTCGAGGGTAGAGCCGGCAAGGTCCTTTGCTGAGGGCATCGTGACGAGTGTAACAGGACTTACGCAATACCCGGTAAATCACTCATTATAGCATTCCTAAACGATAACAAGGAGCCCACTACTTAAAAAAATACTATCTAAAACTTTGTTCTAAAAAATCAGACATTACTTTCTTTCCAACCAGATTATATATATATATATATATATATATATATATATATATATATATATATATATATATATATATATATATATATATATATATATATATATATATATAGGAAAATCAAACTTCAGGATTTAGTGGAAGCTATAAGAAACCTAAAACGTAGGTGGTCAGGCCATGTGGCAAGATTCCAAGACGATAGATGAACCCTAAAAATGACCGATTTGACTCAACTTGATAAAAAACGAACGAAAAGAAGTCCCAAAACAAGATGGAGAGATGATATTCACAAATATGATAAAACATGAAAACAAATGGCACAAGACTGACAAGGTACAGAAAGATGAGAGAGGGTTTCTCTCAACAGGAGGATGTAAATGCCTGAAATGATATATATCTATATATATATATATATATATATATATATATATATATATATATATATATATATATATATATATATATATATATATATATATATATATATATATATATATATATATATACATATATATATATGTGTGTGTGTGTGTGTGTGGAGGGGTAAAAAGGTAATGTTGTAGCTAAGTAAGCTCTTTATCAAGCCCTCGGAAGAAGGAGCTCTTCTCACAGTCACGAGAGGATATCGCACAAGCCACAGCCTTTTTAACGCAAACCAAAAATATTTGCGTATCCATCAGCTATTTTAAATGTTATCCCTGTTTTCGAAGAGAATGTAAAATTTACTTCATCCATTCAAGCTCGGCTTAGTTAGCTACAACATAGCCTTTCTAATCGCATAATTATAATTGCACCATTGGAATTGGCCAAAATTATGGGGCAGCTAGGAAAAAAAAGGAAGAATATGATTGAAACTCATTTATTTCATAATGGCATAATACAAATAAACATTTTTGCGTATATTCTATTAATAATTAATATTTGATGTGTCCTTCTTTTGCTTTTATAACCGTTTTTATGCGTTTTTGCATACCTGAGTCTAAGTTGGCTCATGTGGTTGGCTCAATTTTCTGACGCTGTTCAATTTTGAATTGGGATAATCTCTCTCTGGACAATGCGATGATTTACACTCTTTGACCTTCACGAATCTGTTTCTTCGGAGACATTAAAAAATGTTACCACTTCTAATTTAACAATAAGATAATCACTAAAAAAATATGAATAAACATTACTATCACACAATGAATGGCAGAAGGTTGCTCCAACCATTATTCACAATATGCAAAAACGCATTAAAGCGGTTATAAAAGAAAACATAAAATACTAATTATAGATGTGATATACTCGAATGTTTATTATATTGTTTTCACTTATTATGTGAATGAGTTGCATTCATATTCTCTACTTTTTTCATACCTGCCCCATAATTTTGGCCAAGGCTGTGTATATATATATATCAGGCAATGGCTTCGCCACTTCCCCCTACGAGGGGAGCTTGCACTTTGCTACTAAGATTAAAATTTAAAATCTAAAAAAAAGCAGCCATGATTAAATTTTTAGAAATTTTCTGAACTTCGCCAATTATAATAATTTTAAAAACGAACTCTAAACTATTTTCCCCCTTTCAAAATATCACGTTTGCTAAAATATAGTTATAGAAGAAGACATATAAAAATAAATTTTCTGAACTTTACCATTTTATTTTTTGATATTATAAAAGAAAAAAAAAACATAAGTCATAACCAAACTAAGATGAAATTATTATTCAAATACTCAAAAAAATCTGCTTCTTAAATTATAGAGTTAGTGATGATATATATATATATATATACATATATATATATATATATATATATATATATATATATATATATATATATATATATATATATATATATATATATATATATATATATATATATATATATATTTAGAAAGAGAGAGAGAGAGAGAGAGAGAAAGAGAGAGAGATTTCTCCTTAGGAAATAGCACAAGATAAAAACGTAAAAATGTTTGACCTTACATTATCTATTCGACCGATATGTATTTCGAAGGTGAAGAGTATTGGCTTGAAGCGGTTGAGGTGAAAATTCATATCCGTGGATCGACCACATCGATAAGGACGGCTCAGTTCATCTGACAACTCACAGTGATCTACGCACTGCTAAGTTACATCAATCTTTTGACTTGAAATAACTTTGCAAAGAGAGCATTTTCTATATACGTTTAAGTATATACCAAAGAGAAGAAAGAAGAATATATGCGCGAATCGGACTGATTGGAGAGACCTCCTGTTTCTGCTTCGCGAGGAATCACCCCAAAACGGTGATCTCCTTAAATTTTTCCTATCTCATACAATACCTTTTTATATCTGAAACTCTCCTACTTTATTTCCATCTAGCACAGTATAACATGGCCACCAGCAAGGTTTCAGAAGCAGTCAGTAGTAGGGTGTAGTAAACTCCCGAAGGAGACCCCGTTAGGGGGCCAGAGAAGGAACCCGGTTATCGGTGACGAGCCCGAATCTGACTGCAGGACCGTTTATAGGGCTATGCCTAATTGCGTAGGGTGGTCAGGGAGTGTGCGCTCCAGAGCAGACAGGTGAGATAGTATTAGGAACAGATAGGGGGCTTCTCCCATTAATGGAGTGGGGTAAATAATCTACTACCTTATTTTGGGGGGAGGGGGCATAAAAAATTGAACACGGATCCACAGGACTTTACCAAAAGGCTCTTATTTCGGCTCATTCTGAACGGGATAAAACGGAAACCACAGGAGGTAGCACAAAGCATTTTCAAGAATTTACCAATCGCCCTGATCAAATGCATAGAAACAGCTAATGGATTTGTTGTCATCTGTGTGCAAAACAACGATGTCAAACAGCTACGTTCATCGACAGAAACCATCACTTTAAGGAAAATCGACTCAGAGGCTAAAGTACCACCCCAGATTATTGCCAACCAACCGAAGCATCGCATGCCGTAAGGTAGAATCATGGGTGAGGGAACACTCCGCAGTTGAAATAAAACATGAAATAATGGAACAACAACCCTGAATGAAGATACACGACATAATCAAATTAAAGGAACACACACATGTGTTAAAAATAGTGTGCGAGTCAACCGAGATTGCAACAAAGGCTCTACAGAAGGAAATCCTCGCATACAGCATGAGAATCCCAGCTTCTAACATTCAAAGGGACCAGTATCACAATATACAAATCTGTTTTAGATGCTACAAAATGGAAGACCACATCACCGCAAACTGCCCAAGAAAGGAAGGAAAAATATGTTCAAAATGCAGTGGCCCACATTCTTGGAGGAGCTGCATAAACTCCACGAAAAAGTGTGTTAATTGCGGAAGGAGCCACAGAACAATGGCAATGACATGTCCAAAGCGAAAAGAAATAATAAAGAGAAAAGAAACTGAAACACAACAAAGAAAAGAAGGAACAATAAACACATCATATGCAGCAGTAGCAGCAACGAAAAACAATGGAACAACCACTCAAATGACGTTTGACGGAACTCTGAACGTAAAAATACTGACATGCATTCTACACTCACACGTCTTAAACATTGCCCAACTAGGAACATATGCCACCACGTTGAACTCCCTGCTCAAGGAAAATGGGCTGGAGCCAATGAATTTCCCGCAAAATATTGATTCATCGGCTATATTCAACATAAAAATTTCAGAAGATACAAAAAAGAAACTTTTGGAAGAAACACAAAGAAAGGAAAGTGATTATGAACAAGTGGAAGACACAGAAAGCGAAGAAACAGAATCTGAGAGCAGCACCGACGAGAATAATAAGAAAAATGTAAAAAGAAACACACGAAAAAACAAAAAACAAAAAAGCAAATCGACTAGGCACACCTCGCCATGCGACCAAAGACCGGAAATACCAACTGCGAAATGTGAAACGGATAAGAGTCAGACCTCAGCAATGAGAGAGATGAAAGCAGAAATACCAGGAAACGATACAAATAAATTTACGTAATACCTCCACTCTCCCAACCAAAAAGAAGAACCGCTTAAGAACATACAAACAAGATGGATAATAGTAAATTAAGAATTCTACAGATAAATGCGAATGGCTGGGAGTATAAAGAAAACATATACGAAAATATCTTTAGAAAAATAGATCCCGACATCATTCTAATTTCAGATCACGGGATTAACCTTGAGACTCACAAACTAAAAATATGGAACTACGACGTAATAGCGACTAATCACACAAACGAATCACAGACGGAGCAGCAATAGCAATAAAGAAAGGAATAGAGTACAAAACAAAGCAAGGACTAACCGAATCTTACCTCGCTATTGGAGTCAACATGGAGTTAACCAATATAATAATCGCTACGGGATACCAACCACTGCGACGACCTGGACTCCCAATAAATAATTTTGTGAGAATATTTAACAATAGACTTCCAACTTTGTTTTGGAGAGACATGAACGTAAGATGCACGTACACAGGATATAGGAACAGAAACCAAACAGGAAACGACCTACAAGCGGATAATAAGAAGACTAGGACCAGAGTACCCAACGCTAATTAAAGACAGAACAGTGACAACTCCATAAATTTTTCTAGCAAACAATAACATTCCTTTTAACTACTGCATGAAACCTGTAGATGTTACCTGCAGCGACCACACAGCAACACTACTCCCCGTAAATCAGCAACCAATACAAATACCCGCTAAAAAATGGAAACCATACCATAGAGCAGACTGCTAAAAATACAAACAAGAATTGAATGATTACGCACCGAAGAGACTAAAGGAAGCTACTTTAGAAGAAATCGACGGCGAGCTGAAAAAAATAAGGACACGAATACAAAGAGCTCACGAGAATGCAATACCCGGAAACACATACAAAACAGTTAAATATTTTATATGGACAGACGAAATGAAAACTAAGAATGCAGAAATAAAAGCGATAAACGAAGACATAATAATAAACGCAACGTCAAGGGAAAAATACCGCAATCTGAGAACGAAGAAGAGAAAACTACTAAGCGCAATAACGGACAAACAAAGAGAATACTGGGACATAGCCGTTCAAAATATTGACAACCAGCTATTGCCCCGAGAATTTTGGAAAAAGATAAAAAGAATGGGAAATGCTAAAGGTAAAGAAAAAATAAAGATTAAGGACAGAAACAGGAAATTAATCGAAGATGAACGCGAGATTGAAAAATTGTTCAGGGAACACTGGAACTACGATATAGAATTCGAAAACCAAATAAATGACGAAATAAATGAACGGATTGAGAGGACTTTCCTATATCACTATTTAGCAGAGGAACGGTATGCGAACGATGGATTTAACGCCAAAATCACAATTGATGAATTAAAGAATACCATTTTAAATTTTAAACAAAAGGACCTTGGGAAATCGGGCCTCACCAAAAAAAAACTATATAGCAGCACCAGATAATATACTCGAAGAGATAAAGAACGTGTTTAACGCTTGTATAAACACGGGATACTTCCCCGATGAGTTAAAGATAGCCAAAATGATATTCATACCGAAGCCAGGAAAACCACCTTCGGAGGTCGAAAACTTCCGACCTATACCCCTTCTCGACTTCATCGGGAAGGTGTTTGAAAAAATATTGAACACAAGATTGAATGAATATCTCACAGAAAACAATCTCTGGAACAATCAACAATTCGGCTTCAGAAAGAACAGGAATATGGAGATGGCCCTCAGCGTGATTACAGAAAAAATAAGCAAAGTGAAAGGAGAGAAATGCTGTATGGACATTGTATGCTGGGACGTATCGAAAGCAATCGATAAAGTCTGGCAAAGATGCATACAAAATAAAATTCTAGATCTGGAAATGAACAACTATTTGGAAAGAATTTTATGCGACTACGTCATGGAAAGATATGAAAACATAAGCATAGGGAATTGCCAAGGGGAAAGATTCAAGCTTAGTGTGGGCCTCGCTCATGGAGGGTGTTTAAGTCCTTCGCTATTCTCACTGTATACCTCGGACATTCCCCCACCCAGGAACGAGGGCTGTGTGAACATACATACAATACGCAGATGATTTCATTCAATTAATTCCGTGTTTATCGGAACCCTCAGATGCAGGCCAGTGTAACGGCAACAGAAATAGAAAATCTAAGCGAGTACGAACGCAAATGGAAAATTAAAACGAATAGAGATAAATTTAAAATTATACCTATGTATCAAAGAAAATTATCCGACGTTTACATAGATGGAGAGCGATACTGGTATAATGGTGAAGGCAAGATTTTAGGCCTAACTATTACCAAAAATGATTACAAGAAACACGTGGCCGAAAGAATAAACAAAGCACGAGGCATGCTAACTTTACTCTAAAGATTAAGAAATCGAAACATGAAAAATATGAAAAAGATCTACCAGGCCATGATACAGCCTACCTCGATATATCCAACAATTGCCATGTATAAGGTTTCAAGAAGCAACCTAATAAGAATGCAACGTATGAAGAATAAGGCAGTATACATAATTACGAACACGTGACGATTAGAGAGGAAAAAACAGAGACTTACATATCGAAGCAAAAATAAAACCATTAAACAAAATAATTGAAAAAGAGCCAAAAGAATCATAAATAAAACACAAGAAGAAATAGGAGAGGAACTAAATAATTAAACAGCACGAGGGGGAGAATGGAGACAACATATGCTGTTTCCTAGTGCTAAAAACAAAGCGGACCAAAGGGAAGAGGAGGATATTTACGTGTCAACCAAATAAGGAAACCCGATTATGACAAAAATTTCCTAAATAATAACGAACTTACCGGATTGGACTTGAAACCTACAAGGAATGACAAAACTAACCAAAAAGTGCAAATGAACGAAAAAGGAAACACAACATGAATAAAGAAGAGAATTAAACAAATATATAACCAAGGAACATGAATCCCACACAACAGATACAGATACGAGAATTATGTTAGAAAAATCATAGAAACTCGAGTTATTAACATAGCAGGAAAACAAATAACGCTAACAACAGTTTGAACGCCTATCTCATACACACATAACATAATAACAAAACTACCACAGAAATAAACAAACATACACACTTTCACTCTAACTTATTTCGAACTTCACTCTAAAATTAGTTTATAGTACAGAGATTAGCGTGACCTCCACGCAACTTGCACCTCTCTGCAAACCTCCAACTTCCTTCCACTTCAATCATCTTCCTCCTCTACATCGCAACAATTAAAAGCAAGGAAAACATAAAAACACCGTGGTTCGGGTCCCACGTTAAGCAGGTCCACAGGTCAACTTGGTCAACTTTCAAGCCTTCGACTTTATTTCAGTCTGTCCTATCCTTAATTCTTTCTTCTTCCCCTCCCTCTCTCCCCCTCTGCGGAGCTCTTTTTTCCTCGGTGCCTTCAGGCCCAGAGCGAGGAGGGTGCCGGGGAAACTCGGGGGAACTGGGCCTCGCCCGCCCCCCCCCGACCGGGTCCAGGAGGGACTGGTCGGGGGTGGGATAGGGGCACGAGGATCTGAAAACTTTTTTTCCCACTTTCCCTTTCATTTCATTCCACCACAATAAGAGTCCACAAGAATTGTAAGAGCCCACAAAAATGAGAGAGAAGTTGATGAATAATGGTGAAAATTCCGTTATTTAACTTTGTGCAGGTTGTTAATTTCGTGGTGCTTTGAAACGACATGTTGTGTAGTGTTAATTTCGTCATGTTTTGAAATATTATTGCATACGTTTAAGTAATGGACGGGTTTAGCCGACCATTTTTCACTTTCTTAGATGGAAAAGCGCAACAAGACAAAGTGACGTCATCCTGAAAATCAAATACAAGACCTTTTGCGCGACTAAAGAGATGTCGTTCACATATGAAACAAAGACCATTGGGTCTTAATTCTGGAAAAAAGAATTTACCTTTATTTTCTACTGACTTGCAAGCAGGAATATCAATGCTTAGAAATCTTTGCCCCTAATAAGGTGTTCGCTTTGTAAATTTCTACTTTTTTATTGACTACTGGAGTTGTTCAATGTCTATCTTTTAATCTGGATGCGCTTCTTCGAGTGCAATGCTCCTTTCCTTCTTCAGCTTGGCAGTTTCTAATGCTTATGCACTGCATGTTCCTATAGGGAGAAATCTTTCCACCATGTTGGAAAAATAGCAATGTGAGAAATGAAACTCTCGCTATATTTTATATTTCATTCTATGCCGGTTACTAAAATAAGCTTACTGTGGAAAGCAGTCTAATATTTTGGCAGGATCTGCCATTAAGTCTACATGATATTTGAACTGCGATATACTTATGAATTCTGAGTTTACTAGAAAAATGGATAACTAAAGTAACAGTGTCGCCTTAAGATATTTTCATAGTATTGATACTTTAGCATTCTCATCATCATCATCATCATCACTAACTCTATAATTTAAGAAGGGGATTTTTTGAGTATTTGAATAATAATTGCATGTTATTTGTCATGACTTAAGTTTTTTATCAATGTTATTTCTAATAATTCAAAAAAATATCAACCAGGCAATGGTTGCGCTTCGCAACTAAAAATAAAATTTAAAATCTAAAAAAAGCATCCATATTTAAATTTTTATAAATTTTCTGAACTTCGACAATTATAATAATAGTAAAAAGGAACTCTAAACTAAATTTCCCCCCTTTTAAAATATCACGTTGCTAAAATATAGTTATAGAAGAAGATATTTAAAAATACATTTTCTGAACTTCACCATTTGTAATTCTTTGGGTTTTAAAAATTTCACCAAATTTCGATACTTATATTTATTTCTGAACTTCACCATTTTGTTTTTTGATATTATAAAAGAATTATGAGAAATAACTTTGATAAAAAAAAACATAAGTCATAACTAAACTAAGATGAAATTATTATTCAAATACTCAAAAAAATCCCCTTCTTAAATTATAGAGTTAGTAAAAAACAAAATGGTGAAGCTCAGAAATAAATATAAGTATCGAAATTTGGTGATTTTTTAAAACCCAAAGAATTACAAATGGTGAAGTTCAGAAAATATAATTGTATATATCTTCTATAACTCTATATTTTAGCAACGTGATATTTTGAAAGGGGGGGGAATTTAGTTTTGAGTTCCTTTTTAAAATTATTCTAAATGGCGAAGTTCAGAAAATTTATAAAAATTTAACCATGGCTGCTTTTTTTAGATTTTAAATTTTAATCTTAGAAGTGAAGCTCAAGTTCCCACCGTAGGGGGGAGTGGCGAAGCCATTGCCCGGTTTTGATATTAATTGTTTTTCCAGTGAAAAATAACTTTCTTATATTTATTTCAAGTGGTTATGAATCTCTTTTACAAAAGATTGAGAGAAAATATGAGAACATCAGCTTGTATGGTGTACATTATTTGATGTTCTTTCCTCTCGAGTTTATTCATAAGCTCGTAAGCGAAACGTCAAAGAAATGAACTCATAGAAATTTGGTTTTCTCCTATCATTTCCTCTCAATCTTATTTCAAGTGATAAAATTTTAAATCATAATCTCAGGGGATAATTTTTAATCAATGCTCGTGCCGAATGTCTACTACATACTTCTGAACACGTGAAAACCTCAATATTCTCTCTCTCTCTCTCTCTCTCTCTCTCTCTCTCTTTCTCTCTTTATTAACATAAATTCCCGGATGATAAAAGCCACAAGGACCTATCAAAGGTCATCCACATCTGTCGAAACCCACCCATAAAATGCATCTATAGGATTGTGCCAGATCATGCGTCTACAATATACAATTTGAACCATCCATAGGAATGTGTCAAAGCCAAAAAGCATCATCAAAATCAAAATAATTCATAATATACAATAATAAAAAACTGCATCCACAGGAATGAGTCCAGAATACCCCCCCCCCCTCAAAAAAAATAAGTTAACCCTCCCTCCCCATATAATCATCTAATCTGCGTTTGAAAACATTCAAGTTTGGACTGTTTACTGTCTCAGGTGGCAAAATATTCCAGTAACATCCAACCTGCACCTCTGTTTTTTTTAATTTTTAAATGGTGACCCCTAGTCTTATTACTACCTTCCAACTTAAATAGCTTGCTAAAATCCAACTTATCTATCCCAGAACAGATTTTAAATAGCCCCAATCATATCTTCCCTGACACATCTTCTTTCAAATGAGAACATATTGAATACTCTCAGTCTATCTTCATATTCAAGGGTGTGATAGAATTGTCTAAGGCTCAATCCCCCGTTTGCCTGCAGGCGTCAATCTGGCCAGATTGAATTAGGCTTATGGGAAGATAAGTTTGTTCCAAGCGCTAGCGGGACATTCCATGGAAGTCTCCCATTGCTCCCTAACCCGAGGGGCTGGCTCCAGCTATTTATGCGATAGAATTTCGCGTTTGAATCAGATCGAGATTACCTCTACCCCGAGAACCATTTTATTGTCCAGAAGAGGACAATATCCTCGAGCACCAAGGTTCGTGCCCCTCGAGACGCTAAGTAAACAGGGCCCCCTTGTTGTTCAATTATTCAGAAGAGAACAACTTTAGAACAGTCATTGTTCTTCGAGCCCGTTCGACAAGAAACGGTTCTCGCCCCCCTGATATCACGTTAGTGGTAAGTTAATTCACCCTTTTGAGATCCCGATTATCTTCGCCAGGCATCACGCCGATCCGGTCTCCCTTGTGCACTTAGGAACTCTACCTCGAGAACCCCCTTATTGTCCAGAAGAGGACAATATCCTCGAGTGCAAAGGTTCGTGCCCCTCGAGACGCCAAGTCAACATGGCCCCCTTCCTGTTGTTCAATTGTCAGAAGAGAACAACTTTAGAACAGTCATTGTTCTTCGAGCCCATTCGACAAGATACGGTTCTCGCTCCCCTGATATCACGTCAGTGGTAATTTAATTCCCCCCTTTGTAACGTTCTTCAAGAGAATGCTTGGTTACACCAATAACCTCAATTGTTCATCCAGAACATCTCCGATATCCTGTCTCAAGGATCGCTCGTATTTCCGAGCCCCACTTCGCTCATACTCCTCGAAGTCTGTCCTTCCCCCCTCGTTAAAGACAACCCCCCTAAAAACCCCTCCTCCTGGGAAGGAAATCGCCAGTCGGACCGAAGCCTTTCCTTTAAATCGCCTTCATCTGCACGACGACCTTATAAATACGTAAGCTACGAATTGCATTTAACTATTTAACTTTGTGCCAACGTAACTCCGTGCTTAAACACAGATTTAGCCAACCCTTTCCCTTCTTGTTTGTTTTGTCATTTAAATCCCTCCAAATCTTAATCCACCGCTTAGTCAAATTTATCCTATGACCTTTTTCATCTCATGTGTATCTCCCATTTTAATCCCCGGTCATGTAAATATTTTCCCTGTGTTTTTTTTGTTAAATTAATTAATAAAAGTCAATTTTATTAATGCTTGCAATATTATTTATCCTTGGGCTCCTTCCACTTCTTAAGTATATTGAAGATAAATAAGCCCTTTCCAGGCCTATTTATTAACGTGGAGTCATACTCGGCCATCTGATTAAACCCCGCACTCGAATATAAAATAATCCCCACAAAGAATAGATATATAGTATATCGTCGGTGGGCCTTTTCTACGGCAAAGGGTATTATTTTTGTTGCCTTCCCTTGTACTGGCTCTAGCAGGTTGATATCATGTCTAAAATGTGGTGCCCATGCTTGTATACAATACTCTAAATATAGCCTAACATACGAGTTATAGAGTCTAAGGATAACCTCTTTACTCGTGTAGCTAACATTCCTGTTAATGTATCCTAGCACCCTATTTGCTCTTTTTTTTACCTCAATACATCTCTTCGAAAACTTCAGTGACCTATCTACTACTATGCTAAGTCTTTCACATCCTTAACTGAATTCAATCAACGCCCATCCATTTCCTAGCTAAATTCCATATTATCTCTTCTCATGTTAAGAACTTTGCCTTTTTTAAGGTCATCTGCCACTTCTGAGCCCAAGCTAATAACTTATTTAGGTCACTTTGCACTTTAAAGCTACCCTCAACTTCTTTGATTACAGCTGCCAATTTAGTGTCATCAGCAAAAATTTACACTGCTATTTACAGCCTCCCTAAGATCATTTATATGGACTATGAATAATAAAGGGCCTAGAACGGATCCCTGAGGTACGCCATTGATACTGTCCCTCCACTGTGACCTCACCCCATTCAGTACAACTCTCTGTTTCCTGTCTTTCAGCCATTCAGCTATCCAATTCAAAACTTTCCCACATAACCCATACATTTTTAATTTGTGAAGATTTCTTATCTAAATGGGGCTTAATCCCCATTTAAAAACTTGAGATGCCTCCAACCACGACTTTCAGAGAGACGCCCTTGGTGTACTACAGCGTTTGGCTAATGTAGCATCACCAAGATGAAGAACTACCATCAAACTCATGGCATATGGCAATGAAATTTGACTTAGCAGGCAGCAGTGGCAATTATGAATAAATAGTAAGTAATCTAACCAGAAACACAACACCCACACATAGGAAAAATTACTAGTCAAAATCATATAAAACCCAACCGAGAGCTGAGTCAAGATGGTGTTTAAAGGTGGCAACAGACTCAGCGGACACAGCATATTCAAGCAACCCATTCCAAATATCAATGAATCTCACTGAGAAGAAACGTGCTCTAATATCAGTGTTATAACGAGGAACAAACCGCTTGAGAGAATTTCCCCTAGTTTCCCTAATTAAATTTCTCACAAATAATTAATCGAGGTGAGTGCAAAAACCTTTCAAAATTTAAACACCATAATCAGGTCAGTTCTAATCAATCTGCCTTTAATAGAATACAAAGTTAAAAAAGCAAGGCGGTTACTATAGGTTAAATCATGAAACCCAGCAATTCTCTTAGTCCATCGTATATGCACACCCTCCAATAGTTTGATAAGGCCAGAATAACCAGTAAACCAAGTCACAGATGCAAAATCAAGAATGGGACGGATATGAGAAATAAAAACAGTCTTCATGAAATCGGGAGATCTGCAGAGTCTGCCTTTCAAAATAGTATAACAAATACCTCTAGCATTTCCTGCAATTCCCCTTACATGTAAGTGGAATTTGAGTGAAGCATCCACTCAGACACCAAGATCTTTATGATTGTCAATATCCTTAATTGGTTGGTCAGCAATAAAATATGGTAGAGGGGCAGGAGCATCAGGAAAATTTCGGCAAAAAACATTCTTTAAAATTCATGTGTTTCCCCTGCACATAATTTATGCATTAATAATTCAACCATGATAGTAATAAGGCTCCTTTTCTCTGCTTTAGCGTTTATAACTACAATTAAATATCAGAAAAAGTATAACGGATTGTTGTGGTATATGTAGTGTCCCACTTTGAACAATGGTGTCGAACTATTGCTTATTTGCGAGTTTCCCTTCAATTTATTAGAGAATGGATTTCGTTTTCTGTTTCATTTTGATGGGATAGTATAGATAAACCACAGAAATTGATTGGAACTAAGTTTGCACAAATGACTACAATTTTAATTATATGTTTTTAACATTTTATAACTTCATTATTTGTATGTTTTGAAAGTAATTTTAATATATCAATGATAATTTTCCCAGTTTCTCTTTAGCGATGACGATGGGAAATTTATCAATATAAAAGTTAATACTGCAGTTAAAAAGCAGTTGCCAATTCGCTCAATCTTCCCCGTAACTGCAGTAAAACAGAGACAGCGAAGAGTGAAGCTTGAGTTATACTACATGTATTTAAACCAATTTTTTTAATGGTTAAACTATAAACTTAAGCGTTTTGTGTTCATTTACTGTATTCGAAAAACAATCGTAAAGTGAATTAAGTTATTGATAATTTGTATGTAAAGTTTACGCTATTTTTTTCAAACGTAATATAGCTAGAAAGCTTTGGATTGAAAAAGATATAACAATAGTCTCAATTTCCTCTACTAATGAAAATATCTCTTAATTTTCTAACTTTTCGTCAAGGAATACTTCTTCCAGAAATCTTATTTAGAAAATGATGTAAGTCCTTCCCCTTTCTAACTTATATTAATAAAACTTTAAGCCAAATACATTTTCTTCAAATAAGCTTCTGTTAGACACGAAGGATAACAACATAACTAAAAGATTAAAATGATTTGAAGACTAGGAAAATTGTATGTCAAATTAGATTGCAATTAATAGAAATAAATATATCATAAAAATCTACGTTCTATGAAAATAAGTAGTTTTTGTTATCAATACACAACTTTTCAACCTTCCGAATTATTTTAAACGGAAACAAATCTGGCAGAAACGCGCGGAACTAATTTCATGAGGGAAACAAGAATGGGGTCAATCTATTTTTGATTTATGGTGAATTGAAGCATGTCCTAGATGTATAAATTAATATATAAGCCAGGGTATGTAAGCATCGTGATTATTAGGATAAGGAAACGTAATTCAATGATTTGACAGAATTGGGAATGTGAAAAAAAAATAAGGATTAATAAAATCGACTGGTAAACGACATCCAACATAGACTAAGCCATCTCCAAAGTCCTTCCACCGATCACTGCAAATGCTTTAGTTATCTCACCTACGAGGTAGTCTTCTGCGTTTCTTTACGTATAAAGGTCTCCTATTCTTTTATTCTTTTTAAAATGTCACCTGCGTTGCAAGATTTTATCCATATATTCTATAGTTCATCCCGACTATTCATGACATCCTTCCGTGTTTCTTTCAGGCTTCCTCAGTTCATGCGCGCTTTTCGTGTTTTTCTTGTTTATTATCAGGGTTTTTTTTCCATAAATTGAAACTATAATAATAATAATGATAATAGAGTTTTTTCTATGGCTTTATTCGAGGCCATGGGCCTTCACACAGCACCTGTCTGTCTACCAACTAAGGAAAGGCCCGAGAGAAGAAGTTGGTCCACGAGCATTGAGGAAGCAGGGTCAATCACTCAGCAGAGCCAGAATGTATGTTCCCAGGAGCAGGAATAATATAAGAAGGGATGACATGTAGGAAGGCGCTGCGGTGTTTATGATCACCTACGGATCGAATGGGCATCTCAACAGTTTATGGGGAGGTCTGAAGTCACCAGTTATAGGATATGAAGGCTCGACACGGTCGCCCGTTTGTTGGTAGAGACGTAGGGATTGCCAGTTAATGTTGAGGCAAGAAGGGCACGTTACCGTTACCTTTATAACGTGATGTATGGATGATCGCGGGTTGCCACTTTATGGTAGGAGGAGAAAGGCCTTCTAGGGATGCCGCTTTATGGTACAGTTATGGTTAAAAATGAGGCGGATATTTCGCGAGGTCCCTACTATCCCCGGGGTGAAGTGATAGGTGGCGTTAAGTTTGTATCTGACTCCAAAGATACTCAAATAGTATACCGGCTTGGCTGGGCTTACCGAAGGCTTGTGATCGAGAAAGGACTGAGAGGAATCACGTAAAAATATAAGGTTTAATTCCAAACGAACAAAACAAACAAGCCAAATAAAAATGAGACGCGTTTACAGAGTACGGTCGTGGAAATTTCTTACTAGCGGTCAGGAAAGCAAGAGTAACGAGAACAAGACTTAGGTGGTTAAGACGGGAGCTTCGCTACGCTAAGCGAAATGCAATTAATAACGGGGCGACTCTGAGATCGAGAATTAGAATTAAGAATGAGGATGCGTTCTCCATTTTTCTCCTATAAGTAGGGCAGGAGAAAGGCGCGGCCTCTTCCTACTTCTAGGGCAAGCCGTCTTTAGCTTTGCCCGCAGGGCTGGATTTCTTCGACCGACGTTAATCCCTTGTCCCATGGTCATGGATCCATGGCGTCTAAAAATTGACGCTTTCTTGATATAAATTTTATAATAACTGACGCGGCGACAGCTGTCTCGTATTAATCCCTTTTCCAGACAAAAATGTTCGTTTTTATTACACTGACGCCCCCAAAATTTATATCTAAATTCACGGCTTTCTGTTTCATTACTGACGAGTTTTAATATATATATATATATATATATATATATATATATATATATATATATATATATATATATATATATATATATATATATATATATATATATATATATATATATATCAGGAATATGAAGACCCAGGTGATTACACTAATCATTTATTGGCCGGACGTTTCGGACCTTTACTAGGACCATCTTCAGCGACTATGTCGATTAATGAGAAGGGGAAGGAACATTAATTAATAACAGTTAAAAGAATCAATTAAATAATGGCTAAAAAAGCGGATGAAGGCAAGTTAAAATAATAAAATTAACAATTATTAAAATTAAAGTAAAAACACTAATAACAATATATAGAATTAAATAATACTACCCAGTGGGTAGTATTATTTAATTATATATATTGTTTTTAATTTTTTTACTTTAATTTTAATAATTGTCACTTTTATTATTTTAACTTGCCTTCATCCGCTTTTTTAGCCATTATTTAATTGATTCTTTTAACTGTTATTAATTAATGTTCCTTCCCCTTCTCATTAATCGACATAGTCGCTGAAGATGGTCCTAGTAAAGGTCCGAAACGTCCGGCCAATAAATGATTAGTGTAATCACCTGGGTCTTCATATTCCTGCTACATATCAGATTCCCAAGGAACAAATCAATTACAAGTATTATATATATATATATATATATATATATATATATATATATATATATATATATATATATTATATATATTTAAAGGCACAAAGAGATGGAAATTGGTAACACACCCGGAAAAACGCCAATGAGAATATTATGGGAACCAATGAAAGCTTAAGAAGGAAAATGGGAGATGTAGAAAACGGAAAGAAAAGGCAAACTATTTAACCGTTGTATGAAAATAAATAAAGAAGTTGGATTTGAACCTGTGTCATCAAGCGCTCATCGCCTATATGACCACGGTAGCCCTGGGAGATGTTAAATAGTTTGCCTAATATTTCTGTTTTCTACATCTCCCATTTTACTTCTTAAACTTTCATTGGTTCACCTAATATTCTCCTTAGCGTTTTTCCGAGTTGTGTTACCGATTTCCATTTCTTTGGGCCTTTAAATACATCTATATATCACGTGTCATGCGATTTTCAATTATTTCACACACACACACACACACACACACACATATATATATATATATATATATATATATATATATATATATATATATATATATATATATATATATATATATATATATATATATATATATATATATATATATACGTGGACATTTGATATAATTTTCCCTATTGCTGCGAGGCACTTTGCTGGTGCAATTTTAATGCCAGGGCCATGCTCTCCACAGGTTCATGGAGTAGAGATTGCACGAGAAAGAGGTCTCGGGTGGAGAAGAACACGAGCTACAAAGTATTAAACCAGCTGAAGGGATCGAAGAGTGGTAACATGCGATCCAGCATGAAAGTTATAGTAGTCAAGGCGAGAGGTAACGAAAGAATAGATTTGAGTCTCCAAACTAGTGTGTCAAATGTTATAGCGGATGCAGCTGAGATTACTGAAAAAACAGTGAGAGGAGATTTTTCAGATATTATTAATATGGGTTTCAAGGATAATAGGCCATCAAAATTTACGGTAAGATTTTTAATAGTGTTGTAAAAGCGAACTGTATAACCACCCAAATTACAAAAAAAGAGCAATAATATTATAGTGAACAAAATTCAATGAAGTAACTACCAGGAATACCTCAGTTTAGTCATGATTGATTTTCAGAAATTTGTCCAAGCGCCATTCAGTAATGATGTATGCAGATAGAAGATTTCTAAGTCTCGGTAAACGAGGTTGAGAAGAGAGTGAGAGATATTTGCGTATTATCAGCATATAAATGGGGTGATAGACCAAGACGACGCATAATAATCCTAAGGGGAGAAGATTTGAAACAGGAGCGGTCAAAGACCCGAGCATTGCGGAAGGCCATAGAGTATCCCCGCCGGTCCAAATATATTACTCCCGAAATTAATATACTTAGTAGATATGATGCTTAGAGGTGGAACCACTTATCGGCGTTCCAGAGACAGCCGAAAATTCACGACGGCCATGACGAGTATCAGGATCGACAATACCAAATGCTGCCGAGAGATGGAGAAGTACCAGAATGAGGCTGGACAGCAGCAGCCGCACGGCAAAGGCGGCATTTACATGTAGTTAGGAGAGCTGATTTAGGGTTGTGCCCTCTATGATGCCAGACCGAAAGACCATCGATGTTGGAGGATATATAATCCGACTGAAATGATCAGTTCAAGGTCTATAAAAGAATGGAAGTTGAAAGATCTGGCAGGAACTTACCTGGTCTGGATTCAAATTAGACTTCTTAAAGATGAGAGAACAGCGGCGAATTTGAAATTAGATGGTGCCACACAAGATAAGGTGCTAACGATAGTAATGAGGTAAGAGAGAAGAACGGAGGGAAAGCGTCGGGGAAGAACAGATCTTTTTCAAAGATGGAGGTTATTTCCTCAGTGAGGACTGGGGAGAGAGAAAGGAGCTTTGACGGGGGTAACGGTGAATACTAATTGGCTAGGAATAGAGCCAGAGAGAATCGGAGGGCGGTATGAATTATCTTGTCAGAGAACGTAGAGAGTTCAGCACAGATAATGGGGAGAAAAGATGGGCCTCGAAGGGAAAAAGAGACTCGCAACATTATGTGGATTGTTTTTGTTATCGGCAAGGATACGGTGGGTGTGGGCTTCACCGGCAGACTTCAAAAGTGATGTAGGATTGAGTAGTAAGGTAGGGAATATTTGCCGACTATGTACCACTAGTGCGTTGATCCCTAATATGCCTCTCACAGGTACGTCTGTTCTGTTTGCATTTGAAAAAGTGTGTGAGGTTGATTTTTTTAGCCCTTCTGGTGGCCATCGACGAGGGTACGGATGTCGAAAAAAGAAAGTCCACCAACAGGCTACATCAATAAATATTAATAACAATAAGAGAACAATGGGACGCCGAAAAGAGAAATGCTTAGGTGTTTGTAAGGAGGCCTACCTCCCTCATGTATCCATGGGTGCAATCGAATATTTAAATAGTTTGGAGGAGGTCCGCCTCCTCCCAAGCACTCTATGACACCACAACCCGGCACAAGATAACGTTCCCTACCGTCTGCGTACCGAGATAGGTACCGCGCGCGAAGCTATTCCAGACTAAGACAAAACCAAAGAGTGGTGTACAGTCTGTGTTACCAAACAATCCTCTCTAAAGTGTTCAGGGGAGTGCTGCGTCACGTGTGTGTCTGATTCAGAGGCGATAGCATTTGACTTGATACCTCCGATGCATTAGTAGTTAGGTCCACAGGAATAGTCGACGACCTGTGGCACTCAGTTTTAAATTCCCGGGTGCCATTTCACATATTTGCCATGCAACCCGAGGGGCTGTCCTGACCCTTGGCATGTAGTATTTGCCTGGAAGAATGAAACGCTGGCACGGTAACTCAGAATTCCTGGATCCCTTATTAGCGCGTTCGTTCTTAGTAACTCCTACAAGTTCAGGGACTCAATCAAAGAAAAATCTCGACATCCTACATACTCGCAACAACCATATCACCATTGATGCTGCAAACGAGTGGATCCTGAATTTTCAAATTCTTAAGGGCCCTCAGCACACTATGTGTGTCGCCATGGCTTACAAAATGGTCTTTTAACAGGGAACGGTACGCCAATGTCCCGTATCGAGTGGGATATTGCTACCAGCTCTGGCATTAAGACAGACGTTGCGTATGTCTCACGGCATAAGAAGCCCCGTTGTATAGAACAAACTTCCCCTTCGAACGTAGATCTATCTATAGCTGCTATAAGCCCCCCTCCAATTTCCGTGCCTTGAAAGCACACGTCTTCTCTTACTCCTGTATTTTTGATTTTAGCAGTGTTCTATTGTGTGTATCGTACCCAACTGTGGTAAGCTCCTAAAGTGGTAGGGCCAAGATAGATGTATATGGTACAGTAGTCACAATACTGTAAACAATTGACTGATTTCTTCGAGGAAAAATCGAAGTGATGTTTCCACTAGATATGGGATCAACAGTTGAGATGACACCACCAGCAGATTGATCTGACTCCAATTTGATCTTCGTAGAATAGCATGATGCTTCTTACTTCAAATTGGTTCGAAGAACAAGCGATGTAGGGATAATAAGTTCAGCTCTTCAATTCTTCGTGGTTTATTGTGACAGAGCGATGACGTGGAAACTGTCTTCAGATAATTCTTTCTTGCTTCTTTTCTTAAATCATGATAAAAATACTTTTATTTAGACAATTTCACACGCCATATACATCAGACACTCGCTAATGCCGTTAAATCTGAACATAACATATTTTTTCTATACAAGTCATAAATAATTATCTTACATTGTTATCATAACAAAACAAAAATAAATACATTTTAATAATATCTTACTTAGATTAGATTAGGTCAATATAAAATAAAAACTAGTTTTTAAATTCACAAATCTCAGTTCGAACCTGATCCAAGTTTGTTCGTTTGTTTTTTTTGCATGAGACAATATATTAAGGTTATTTTTATGATTCTTTCAATTAACCATATGAATATATATATATATATATATATATATATATATATATATATATATATATATATATATATATATATATATATATATATATATATATATAACGCCAGATGATTGATTAGAATCAACGAATAACCAAATGAATTCATGTAGTAATTCCTCATCTTGTTTTTTATCGAAACAATTTTATTTGTTTAACTAAGTCTGTGTTAGCTATAATTGATTAATATGAGTACAATTACTTCACTTCCAACTGTATTTATTTTATTCGTACATAACTGAATACTTGTATTCAAATTTATCGTCCTCAGTAACCTAATATAACAGGTAAAATCAATAGGTATTTTTATTCATCATATAATAGTTACTTATTAAAAATAAGATCTACTCTAAAAAAAATGTGGGATAATATTAGATCTTTTCCATACATTATCAAATGAACGGTAGCTATTACTTTATTATATTTATATCTTTATTTACTTTATCTTAAATTATTCGCGCTTGTTAGATGTTGAAGCATCCATATTCCCATTTTGGGGGGATCTAATGTAGAATTTTGCAGGTAATCCAGAAGTTAGAATGGTCGCTAAGTTTAGAGATTGCGTTTGCAAGAGCTCAATAACTGCATGAATTTAGCTATCGACCCATAAAAAAACCTAGTCGTTATCACGACTGCCGTCCAAATTGTAGGCTACTTCCAAAAGAGATAAATGTTTAAGGGTATATGAACCCAGTTTTTATTATTAATCGCAAACGTATAAATTTTAAAGTACTCAGAGAGTCTGAGGTTCTTTGTAATATTTTTTTTTTATTTTGCTACACTTTTAATACTCCGACGAACATTCAAATGCCGGAGAGTATACTCCTCATTGCGGAAAAAAAATCTGGTGTGTACATTGCTTTGTGTGTGCCCCACACCATCTCTACTCAAGCAGTAGAAGCTGGAGCGGTTGGTTATACAAACATGCTCATAATTAATATTATTTATTAACAAGGTATATGAGTGAAATTCTGCTTGAATGCCTCAAGTTATGGTCCTTGCAGCTCGCATGAATAGAGAGCTTCTTGGAAGTTGATGTGAAGGCTAGCACTTGGCGTGGGGTGATGAAAGTTTTGTGAAGGATAATCATGTGCCTCTCCTGTGCGTGCCAGATTAAGTAGGCCTCAAACGGCGTGAGACTGCCAGGTGTCATCGTCATGGGATTGCCAGCGGTCGCTGACTGGGCCAAAGCCCTTTCTCCACTTAGTACAAGAAATGCAGTATTACAGGGTGAGTTTTTGCTTAATAGAATCGAGACTACAGATAAGGAGATTTTATGCAAGTGATCGTTTCTTACGCTATAAATAAGTCAGAAGCTAGCTGGAAAAAGCTTAACCAATAATTCTAAGTTGAACACCATCCCACTATCATTAAGAAATAGCAACTTTAAATCACCTTAATAGGAAGGCAAAGGAAATTTCAACGAGGGTACGTATTGGACAAGCATATGTTACCATAGGTATTTGTTACATGAATGAGATCGAGGACAGGTCCCAATATCATACTCAGGTCAACCAAATCTAACAATAAATCATCTATTTAATTGGCTGTCTTCTTTAATGAAGAGGAAAATGCTATCTCACTGCATGGTACGTCCATGAGTCAGGTTACAAGCGATAATTCAAATATTGATAGCCTAATGCTGTTTTTAAAGAAATTAGGCTTTTACTATAATTTTTAATTATTTGATCCTTAGCGCTTCATGAATTTTATCTTATATAAGTATTCCTATTGGCTTTAAAGCGTTAAATGGCTCAGAACAGCCGAGTGCTTGGTTTTATAGTCTAAATCAGGTTTCTCAAGCCTTTTATTAATTGGTAGACCGTTGCTCTGTCAAGGCCTTTAGCCTTGAAAAAGTTTATAGTTAATCAAGGTTCATGGATCGAGTTTTCCAAGTTACTCCATACACTGAACGAATTGCGCCTTTGATCTTTTGCTAATTTTAGCAATTTATCATAGCCATTTCAGAACTTTTACTATACCCATTTTTGTTATCTAAATATTTCTAAATGGGGCGTGGAGGCATATTTATGACACGTATCGTTCTCTTTCTTTGATTTGTCTCAGTTTTTGCGATACTAATGCCCTAAGTAAACGTTTTCTGGTATTTGTTCATCCATTTGATTAGCTTTCTAGTCAACGAAGCTTTTGCGGATTCTTTTCGTCTTTAAAATGCTAATTCTGGGTTAGATTGTAAAATACGCATATGATAATTTGATTATTTTCAATTTGATTTTTTTCTGCGGGAAAATAATACGATATTGTCAGTAAATCGAAGATGGCATAAATATATCAATTAAATTCTGATTCTTTTTTATCCTAGTCCATTCATGAAAATCTCAAGCACTAGTGTAAATAGTTTGGGGACGATGGCGATCTCTACCTTGCTCCTTTATTTATTTGAAATTTTCAACTGAATGTAAGAGAGTAATTCAATATATGTAGGTCCCACGATCTTATTTTTATAGTACTCTTAGTGCTCAATTTGTGTCAACTGACTCGAAGAAGTTTGCAGACTACGAATGCCCTCTAGAAAGACATTACCTATATGAATGCCATATTAGAAAGAAATTATCTATACGAATGCCATGTAGAAAGACATTGCCTAAATGGATGGCATGTAAAAGAACATCACCTATACGGATGCCATATAGAAAAATATTACCTATACGAATGCCATGTAGAAAGAAATTGACTATAAGAATACCATTTTGAGAGATATTACCTATACAAATGACATGTAGAAATACATTACTTATTCAGATGCCACGTAAAAGATATAACATATACGAATGCCATGTAAAAAGATATTACATACAAGGATGTCATACAGAAAGACATTACTTATACAAATGTCATATAGAAAGACATTAGTTATACGGATGCTATCTAGAAAGACACTACATATTCTTCACTTCGCTGCACTAATTGTTGAACAGTCTGCAGATGATCATATGCACTACAGTATTTTAATGAAACCTATTCCAATTGCTGATTGCAGTTGAGTGTTTTGTGTTAGTGTGTTGGTTACGGCTTTCCTTAGTATTCGGTTGTCTAGAAATTAATGTCGTTCTAGGAAGGCAGAAAATAGGCTTCTCTGAGTTGTTTAGTGTGTTCTAAATTTTCTGCAAGATGTTTGAAGAAATTAATATACAAAAAAATACATTCATTCAGCAAAGTAGTTGCCATCGTTATTGACAGTGTCCTCCCACCCTTTTAAATAAGCAGTGGATACATTTCCTAAAGAATTCCTTTGGTTTTGGTGAAATATATTATTTGTTATCCATTTCCACTTCCAAAGGAAAGTATGCCACTTAGGTGATGTTGTAACGACTTAAATGATACTCAGATGGTGCAAGATCCAGCGACTCTAAAGAATGAGGAAGAATGTCCCAAACTAACGCAATATTTTTTCTTGGGTCAAAGGTGCCACTTCATTGTCATGAAGGAGGAGGTCCACTCTTTCAGTTGATCAATGAAGGACGTTTTTGTTCAAAAGATTCATGTTTAAAAGTTGCAATTGCTGAATATTTAAACTTTGTAATTGTTGGACATTCAACGTTGCATTTGCTGAACATTTAAACATTGCAATTGCTGAATATTTAAACGTTGCAATTGTTGAACATTTAAACGTTTCTATTGTTAGCCATTTATATGGTGCAATTGCTGAATATTTAACCGTTGCAAAATTTAAACGCTGCAATTTTTGAACATTTAAAAGTTGAAATTGTTGAACATGTTGGTCTGAACTTAGTGTTTTATCTATTATTGAGGAACTCATAATGAGTAACTTATTTCACATCCCACCAAGTGAAAATCATGGCCTTTTGCCGTTGAGACCACGTCTAGGAGTAGAAATGGGGGTTTGTTCGCGATCAATCCCATTGTCTTTTGCGCTTAACGTTGCAGTAAAGAACCCACTTTTTATCTTCAGTAACAATTCTGTCGAGAAATGCCTCACGGGCATTACGAACAAATAAAGATAATGCAATATTCACGTGATGTAAACGTTGTGATCAGTTAACGGCGTTAGATAGCATACAGAATACAGTTTTAGTTGAGAAAAGGTTAGCCGACATGGAGGACTGGAAGCCATCTGAATATTGGAAAAGAGTTAGCTGCATCATGATTCACGCAGGGTATCAAAATACCGACGTTATGAATGGAAAATTCACTTTATCCATTTTAGCTCGGCCTTATAAATCGAGAATTATTTGCAACGGCACAATTATAATAATGCTTTTAAATAGGGAATGTTGTGACTAACTAAGATCTTCCATTCTCTTCTAAAGCAGGAAGAACAACTAAAATTGCTAATTGATTCGCAAACCTTTTTTTTTGCGTTAAAAAGGCTGGCTTATGCGATATCCTCTCGTGACTGCGAGAAGTGCTTAGTTAGCTACATCATTGCCTTTTTAACCGAATATATATATATATATATATATATATATATATATATATATATATATATATATATATATATATATATATATATATATATATATAATGGTAGGGGTTTTACCACTGGTCTGCACTCATTAGAATGCCTTTATTTCTCAGTAATGACCTATTGAATAACGTGTGATCCGAACCACGCGTATAGCAGCTACCGGGAAGACGACCCGAAGTGTTTCAAAATGGAAACGGTGGACAAGGAGAGAGTTGAAAGGTAAAAATAGAGGGGAGGAATAGAACTACTTGTTCTTCAGGAACGATGTACTTTCCCCTCTCCCAACTCCCTCTTTCATGGACTACTCAAGTAGAAAATTAAGCAAATACTTCTTTTAGTTTCCCATGATAAATTATATTTCATTTAATAACAAAATTTCCCACCAAATTGAAGGCCATGCTATGGGTATTCCTATTGCTGCTTCTCTTGCAAACCTTTTCATGTCTTCATTAGAAGAAGCCCTTGATAATTGTCCATTACAATTCCGTCCTATTTTCTACTGACCATACGTAGACGACACAGTAATAGACTTCGTCCGCCCTGAAAATGATTCGATAAAATTTCTGGAATATCTCAATCACCTTCACCCTAATATAAAATTTACTCAAGAACATGAAAACAAAAACACAATTCTCTTCCTTGATGTAAATATAACTCGCACTCAGATGGCTTCACTACATCTATTTACAGAAAACCCACCCACACAGACTCAGCATTACACTTTCTGAGTTTCTGCGACACCAAATTCAAAATAAATTCTATCAAAACTTTAATCTCCCACGCATTTAAACTTGCTTCCTCATATCTTAACTTTCACAAAGAAGTTACCTTCCTATACAACTACTTCCGACAAAATGGATACCCTCAAGCCCTTTGTGACCGAACACTGAAAATTCTAAATAATAAGTTCACTTCTAAAATTCCCTCCTACAGCGTTCCTAAAGAACAAGCATTCATACCCCTCCCCTATATAGGACCTTTCAACTCTCTTCTTGTCCACATTCTTCCATTTCTACCCCCTATCCTCCAGAAATTACGGTAACGGTGTCTAAAATGTAAAATTTTCCGGGTTAGTGATAGGTGCTTCTGTTCTATTAGTAATTTCAAGATGGGCACGAATACAAGAATGTAGAATTACACTGTATCGATGCTATATATTCCTCGGATATAGATCTCGAGCATTTATATTTGTAAATAATGGAGGGCTGAAGTAGTGCCAGTGCATTATCCTTGATGTTGAAAAGGCATCGTAATTTCTAGGGGGGTGTTCATACCCTTCCCCTATATAGGACCTTTCAACTCTCCTCTTGTCCACACTTTTCCATTTTGAAACACTTTTTCCCGCAATCGATTTTTGACCAATCTTTCACCCCCCTCCCCCAAAAATTACGATGCCTTTTCAACGTCAAGGATAATGCACTGGCGCTACTTCGGCCCTCCATTATTTACATATATAAATATTCGAGATCTATATCCGAGGAATATATAGCATCGATACAGTGTAATTCTACATTCTCGTATTCGTGCCCTTCTTAAAATTACTAATATAAATTACTTTAGACACCGTTATCAATGAAGTGATTCTTCAACTATTGTAATTATTTCATATTAAACTTAAAAATCCGTGGTTAAAAGCAGATGCAAGCTCCTCTCCCTTACTATTACATAAATATTGATAATTATGCTTTTTACCGTATGTTAATATTAATTCGCGAAGTGAATTAAATGATTTTTTTTTTAATTCGATGAAGTTATACAAGGAACGCAATTGGAAAACCTGCCAGCTAATGGAGATGTTCCTGTTTAATGTGAAGTGTCAAGGTGGGGTAGAGCGTGTAATAATGAGCAGTCACAAAGGTTATAATGATAAAAAGAACATTTGAAAAGAAACGCAAGGCGCCAGGTGATCAGGCTTATATCTTTGTTATTTCTTATTTTTATTGATTTACTTATTTGCATTTGTTTTCGTTTTGTGTTAATTTTGTTGTTTCTTTATGGCTTCCTTTTTCTGAGCTCTTTTTGAGTTTTCCCTTTGTCATGTTCGGGTATTTGATCTCAATTGGGTTTATTTTTTTTCACATTTTGGTTTTAAGTTGTAATCATGAATTTATTTTCACAATTTAGGTGCCTTCATCGGGTTGGTATTCCTCTTCGGTATGTAATTTGTTGTTGACCTTCCAATTGGATCGTTGCAGTTCCTCACGCAATGAATGGCGTTGCATCTACGTTTGTGAGTAGGTTTATGAAACTCTAGAATCTTGTATGGCTTCTTTCTTGCTCTTCTATTGTTATTGATCGACCCTCTAACCTCTTCCTCCAATTCTTTTAACATTTTTCTCTCATTTCCTTTGCTTGTTATTCTATTACTTTATTTAGGGGTGGGGCTATTACGAGTGTTGTATGTATTTTCTTTTTGTTTCTTTATCTCATGTTCCTGAATGAATATTGAGTCCTGACTGCCGCTGCGGCCTTTGGAATTCTATATATGACGTGTTTCCTGTACCCATTTGAATTAATCTTCATCCTGAGTATATTGCACTCTGTGGTGTAGGCATAGCGTCTATCTCCCACCCTCGCATCTTATAGAGATTTTCTTCCAATTGATACTCTCTTGAACTTGTCCTGGTTGTTTTTTATTTTTCAGTTCGCCTCGTAGTTGTTTAGTCTTTCTATCTCCGTGGCAGTCATAGAAGCTTGCATAGTCTCGTTATGGAGGAGACACTGTATGATTTGACTGACGTCATCCGCGAATTAAATGTTGGGGCAAGTGGGGTTGCCAGGTGCTGTGGTGTCGCGGTGTACACTGAGTATTAGGCTGGAATCAGTCATCCCCCTTGGGAAGGTTCCCTAAATCGAATTTGTGGCCGTCCAATACCTCGATACTGATGTACACAGTTGTTTCCATGACCCAATCACTTAGAATTCTTTCTAATTTTTCACTTATTCCCAGGGTGTTAAACTTCATCCCCTTTGCCACAACTTATCAAATGCTTTATGAAACATCGCGTCATACAATGCCCACACAATGCTCTTCTCTTTTGGCATGCGCAATCTTCTCTGTAATTACATTCATTTTCATTTTTGTCTCTCTTTTTCTGAAGCCAAAACTAATGGAGATTCTATAAGGAGTTCTCCAGGTGAGCGGCGATTCTCTGGTTTAGTATTATCTCGAAGAGCTTCTCACTAAATTCCAATAGTGAAATGGATTGATAGCACTCTTTCCTCGTCGATAGCTTTCTAGTTTGCCTATGAAGATCATTTTAGCCGTTTTAAAAGCATGGGAGAAGTATCCAGTATTGAGACAAGCGTTGTATATTTTTATCGTCTCTTTAATGATGTTCGGTTGTACCTTCTCATAATTCAACTTTGTTAGCCCAGAGAGTTTTCTGGCGGAATGAGCTGAGCGATCCCTGTAGTTCTTCTGATGTTATCTGAGCGTCTCCATTACTCTGTCTGTTTCTCTCAAAGTCCACCTGATGTTGTGGTTGTGCCCTATGTATGTATTCGGCTCGTCTATTATTTGGTGTTGAACACTACATTGAAATCTTCATTCTCTTCGTCTATAATACTGAAAATATTTTTCAAGTATTCTCTGAAGGTTTATTCAATGTTTTCCTCTTCTGTTGTTACCTCTCCGTCCTTTGATTCTTTTTCCCTTCTTTTCATCTCGGGTGGTATTCTTCTTAGCCTTTCCATTTTTTGCCAAACTTCCTTGGGAGAGGCGACATGATCAAGATTTTAGATTGTCTCGTTCTATCTTTCTATTGTTGTTCCAGGAATAACTGCATCATTTCTTTTTTTCTTTGCTTCTCTGGATGCTGTCTATTGATGATATAATTCCTTCAGGTCACGGTGCAAATTTCTCATATACTCGGTCCATCTCTAAGTCGAGATGAACTTGTACAAGGAATTGGGGATGCATTCTCTATCTTCGTTGGTTAGTCTGTTGTTTAGGTCTTTAAGCGCCTCGTTAATTTTCTCAAGAGATGCATTCCTCTTCCAAAGTCGTAGGTTGTTACTCCCGAAGGACTTTCTCGTACTGCGCTAAGCCTACTCTCTTGTAGTTATTCTTGCTTCTCTCTGGAACTTGTATAGGGTTCCTATTGATAGTGAGTAAGACTCCTATGCAACCACTGCATCGTACTTTGATTGGCTCCATGTAGTAGTTGAATGACACGTGAGGACCAGCTAGATAAATGTCTGGCTTTGTGGCAGCTCTTTCTGTGACGTAGGTGGTAAGTCAGGCTTGAGGTTCTTGATGATGTTTTCTTCAGCAAGATGCCAAGACATTTCCCGATCCCATTGGTTCTTCTCTAGCCGGATTCCTGACACTTTGCATTGTGGTCCCACATGAAGATTGTGCAGAGGGAGACTGAATGCGTAAAAGTCTCTCCTTGGCGGCTAGAATCCGGTGGCAATAATCATTTTTCCAAAGTCAAGCTTGACCTCTATTGCCACATTAGTTGTTTGTACTTGATCCATTTTTCCCGTTAAATCGGATCTGTCGGTACCGGTGACTTTCGATGCTGCATTCGCTGCACCACAATGGATTTTTTTTGTGGGAGGGGCTGCAGTTTCTATGTGTGGGCTTCAATTTTGTAAAAAATAAACACATTTGGATGCTGTGGAATTTCTCTTACTCGGTGTTATCTCCTGGTATTCGCAAATAGCGCGATGTAGCTGTTTTGCACTTCTATGAGCTTATCCAAAGCTATTTGCATTTCGGCGAATAACACTTCACATAATCGATTTTTGAGAATGTGGGAGGAGGTGAATCTAAAGATGTAGGCTGCGATTTAGAGTCGCACGACGATGAGGAATAAAAGGATTAGCTGTAACCTTTGACTTTGAAATGCGTCGAATATATAATAAGACGGTTATCAGAGATCGTTACCATGGATATCAGCGAAGGTTGAAAGCTTCTCGTCTATTCTTCCCGGCCTGTGCAGGGAAAGTCGATGAACACTTGACTTCTGAACTTAATCAACAGCTTCTCGACAAGCGGCTTACATCCCTCCTCAAATCGGGCTAATCTGGCTTGCCTCTTGCTTAGAGAAAACCCGTTCCCACGGAAAATGGCTTCCAACGGAAGCGGAAAGGGAGATTGCAAGAATCTTAACTTCCAAACGGGAACAAGGTTTGTTTTTCTCTGACTTTACAGAAGCAGGTGGAAGCTCGGCTAGAATGTTTTTTTGTTCACACGGGAAAGCCTGTATGAGTGGGACCAAATCATGTGGAAAAAGCTAGGGGGAGGGGGGCATTCCCCGCAGGCTCTAACAAAATCCTTCACGAATATGGTCAAGGAATTACTAACATATAAAAGGCTAAACATTGCTAGCTTAAAAAAGCTTAGGCATTACTAGAGCTTTTAAAAAGTTCTACTGGGTGTAAACACGAAGTGTAGACTAATATTTATTCAATTATTTTCAGAACACACTGTAATATTAGATAATGCTTAGACTACAACGGAAAAAAAGGATGTTACAAGATGATGTAACAAATATTCAATTCGATCGCCTTTTGCGTCGATGACACGACGAAGTCAAGGTAAGACCCAAGCAGAAGTGACAGGCAGAGTTTCAGCTGCCATTTCCTCCCAGCATTTTTCCAGTTTACACTTAAAAACTTCTAAACTTTGATGAGATTTGGTACAGGCCTTCTGCTTAAGCATCGACCACAAACCAAAGTCCATGGGATTCAAGTCTGGAAAACTGGGAGGCCAAAGTTCCTTAGACTGAAACTCCTTAAAATTTGTCTGGCACCAGGGTTGAACTTTTTGTTGTTGTGTATAAGTGAGGTTGATTCATCTTTTTGAAATGTTACACCCATGGGATTACTTTCTCCTTCAACATCTTCAAATAAACATGCTAATTAATCTTTACCCCCCGTTAGATAAAGATGAAAGGTGGGGTTTTTTTGCCCGTTGATGTTACGCCCCCCACATCATCACCGAAGTTCGCCTGTATCACTTGAAAGATCCTTTGCTCACATACGATCAATCTTTGTGTTATGTGTGGCGTGGAGAGTGAACAACTTATCATCCGTCCGCAGAATTGGAGTCTGCGATTCCTCTAGGAGACGTTGGAGGGGCAACTTTGATTTTTCGACTCTCTTTTTTTGGTCCAATTGGAAATCAAGTGTCATTTAGCTATATTGAATGGACAAAGTTTTTCATCCTTCACCAATTTTTGTGTGGTCACATGGTTCACTTTGGCCTCTAAAGCAAGTTGTATGGCATTCCTCCTTTGATTTCCCACGATCTTATTCATCTCGTTTTTTATGAGGGTGTAGGTCTTTATTAAAAAAAAAACAACTCCTTGCTCATTAAGCCATATAATAGCTTTATAAAAAAATCTACACACAGTGTGGTTAAAAAATTTGAATATCTCCCGTTGTCTGGCGACTGCCTTCAAAGGCATAAGTCGCCACTAGCCTAGTACTGGGCTATAAGAACCAGCAAGAAAGTAATTATTAATGGTATGTAAACATATTTAAAATATTTTTTTTTAAAAGTCTACACTTTGTGTTTATACACTTTAGCATGCAGTTATCTCTACACTTGTAGCAAATTTGAAATAACTCTAAGAACCATTTAAAAAAAATAGATTAATCTCATGATAACTTTATATTGTAAAAGAAAATATACATATTATGAAGCAACAAATATTTATAACAATTTTGAAATATTTCTTATTTTAAGATGTTCTAATGATACATATACGAGGGCTCTTCAAATGGTTTGTAGAAAAATGGAATTAAATGGAGACAAAATGATATATAAATTTTATTTTCCATAAGTTACATTGAGGTCAAAACACTTTTGCAAGATGATAGAATCCATTTAAACCACCCTTTTAAACTATCATTTAAAATTAGCCATTTAAAACATTCATTTAAACCATTTATTTAAACTACACACTGAAACCATCCATTTCAACAATTTATTTAAACCATACATTTAAACCATCCATTTAAATCGTTCATTTAAACCATTCATTTAAACCATCGACGGAAACCATCCATTTAAACCATTTATTTAAAACATCCATTTAAACCATCCATGTAAATCATTCATTTAAACCATACATTTAAACCATTTATTTAAATCATCCACTGAAACCATCCATTTAAACCATCCATTTAAATCGTTCATTTAAACTATACATTCAAACCATTTATTTAAACCATCCACTGAAACCATCTATTTAAACCATACATTTAAACCATTTATTTAAACCATCCATTTCAACCATCCATTTAAATCATTCATTTAAACCATAAATTTAAACCATTTATTTAAACCATCCACTGAAACCATACATTTAAACCATTTCTATAAAACTGAGGACAGAATTACACCAAGTTTAAAACGGCTCTTTTAACGGGGTTGCTATTTATTTTGCCCTCTCGTTTGCTTTCTTGAATCCCGTAGTAAGTTACAACAGCACTTTCAACGTCTTCAACAGAAAGAGAACAATAAAATGTCGGATGACCTTGACCTAGGCCCATCCGACCTTTTTTTTTGTCCTTAACCCTAAAAAGAGATGAAGGACACTCGATTTTTTCTATTACTAATGTTAAAAGAGCTTTCTTTTTTAACGTTTAACGCCCTCTTTCCCCCTTCGTTAGGTCTATTCAGTTGTGGGAAAGGTAGTGGGAGATTTAAAAGAGATGGAAAAGACGAGAGAGAGAGATAGCAGCAATTTCTTTGGGGACAGTGGGGTCGGGAGGGCGCGCCACTCCTCCAGGATTCAGTTGTACCAGGGATATTTCTTCTGCTACACTATCCACCGACTTGCAGGGTGTTAACAGAGTTGTTTTAGTTTGGTTTGGTTTTCAGTTTTCTATAAATGGTTTAAATGGATCGTTACATGTATGGTATCATCGCTTGCAAAAGTGTATTGACCTCAATGGAACCTATGTTGAAAAAGAACATACTATTTGCTTTCATTTTATTCCATTTTTATACAAACTGTGTTTTGTTTTGTTTTTGTACAGCGCCCATCTAGCTAGGGACAAGTGGTAGCGACCATGCTGCACCAGGGACAGGGTCAGGTAACGTGCGCGAAGATCACCCAGATTGAGGCATTCAACAAGAATGTGTCGACCGAACAGTCTGGGGCACAACGCAGTGGTCACAGGGAAGTGCTCCATCAAATGTGGATGCGAGCCACGAGTCCCATAATTCGAAGACATCAAAAAGCGCCCTGAAACCGCCACGTCATTGGGGACTAGGTCCATGGGAACAGTTGCGGCGCAATGGCACGTAACTTTAAGTTTCCTCCGGCTCTATCCCATTTTCTTTGCCAGGAAACCCGGAAGGCAGACCTGATACCTGCCATCTAATCGGTGTGAGAAAGAGCCAAACGCTGGTTTGTTCGCCCACTCCTCGTGGACTCTTTGGGTCCCTCATTCCCCGCAATTTCCACATGTCTAGGAACCCAGCAGAAGATAACCTTGACACCCCCTGGCTCATTGCAATCTTGACGTCACGGATACCGCGAACCAGGTTATATGGAGATTCTAATGTTGTGAGAGTACTCAGGGTGACTTGTGAGTCGCTAAAGGTCACAATCAGGTCTCCAAACCGGGCAAGACGCGTTATCTTCCAGGCCGAGTGGTGTAATGCAACCAGCTCGGCCGTGAAGACAGACGCAACGCCTGGTAGAGCCCCGTTGACTTCAAAAAGAGGTGATACGGCGTGGAAGCCGACCTTCTCTCTTAGAATTGGAGCCATGTACACTCGCATGGTTCCAGCTTGACATGAACTCTGCCCCCAAAAGTTCTAAGTCTTCATGCCCGGCGATGTGGAAGCTGTAGAAGTAGAGGCATGGCGACGAATAGTCAAAGGTGATACCATCCAAGGTTGCGTCTTGGGAAGAACCAGATGCGCTATAGGTCCTAGAGCTACACCGAGCTCTCGATTGAGTTTCCTAGCCTTAAATCCAAAGGGATTAGAGCATAAAGGGCGTCTCTATGCAGCATAGCCATCGTCGAAGTCGGTCACGGCTGCAGTGAGAGGTGTTGGCTACTGAGGGACACTTGGACCCGCGCGTGTAATCGCAGAATGCACTGTGCACAGCACATAGCGAGTGACATCTCTTCGGCATCGACAAGTTAGTTGTCAATAGGGGACGTGGGGAAGGCACCGGTCGTCAGACGGAGACAATTGTAGTGGATCGAGTCCACCTTCCGCAATAGGTGCTTGGCTGTAGATGCATAAAACTCGCATCCGTAATCAAGCTTCAAACGAACAAACGACCGGTATAAAAGCAAGGAAATAGCTCTATTAGCATCCCAATTTCTTAACGTCACGGAACAAAGAATGTACCTACATTTATCAAGCGGCACGCCCCCACCCCCCACCCCAGCGCCCTAAGAGAAACTGGTGCTCTCTCACGGTTCATCTTTTACATCTCCTACTATCTTTTCAACGGCTGTATAGACGGAAAATAAGTGAAGGAGAGCGTTAAACTGTCTTAAAATAAAACCTCTCAAGTAATATTATTAAAATATGAAAATAAATTATCCTCTCAATTGTTTGTTCCTCAAAAGAATCTTTTATATCCTTTATTCTTTTACCTTTTCTTGGATGAACTTTCGTGCTGGGTTCCTCAAAATTGTATTAAGCTAATAAAACCCTCATTTAGTGAGGAATGAAGAGAAAGGAAAGTTATTAGCAATTAAAATAACTTTGTTTTTAATCTTGGTTCTTTTAAAAAAAAATGATTCCAATACAAAACAAAGAATTTACATCAAAGTCAATACCAACAATTTCAGTCTCTTGTAACCTTTGGCGAATCACATGACCTGAATTAATGTTGAACAAATTTTAAACTTGGCGCAGTGGCGGATCCAGGATAAAAAGTTGGTGGAGGGGGCTAAGATGAATTCCTCCCTATGAGTAGTCTGATAAAAGGGGCCTTGATGATTAATAAGGTTTATCATAGACAGTATTGATAATAAATGACAGCATCTCATAAAAGAGTGAGCACTAACTCTCTCACATCAGAAAATTAGGAATTGTGGTTTATTGTAGTTTTTGGACGTCAGCTAAGAAGACTGAATTTAGTCATTATTTTTGAGATTTAGCTGTATTTTAGACTTCTATTATATAAGGTACATTGAATCGCAAACTTTTAAAAACTGTTTATATATATATATATATATATATATATTCTATACTATTACTCGTACATAACTATTTCTGAATAGTAGAATACAAGTATGGCTTTAAATATAAAGATAAACGAGTCTCAAATTTGAGGGGGGGGCTTCAACCCCCTCTCCCCCATCTCCTGGATCCTCGCCTGACTTGGCGTTTATTTGTATATTAAAACATAAATGGTGCTTCATTGCTAAATCTTGGAAGCACAGGATCATAGTGGAATCCTTCCAAGCAAAGGATACCTAAGGGGTGTTAAATAATCCAGGAATTAGAATATTACTCACTTCCTCCAAGCGGTAGCTGCTTGAACGGTAACTAGCACAGTAATGCAAAAGCGGGGTCGCTGCGACCTATCCCGAGTACTTGGGAGCTTGGGAAGGACTCAGTATTTACATTCTTGGCTGTACGCTTGGGCCTACTGAGGGAGGCCTGCCTGAGTGGGTCTTGTAGATATTTATATGTTGTCTCTTGTGTTTTTATTGTGTTCTTTTCTTTTGTCTTTTAGTTTAGTTTTTTACTGACCTGACTTAGAGATATTTTTGTTTTTATTTCGGCGGCTATGCCCTCACTGATAACCGCCAAAAGAGCTGAGAGGAGATCACTTCATCCAACCAATGTAGTTTCACCGAATACGACCTTTTTCTCTCTTTTTTTCGCGCCACTACGCAGCTCTGTTCGAGTTCTTTTCGTTCAGCGGCTCCTTGTAAGAATGGTTCTTAACTCCTGTGTGTCTTTTTACTCCTTTGACACAGATCCCAATGTTTTATTTTTGAAAGGGAAACCGATCTACTATTTTCTGGCGGGGTAAATTACCACATCCAACAGTTTGGTAGAGGTTATGTGATCACACGTTATTAGCTCATTTTTATGACATTGTGTGGCGGGGTAAGCCTTAGGCCAATGAGATGATTAGATTTGAGAGCGAATCCAGATCGAAATGTGGATTCTGGATCACTTATTGACGTTGACCCACCAACATACGCAATTTGATCCAGATCTCTGAGATCAAAATATATATTTGTAAGTGTCCTGTTTACCGAGTCACAATACAGTAATGTAGAGTGGTAGAGACATAGGTCTGCTACTGCCAAAAATGTGTAGCTAAGACAATGTAGATCGATTAGGCTTTAAACAGATTTGTCTATCTGTTGGAAGGTAAAGTTTATATCTAAACGATAATTGAAAATAGCATAACATGTGAATAAAAAACTAATACAAGATCCGGCTCATCCATTATGAAAAATCAGAATTTTTTTTTCCATAATTCACGAAGTGCTAAAGATCGACACATGATTCTTAATGCGGGTGGTAGGTTATAAGGGTGAACGAATAAATAGGCCACGGATGGCCTATGGTTGCCAGCGGTCGCTGGCTGCACTGATTCCAATGTCAGTAGAATTCCAAGATGAAGGAATTCCATGGTGGTACTTAAATTGATCTATGGCTGTTCCGAAGTAGAAATTCGGATTTATTCCGCATTTACGGGAAAAGTTTTAATGGCGTTGGCAGAGGATGAGCTTTTGAGTGCTTTCTACTTTTATATGCAAAAGGTTAGCTTTGTTTTGTCCAATTTGGCAATAAGGAAAGTAGCTCGATTGTCGTTGTTAAATATGGATCATCGTAGGAGAGATTTTGTGATCGAAGAGGTTAGAAATTGTTAACTCTTTTATTTTTCCGTTTTTTTCTGTTTTCGCCTTTGCAAATGTTAATCAATTTGAACGCTTAGTTGGAGACTGTCGTTTGGTATATGCACAAAATAAACTTTTCTTGTCTATGGAGATGTTATCAGGATGGCGTAAACATTTTAGGGGTATGGCACGTGTTTTTAGTCCCGTGCACGCGACTCTATAAGTTACTATGTCGGTCCGTAGGTCGTTCGGTAACGATTTTACTTTTCAATGAGGTTTTGGGCAATAACATCCTAACTATTCGGCCGATTCTAACGAAATTTAAAACCTTTGTGTTGTTTTACATTCTCTTTCAAATTATTTAATTACCAATGTCCTCCCAAGGTTTGTCCTGGCATTATGGAAAGTTTTGAATGAAGTAAGGTCATATGGGCATAAGTAAGAATAATAAGAGAGAGAGAGGGGGAAAGAGAGAGCACGCGACTTAAGTCTGTTGACCTTGTTTCTAAGTGCATTATGAATAATTTGATGAGTATCAAAAGACATTCTGGATTGGATTGACTCACAAAATATTCAAACTTTTATTCGGAGACGAAACGAGACCCGGAGCATAGCGAGGTTAGTCTCCAAATAGAGTTTCTAATATTTATTCTAAAACTCACCTTGATCTAGTCGATATGGAGTCAAATCGATTGATCTAGTCAACAATGAGTCAAATCAATTGATCTAGTCGATAAGAAGTCAAATCAATGGATCTAGTCGATAAGGAGTCAAATCAATTGATCTAGTCGATAAGGAGTCAAATCAATGGATCTAGTCGATAAGGAGTCAAATCAATTGATCTAGTCGATATGGAGTCAAATCGATTGATCTAGTGGATAAGGAGTCAAATCAATTGATCTAGTCGATAAGGAGTCAAATCAATTGATCTAGTAGATATGGAGTCAAATTAATGGATCTAGTCGATAAGGAGACAAATCAATTGATCTAGTCGATAAGGAGTCAAATCAATTGATCTAGTCGATATGGAGTCAAATCGATTGATCTAGTCGATAAGGAGTCAAATCGATTGATCTAGTCAATAAGGAGTCAAATCGATTGATCTAGTCGATAAGGAGTCAAATCAATTGATCTAGTCGATATGGAGTCAAATCGATTGATCTAGTCGATAAGGAGTCAAATCGATTGATCTAGTCGATAAGGAGTCAAATCGATTGATCTAGTCGATAAGGAGTCAAATCAATTGATCTAGTCGATAAGGAGTCAAATCAATTGATCTAGTCGATATGTAATCAAATTGATCGATCTAGTGTGCACTTCTTTGGAAACAGCAAGAAATCGCAAAATGAGCATCTGATTTGACCGATTTGGGCCAAAATGCCTTTAAATATTGGAACTCCGATAATTCGAAGATTATTTGGGACCGTCTGAGAGCGACGCGATTTTCTTTAACATAAAAATAAATTAAATGATTTATATTTAGCTATTATTTAATCCATATACAATCCCCCCCCCCCCCCCGCAAACGCCGACAAATTTCGCAGGTGCTTCTTAAAAAGGGCTAAATTAAACATTTAGGTGTGTACGCAAAAGTTTGGCATCATCATCACGAACTCTATAATTTAAGAAGGAATTTTTTTTTTAGTATTTAAATAATAATTTCATCTTAGTTTGTTTATGACATGTTTTTTATTAAAGTTATTTTTAATCATTCTTTTATAATATCAAAAAACAAAATGGTGAAGTTCAGAAATAAATATAACGGCCATATGCTAAGAAAAATGTGAAATGCACTTTTATCAGATTTAGTGTAGCTTCACAATTATTTATAAATTTATTATATGCAAAAAGCTTAAATGTAAAATACTTAAAAAAATAATAGGTTTTTTGCTCAAATGTGCATTTCACATTTGTTTTAGCATACGGCCGGTAACGAAATTTTGTGAATTTTTTAAAACTCAAAGAATTACAAATGGTGAAGTTCAGAATTTTTTTTTTTTATATCTTCTTCTATAACTATATTTTAGGAACGTGATATTTTGAAAGGGGGAAAATTTAGTTTAGAGTTCCTTTTTAAAATTATTATAATTGGCGAAGTTCAGAAAATTTATAAAAATTTAACCATGGCTGCTTTTTTTAATGGGTTGAGGAATAGGTTTTTGCGGTTTTATCAAATTTATTCATTACCATTAACAATTTTAGAAAAACGTCATTTTTAATTGATAACAATATGCAATTTAATCAATAATGTATTCTCCGTTGTTATTTACGACTTCTTTCCAACGTTCAACTAGTTTCCCGATGCTTCTGCAATACAAATCTCTGGATTTTGACTCGAAGAATTCGTCTAACCAGGTTTTTAATTCCACATCAGTATTGAACGAAACGCCGCGCAAATTGTTGGAGAGCAATCTGAACAGATGGAAATCCGATGGAGCCAAGTCTGGCGAATATGGAGGATGCTGCAGGATTTCCCAATTAAGTGTTTGGTGGCGAAGCCATTGCCTGGTTATTATTATTATTATTAAAGATTATTAGTGGTGTGAAGTAAACTCTTTGCCTCCTTTTCTAATCTTTGATCTACGAAACAAATTTATTTTTAATCCTGGATTAAAGCCTTCGCCCCTGCCTGGCTTCCACTACGGCTCCCTTCGGCAATCAATGAGCTCATTTGTCTATCGACGGGAGGCACCGGTAAAGTCTATCGATGATCTTGTTGTAGGTTTGCAGGAGCGAGGTGTATTTCTGGAACTATCAACTCCTTATTCTTTTCTATTCCTTTTATCATCCTTTTTTTCTTATTCCAGTTTTTGTCTTGATTTAGTCTTTTTGTTTTCCTTTTCTGTTCACTTTTGTTTTCATTCTTTTTTCCCTATTCTTCTTTTCATCACCTTGTTTTTCTCTTTTGATTTATTCTTGTTTTTTCTGTTCCTTTTTGTTTCCGCTTTTTATTATCCTATTCTTCTTTTTATCTTGTTTTTTTCTATTACGTTTTTATGGCTTCTGATTTATTCTTGTTTGTTTTTCTGTTTCCCTTTTCTGTTCTTTGTTTTCACTCTTTTTTATCTTATTTTTCTTTTCATCTTTTTTATTTCGTTTTTTTCTGCTTTATTTTTTGTTTGTTTTTGTTTATCTTCTCTCGTGAAATCTGCGTTGTCTTAGAATCTTTGGCACATACGTGATGAAAAATGCCTTGAATATGGGAATAAAGAATAATATTAATAGCGTAATAACCGTACAATTACAATATCGCGAGTGGGTGTTTCGGGTAGCTACTTCCTTTTCTCTTTTAGCCGACATAAATCAAATCAGGGGAAAAAATTTAACTCTGTGTGAATGGAAAGCTTATGAAACGACCCAAGAGTCGAAAAATCAAGGGACCAAAAGCGATGTTATCTCTCTCTGAGTAATGGTAGTCAACGTACAGAAGATATTTTGAGTTAATAAAGGACGCTCTCAAAATTTGTGTTATTGCAGATATTTTAAATACCCTTGTAAAATTGTTATAACATTATTGAAGTAATATTGCCTCAAAGGTATTTCGGACCTAATTATTAAAATTTGATAACTACTAAAAAATGGAAGATTTACTTCTATTCGTTAAAATGTATCAGTCCTCATGTAAAGTGAATTGAATATCAAGCTCAGGCACAAATTCTGAGTGATGGTGCTCCATCGGTGGTCGGGTATTTTCGTAATTTGTCGTTTTGCGCTTCCAATCCAGTCCTTTTGAGGATCATCCTCAGGTTCACGACAAATAATGAGCGATGATACTCCATGAATGGTCAGGTATTTTCCATCCGCTACTTTTGAAGATCACTTCCAGTACCCTCAGATTCGCCCCCAGGCCCCGGAACCATCTATTTCTATGTGGTGGTACTGTCCTAACCGCTTCGTTATTCTTTCTGGAGCCACCTCACATTGATCAGCATCAACATGCTTATAGATCTTTTTATACGAGTTGTTTATAACGAACATTTGAGTGTCATTCTTTAGATATACGGATGTTTTTAGAAAGAAATTTGCCTGTACCAACAACGAGAACCAAGTTGTGAAAGATATGCAGAACATTATCTTCCTATAAAACTGTACATTTTTAAAAAATGTCTACTAAAAAGATTTATTAATGTAATGCTATAAAATAGCTCAAAATGAGCTTGGATGACGATTTAAACAGCTAAGTATTTAAATTAGAACGGCTTTAAGTGACGTTTTCTGCTTTGAACTACAGTCGGCAAAATACTGAAGTTAACTGACAGGGATTGTTGAAGACTAACAAGGATTGTACCCGAACAATACAAAACTACTGCAGTAAAAGTGACAGCAGAGCTCAATCGCTATCTGATCGACACTGTTTCGATAATGACTGTGCGCCGGGAACTTCACAAAGCAAATATTTATGTAAGGGCAGCAATTCTAAAATCGCTGGTAGGTAACAGAAACCAACGCCAAAATGGCGAAAGAAATAGTATCACGATCATAAAAAATTCGAAAGGTGATGACAAGAAGAATAAGGTAGAGTCCAACGAGTTATTATTTACATTATTTTTAACAAATGGCCGTGTTTATGTACGAAGTGCTCAAAGGAAGCCTACAACAGTATTACCTGCTTTCAACGGTCAAGTATGGGAGCTAATCCATAATGGTTTTGAGGGGCTATACCCTGGTATTTAGCTGCTCTCATCATTAGCATCAATAGTCGGGTTACTGCCAACAAATATCTAGACATTCTCAATGTCGAGGTTCTAACTATGACTACCATCCTGTTTTCAAACACCGCCATTTTCAAGATGCTAATGCTCCCGTGTTTACTGCCAAAAAAGATTGTCTTTCTCTCAGGAACATCGGAATGTAATCCAACCTCTTCCCTGACCAGCAGAGTCACCTGATCTAAATACCATCGAACCATTATGGTAAGTTTTTGGAACAGAGTGCGAAGCAGATTTAGACCTCTCTCATCAGTGAAACAATTGGGAGACGTTTCGAGAGAAGAATGGAACAACATTCCGTTGGAAACCAAACAGCGGTTGTATGATTCTATTCCACGGAGGATTGCAGCTGCACTAAAGGCAAATAGTAGTACGACACTTTATGTTTTCCGTTATTCCTTGATAATGAGCTTAAAATATAGTTCGAAAGTACTTGGAGTCTTCGTTTCATTTTCCCTGTGGCACGTGGAACTTTATGTAATAAATACAATGTAACGATCAAAAAAGAAAGAACAATCAACAGGGAAAACTTTATAAGGACAATTGAGAAATTTGATATGGCAAAAGTTTACAACACATTTATATAATTAGGTTCATTTGCGAAATGAACTTGTAGCTATTGAGGAAATATAGTGACAAGACTTGAAGCAGTTTATAGATTTAGGGGGGATATGGTGCCGATACTTGTAGATTTTGTGGTTATATGTCGACCAAACATGTAGATTTTACGGTTATATGGTGCCAAGACTTGTAGATATTTTGGTTATATGGTGATGACTTGTAGATTTTGTGGTTATATGATGACAAGACTTGTAGCATTCAGTAGTTTTGTAAATTCTGTGGTTATATCGTGACAAGTCTTATATATTTTGCGGTTATATGGAGACACAAGTCTTGTAGCACTCAGCAGTTTTGTAGCATTTGTGGTAATATGGTGCCAAGAATTCAAGCAATCTTTTTCAATCTATTTCCACGACGCTCAGATTCGTTGTATTGGGTTGAGCGTTAGACATCATGCCTCCGTTGCTCTAGCCATTAGTTTTCAACCCTAACATGCCGTTTAGTTATGGCTGTGTGGTGGAATGACTAAACCTTCCATCCTTTTCCTTATACAGCCCCAGCCAGACGTGCCAAGAGATTTTACTACAAAGATCGCGATGCACATCTTCGCCTGGAGTCCGAATCCCTACGCTCCCAAACACCGCAGACGTCCCATGGTCACCCCTGTGCATAGGTCTGATTCTTCTTCTCTTTTTTTCTTACTTCTCATAACTTCAATGTAAGTTTGTTAATGAAGAAGAGTTGTTTAGCTACGTGGGAAGGAATGTTCGTTGTGAAAGAGTCACGAAACCAGCCACGTGAAACGATGAATCCATAGAAAGGGGCTGGAGTAGTCAACTGGTGTAAATCTTTACTTTCAAGACTGCGCTCCACATAGTTTATGTGCGTATATTTAACTCCATGTGCGTATTTTTATGAACCTTTGGAGAAGGATATGTAATACACCCTTCCTGCCCCAACGTTTGATGTTGGCGAGGTTTCATTTTGATTTATCTTTTTTTAAAATCTGTCCTTCATTCATTTATTAAAAGTGCCCTCGTTATTCACACAAACTTAATTTACTCACGTTGAAAATGTCCATGACCAAAGGTTTGAGAAAGAGCGTAGTCACTAGAGAGTCGAACCCCGGCCCCCTTTCTGGGATGGTCGTAGTTCCCATCCCCTTTTCAGCGCCACGTCTCTTGTCCTTTTCTCCACTGGGGTAGGCGGGTCTCTTTCCGATCCCGGATCGTGGTTCCTCCTTCTTCTTCTTCTTCTCCCCCTTGTTTTATTTCTTATTTTGTATTTGCTTGGTTTTTATTTTGTTTTGTTCGTTATTTTGTCTTTTTCATGGGAATTTTAAAGTGGTTTAGTACGAGGTTAATCTTTAATTGCGACAACCAATGCCCTTGCTGACGGTCGCCTGATGGGGGCTGTTAAAAAAGTCTCCTCCAGTTATCTTAGTGGCATTTTAATTGCTTAATAAAGATAAAACCAACGAGGGCATCTCCCTCTTTCTATTATATCGCCTTAGCCCTTCTTTGTTAACTTGCAAGAATCTTTAGTCGCGTGGACGAGACTCTTTATTTGTTCGTATGTAGGTCGGTCAGATGGTAACCATTTTACTTTTCAGTGAGCTTTTGAGAGTTTTGAAGGTCATAAGTCAGAATAATTGAGAGCACGCGACCTTGGTCTGTTGACCTTGTTTTTTTTCAATGAATTCCTCCTCTCCTAAGTTCTAGCCGATTGAAAACACCACTTCGGATTATAACTAAGTTAAGCCACAGTGGATGTGGTTAGTCGTGAGATGGAGTTACGACTCGGGTGGCCTTTACGGCAGCTGCCATACGCTGTAGAAATCGGTAGTTCGGATACCACGTGAATCAGTAGACCCCACTGAGAAAAAGCGGCAATGCTAACCCTGACACCTTCCTTTAGGGTACAACATCGGTTCTTAACCTTTCCTTCCTCATTTCCCATCATCCTCTAATTCTCTATTTCCTACTTTTTGGACGACTTTGTTGTCAATATTATAATATTTCTTTATAACTTTTCAAGTTTATTACATAATTGATAAAATGTATTACAAATAAAATAGAAAATAAATGAGACAAACATTGTATTGCACAGAGAATATACGTTCTAAACTTCAATGAGACGTTCAATTCCTAAGGGATCTAACATTATTCCCCATACTCACCTGGGATATTTGAATTTACCCCCGGTTAAGAAAGGCTTTTGATCCATATTGGTAAAGGATGAAATTTCCTTGTCACGGTCCTTATATTTGGACCGATTGCTAGAGTTCGGTCTTTTTGAAACTTCATCCTATTTTGCGCTGGCAAGCTTCGTTCTGCTCGCTGCGGTGTCAGGTTCGTGTTATCTTTGCATCCACATTTTCTCGATCTTCGTGAATCCCCATCTAGCGAAAGTGGTCTTGTTCATACTTTTGAATACGTGCGCCCTTTGTACGAACTTGTTCCCTGAGGTTTATAACAACCCCCCCCCCCCTCTATTTTTCCCTTCGATGTCTTTTTCTTCCTTCTTCGTCCACTGGGTGAGAATGCTCTCTTTGGCCCCACATTCCGTGTCAAAACTAAAAAAAATCGTAATGTTCTTAAGTGTTGAGTCGTATCTCAAAATTACAAACCCAGATATTGTGTCCGTGGTTAGGGAAGAGGAAGGACGGTTGTTGAATCTAAGACTTAAATACTTTATTTGACCAGATTTCAGCATATTGAGTCAATGCTCATTGACTCACGAGGCCGCTTCGATGGTGGTCGCGGGCGATACGGGCGTGGCAGGAGATGGAACAGTCGTTCGCGCCTTCCGAATTTCGTTGAGGAGGCAGGAAGGGACCGGGGACGTGACCCTGACACAGCCACGACTTCGTCCCCATCACAAGAGAGGGATACAAGTTCGTCGGACTCTCCATCCGGGTCCTCGCCACCTCACCGCCCCAGCTTGCCCGACAACTTCAACCGCTTCCGAATGAGGGGCGTCAACTGGGGTCTTTGGGGGTGCTTCATTGTCGTAACTGCCCTTCTCATCCCCGCCCACATCTACCTCAAGCAGTACACCTACAGGGGGGAGCTCATGGGCGTCTTCTTTGTCATTACCCTCCTGTTTCTGGTTTGCTTCTCGGTGTCAATGTTCCACACGAAAACCAGGGCCATTTTGCTTCACAGGCTTCACTTGGAGGAGGAAATGCGGGGTTGCTCGTCCGAGGCTAACACGCCATCAACTTCCAACGACCGCTGTCAAGAAGTCACCAGGCTAAGACCGTATTTCCCCCGAATCCAGGAAGGCAACGGAACTCCAGTTCGGGAATCACGGTCCACCCCGGACCTTCAGCTCAACCCAGACACGAGAATAATAATCGAAGGGAGTCACAGAAGTGCCCACCATGGATTTGTGAGATCGATGTCCGAGACATCGAGATGTTCCGATGCTTCCCCGGCATGGGACCCCTTCGGAGAGCCGCCTCCATACGAAGTCGCCGTTCTTCTTCCAACACCTTCGTGTGATGAAATCCAGCGACCGTGCGAAACACCGCCCCCGGCCTACGACATAATACAGTGATCCTAGAAATTACAGAAATTAAGGACCAGTAGCTAGCTAGTTAGTTAGAGGCCATCTGAGAGGATGCTGAGAAGTCATCTCCGCATTCTAATCCTTCGCAAGAAAACTGCACTTCAGCGGTTATTAGCATGTCATCCATATATTGGTCAGAAAAATATATTAGGTCATCCCATAATTAATGCATTATTTTCATGTTTATCATTATTTTATGGATATAAATAATTGAAAGTAGGTGTTTTTTTTATACTAGGCTAATATACTAAACTCGAAGCCTCGTTACCTGTATGTTTTAGCCTAACCTAAGGATCATACTTTGACATACCTTACTCGTCCTACGAAAAAAACAATAAATACTCCAGCCGAAACTTGCCTCATCCACGAAAGATTTTCTTATGAATTTTGTGATATATAAATGGCATAATCCATTTTGCACGTCCTAACACAAATCAGACACTCACCAAAGAGTTGGACCGTTTATATGCAGCACTTGAAGAAAATGGGTCGCCATTAATCAATAGAAAAGTACTGCTCTTTCATCAAGACAGCCCGCGACCTAACATCGCAAGATATACCATACATATGCTTAACAATTTCGACAGGGGCTCAATGAGTCATGTTCCATACTCACATGACATAACCACAAAGGAGGTCGAAACAACGATAAAGAATTTTTTAAAATTAAAGTGAAATCATTTTTACAAACTATTGAAAAATTAGTAGAAAGATGGAAACGTAGTAGAAACTTGTGGAAATTGTAGTATTTAAATTAAATATTTATCATCACTGACTCTATAATTTAAGAGGGGGATTTATTTGAGTATTTGAATAAAAAATTCTTCTTAGTTTGGTTAGGACTTATGTTTTTTTATCAAAGTTATTTCTAATAATTCTTTTATAATATCAAAAAATAAAATGGTGAAGTTCAGAAATAAATATAAGTATCAAAATTTGTGAATTTTTTAAAACCCAAAGAATTACAATTGGCGAAGTTCAGAAAATTTATAAAAATTTAACCATGGCTGGTTTATTTTAGTTTTTAAATTTTAATATTAGTAGCGAAGCGCAAGCTCCCCCCATAGGGGGAAATGGCGAAGCCATTGCCTGATTTAAATATAAATAACTTCAGAATTTTTTGATTTATATAAATAAAATAATGATAAACATGAAAAAAATTCCGCATTACTTACGGGATGACCCAATAATAATGTCATACGCACAACTATAATGAAACTTGCTTTCATTTCTTGTTGACATTGTAAAACTGTTAAGGTTTTTACATCTACCGTTAAATGCTGCAAATGAATCCTTAGAGTAATGTAGCAAATATAGTCAGAGTTTTAATCCTTTCCTAGTCCTAAATAAGCCAACATAGATTATATAGTTATTGAATATGAAGACGATGTTTCGCTAAAATTCAAAGCATCATTTACGAGTGGCAATTTTCGTGCTGTGCGCGGATTTGCATCAATAATTTACATGTAAATGTATATTTGTTTATAAAGACTTGAATGGTGTAACATTAATACTTAGGCATACCGTACATTCCCAATTGCCAAAGTCATTATATATGTAGAAGAAAGACAGCTTTTTAAAAAAGTATTCAAACAGTATTTGAAAGGTAAAATATTAAGTAGTTTTTATGAAATAAACCGTCTTTTTTTCACTATTAATTTCAAAATTGTTTAGTTAGAATGAATCTAGTTGCAGAGAAAATAACTCTAATCGAAAAGATAACCCTGATTTTTAATATGGTAGTCTATTTTAAATCTTCAATTATACAAGAGATTGTGAATAGAATTTAGGAGAGGGGCAATGAATTATAAGAGAATTGCTTTCCTAAAAACTCCACATATGTGAGAATCACTATTAGTCTCTTTTTTCTCAAAACTCCTTTTATTAGGGAATTTATAATGCTAACCATTTATTTGTTGATATTTTTCTCGATTTCATTCCCTCTCTAACCAAGATAATTAGGGATTTTGCCAGTTACCATCCTCTGATGAGTAATTGAATCATTAACAATAGCTGGAAGCTTCCTTTAGTTTGTCTCTAAGAGTATTTTTCCCAAAGTGATACTACGGACAAATATTTGCCCCATTCTGAAAAGAAAACACTTGAATGAGTATCGGCATTCAAGAGAGGGATAAGCCTAACGTTGCCTATTTAAGATTACCAGTTTCTCAGATCAGACAGGACCTAATTCCATAGCTATTAATCACTGCCGACCTCCCTCGAGACACCACGATGTCTTCGTTACTTAATCGATTGTGAAATAATTAAATTTACCTAAGCACTATCAGGAATATCAGGGATCAACTTGATTAATCAAATATTCTAGATAGGGCAAAGAAGAAGGAGGGGAAAAGTTAAGAGTAGATTGATCTGTGCCTAGTAAGAAAGAATATGCTGTGGGATGCATTTGATACGAAAGCTGTAAGAGGTATGGGACTATCTGATCACATGGTTGTGCTGTGTAAGGTTAAACTGGTCGGTGCAAGGGTGTGGAGACGTGATGAAGGAAGAATCTTAAATGAATGGTTAATAAATCAGAGAGAAGGGGTAAAGTATGTGAGAAGGCTTGAGAATAGAAGAGAAAATATGTACGAGCGTGGAGATAGAGCAAATGTAGAAAGTGTGGGACAATGCTTGATAGTAGAATAGAGCAAATAAATGAGAGCATGGAGATGGATGAAATTTAAGAATGTGGTAGTATGTAGGTGTACCAGAACTAGAAAGTGGAACCAAAATACTGACTAGTGAAATGACGATATGAAGCGTGCAATAGAGAGCAAAAAAGGAGTATGTAAAAATGCTTAATAATGCAGATGAGAATTTTAGGGTGATTTGGTTGAAATCATGCAAGCTGAAAATGGATGGATGTATGTAAAGATAGGTCAACAATGTGGAAGTAAGTCACCTGTATGGTGGTAGAAGGGAAGAAATTCTTCATAAACTGACAATTTAGATTTCAGAAAACATGCGGTGTAACGGCAGACTTCCTTCTACAGCATCTGGAATCTCGCATCTTTAATGATTCTAAATTATGACAATGCAAATACATCATATTCTATATACATATACATAATTCAGTCGCACACATGCCTAATCCCGGCGGCTTGCCACCGGTAACGGAACCAAAAAGTGCATATCTAGTCACACGAGCCAAAGCGGTGAGGGTTTTTCTGGCAATGTTGCAATGTATCATTTTGCAATTTAAGTTCTCGAAAGGAATATTGTCGTATTGCTTTTAATTTTACTATCTGAAACGGGGTCAAAGTAGGTATGATACGAACTGTAAAGAACAATAAACTGTGTATATGAATGATTATTCTAAAATATATATATATATATATATATATATATATATATATATATATATATATATATATATATATATATATATATATATATATATATATATTGCATGATAAGTGAGGATTGTGTTTGTTCTGAATGCATTTTACAGTTTCATGTTGGAATATGAAACTCCTCTAGCAGTGACAATAATAAGGAATTCATGTACTCACTGATATTTTAATTAACTTTTGTTTATTTGATTAATAGGGTGTATCTGATTCGTTTATAATGTGATCCTCTTTATCAATATAAAATGCTTTTAAAGTTTAATATACAAGTATTTATGCATTTAAAATGGGTTAGCCAAAACCCGGCCAGTGAAGCTATGGCTCACACTAGACGGCATAGGCGCCCGTTTCTGCCGAGACTACGACCCCAAAGCAAACAGCAGAATGTAAACAAAGATGTTTTGCTGGCTGCAGAATGACGACCACGCGTGACTTCAGGTTTTCCACCAGTATGGGAATCTAAATGCCAGTATTGGTGACAAGATAACGGAAAATGTGCCCGCATGAGGCCCTCTTAAATCAAGATTTGCCTTTGAAAGTACATTTTTATATGTTACATAGATTTTTCAACGTGTTTGAGTAACACTTTTATATATATCTTTTATTTACGAAAGAGTCTATAAGTTAGTATTATTTTTTTTAATTTTAGCAGATTGAAATTACAAGTTATATTCATTGCTGAACTGAATTTGATTTTGTTTTATATATATATATATATATATATATATATATATATATATATATATATATATATATATATATATATATATATATATATATATATATATATATATATATATATAATTTAGTCTTTATCTGTATCACTATTTTAGGAAGGCAATTTTTGAACAGTATGCATTTAAAAAAAAAAAGAAGAATTCCTCTTAGCTCAAGTGTGACTTTGTGACATTATTGTAATTTTATTAGAAAATTTAACATAATGAAACTTTGGAAATTAAAGGCTATTATTCAATATTTTGGAGGGGTTTTTTAAACGAAAAATGATTGGAAAAGAGAAAATTTCAGAGAGATTTTCCAAAATTATTAAAATTAAAGCTGGTTTCCTGTATATTCGAAGCTTTTATCAGTTTCTTTTTAGTTCAGAAAAAAAATATGATTATCGAATGTTTTGGAATTGAAAGAAAATAATTACAAATCGTGAATTTTAGAAAATGAATTAAAATTAAGGCATGGCCTTTTTTGTATTTTTTTCATATATAAAAGCAAATTTAGATGGGAATTGTTTTTTCCGTATATCTAAAGAATTCACATAAAAGTTCTTTCTTCCTTTAGGCCTAGAAAATAAACATAGATCTAAAAATATAGACCAAGAGTAAATTATTAGGAGATATGTACTGGAATGGAAACCTTTTAATTTTTTTAGACCAAAACCCCTTTGCTAGAACCAGATAGCCCCGATGCCACAAACTGAAAGTTTTCCTACGAAGTGCAGGTTTTGTTTATTAATATTACTCTAAGAAAATTTGCCTTGTTTATACTTAATTTGAATGAAACCCAGGATCTGATTTGAAGCTTTATTTCTGGGTAACTATTTTATTAAAAATGTCTTTACTTTTTCCTTACGAAAAGCTAAATTATGTTTCATTCAACAGATAATGTTTCAAGATTATTTTTTTACGATACCAGAAGTCATTCACTGAAATTATTCAAGCATTATTGTTCAAAAGTCAGCTAAATGATATTAAATTACAATAATTGTTCACACTATCTGCTTACTCATTTGTTGAATTCATTTTGATATATAGATTTTGTACGTTGAATTAGGCAAATTCAATATTTTAAATGAATTAGTATTACTCTTCTAGTTTCAGTGAGATGGGACTTAGTATAACAAAGTTTATGTTACAATGAAAAATACTTCCAACGTGGAAATGGACATTTTGAAAAACACTCGATTTTGGAACACAGTCTAAATGGACGGAAGTAATAATCTCATTTTTATGTGATCGGTTTAAATGAACCTGCTGATATTGGTAAAGTGTTAGTAACTACGTACTGTAACGCAATCAAAACAAAATATGCCCTATCTTCAAAAAGCAATCCTCTCAGAATTTTCGTTATAAAAAGGTTGGGAGTTGGGGAGGCACTGGATAAGTAATGCTTGCTTTAAAAGAACACATTAAATTTCTGATTTTTAAAAAAAATATATTTTATTGAATATTATACAAGTATTATAACTTATATATTTGCGATTTCTTTAGTTGCAATTTCTCTAATCGTTATTTTTTAACGATAACATTTATATTTTATGATTTGAGGACAAGAAGTATTAAACAGAGTAAGAAAGCAACAAATAAATCGTTTGGACATATGAATGAGAGTCATGATGGGAAAAAGAAACTATTCTGGAAAGTATTGAGAGAGGTGATGACCCATGAGAAAAATGAGCATGTGAACATCAAGGGATCTCAAAGCCCTTAAAATCCCTCCATTTTGGACTCTAAATGGACTGAAGTAATAATGTGATAAATGACAGGGTACTTGTGAGCAATGAAGTAAAAAAGTAGATGGCGAAGCTACTAAGATAAATTGTATAATGTGAGTATAGAAGAAGATATAGGTAGGATTTCCTTCACGGATGTAAACTAGGTGGTGTATCAGGGTATGAAAGAGATAAAATGCAAGAGGTTGTTGGTACTCTTAGAGCTCTTAAAAATGGTAGCCGGCTGGAGGGCATTGCATAGTTGCTAAGATGTTACAAAGTGGTGGTGATTGTTACGGAATGGACCTGGCGACGGGGTTGTAAGGCATTTGAAAATGGAAGAATCTTTAAGGACTGGAGGGTATGTACTAATATTGCTGTTGTATAAGTTAGTGTAAAGGGAAAATAGATAAATTTAACAAGTATAGGGGATAGGTCTGTTGAATATTGTGAATTGGGCGTATAAGAAGGGTAATAATTGAGAGGGGATAAATAAGGGTGATTAGGTAAGGAAGGTGGGGTGAATTGAATGGTGAGTTTATAGATATGTAGAAAAGTTACGATCGTATAGATAGAGAATCATTATGACAGGTGCTAAAATGTATAGAATGGTAAGCTATTCGATGGTGTGATGAATATTTGTTTTGGAAGTAAGGCATTAGGGTAAAATGTAAAACAAAGCTATGTCATTTTGCTATGTGGTTTTAGATCTTTATGGGTGGAATAGTATGAGAAGTATTTATGAAAATGAGGAAAAGGGGTGTGAAGATGAAGAGATATGTGTTCTCTCAATCTTGGCTGTGAGTGATAATAATTGAGGATTTATTTTACTGTAGCTTTTGATCGTGCGAGGAGTAGTGTAAAAGTGAATGTAGGAATGAGTATTTGGAGGGTGATAATGGGATGAAGTGTGATATCTGAGTCCGCAGTGCCACCCTTGAACAAGTGCGAAGTTTAATGTATCTCGGAACCACCGTAAATGATAGTGGTACAGATACAAGAGTGGTAAAATTTGGGGGGCGTTAGTGAATACTGAAGGTGAGTGTGGAATGTGCCGGGAATCTACATGAGAGTATGCTTCTACCAACATCGGTGTATGGAAGTGACACTATGGTATGGAAGAAGTTTCGTTTCGTTTCGGTTCGCCAACCTTCCTTTATCCGGGAGGATCCCCGACTGGATTATAAAATCGACATAAAGGTTAGTATGACCATCACTGGTGAGCTCGAGGGGACCAGGGTCCGGTCCTCTTTGGAGAGAGGTGCCAGGAAGTATTGTTTTTGATACCAAACAGCGTTTAGGTGGTACCTTCGTTGTTTCGGGGCAGAGGGGCCTGTTCGAGCAGAATTCCTTGGAACAGAGAGTGTGTTGTGCTGCGAAGACGGGAGAGGAAAGAAAGCAGTGTTGCAATTAGCTATTTGTGCGATGAGAAGCGTAAGATCTACATACTCGAATACAGGGCTGAGCACAGCGCGTCCGCGCCAATCGGTAGCCAAATCTCTCCATGCGCTGACGTTTGTGTCTACTCATGCCGGGATCGAACACGGTCGCGACGTTGGGAGACCAACGCCGTATCCGCTCGGCTAGCGAGAGCTCTTATGCAAGAAGTAAAGATCTCGAGGGAGAACAGGGCAAATATACATCTTGAGAGTGATGTTTGGACGTGCGAAAGTTAGATAGAGTGAGGTAACTAAAAGTGTTGTGAGGTTGAGAATAAAAAAAAAATAGATGGAAATAGAATGTAAACATAATATAGGAGTGTAGGATTTCAAGATCGCGTAAAACGTAAGTTGTTTCCGGGAATGAGTGTTTGAGAGAGAAAGAGCTGACCTAGGAGGAAGTGAAGGAGAGGTCTGCTTGAAGGGGGTTTGGGAACAACTTCGACTGGACGAGATGCTACATCACAACATCGCTACGAACTGCCAAATGGGCGTTCACAAATAATGGCTGTCTTTGTGCTTACTATTGGATAAAGGATGTGTTGGGTGGTAGATTTTAGTCTATAAGTTACTTTGTCGGTCCGTAGGCCAGCGGTCAGATGGTAGCGATTTTACTCTCCAATGGCTTTTAGGCAATAACATCGTAACTATTCGGCCGATTCTAACGAAATTTGAAACCCTTATGTTGTTTTACATTTTCTTTCGAATGATATAATAGTTAAGATCCTCCCAATGTTAGTCCGGGAGGTATTTGGCAATAACATCGAAACTATTTGGGCGACTGTAACGAAATTTGAAACCTTTATGTTTTTTTATATTTTCTTTTGAATGATATAATTGCCAAGGTCGTCCCAAGGTTAGTCCAGAAAATTATTAAAAGTTTTGAAGGTCGTAAGGTGATATGGTCATAAGGTCATAAGTCAGAATAATTGAGAACACACGACTTAGGTCTGTTGACCTTGTTACTATTTAAAAGGGTTTATAAAAATTCCCCTAAATAATTCAAAATCCCGATAAAACGTTTTTGACCACATGGTCTGGATGGTTACTATTTACTGGTCCGGGAACGAATCCAGTCCTTCCAAGAGTAGAGTAGTTTGCAGCGTGATCACTAATGGAATCATCTTAATTATGTCATTTACAGGCAAAATGAGAGACCCCGACTCTCCAAAGAACAGCCCCCCCCCCCACCTTCATTTTGGTCTACCTAACACACGTTATTATCTTTCACAAGGATAAATTAAATGTCTTCCCTCTGGAGTATTGTATCATGGACAATCATCCCGTGCTTTTCAAATCCTCCTAGGCCTCATTGGGCCTATAGGTTTTACGTCATATAATTTTAAACTTTTAATCATTATCGCTTCAGTAAAAATCTATTTCCTCAATTTGCTTACGATGAATAAAATACTGTATTGTCATGGATACAGATGCACCATTCTCGAACGAGCAATTTGGCATGCAATTGGTGCTTCTCCACTGCATGTTGCTCGTTAGCATCGTCCCCATGGAAACACCCGTCATTCCGGAGTGTGAATTGATTTTTCTTATTCAGTTCCTTTCCTCGGCTTTATGATCAAATCTCTCGAATAATGGCTTGACATACATAAAATTTGAATAGGGGATGCCACTCTGTAATGTATTCGTTCTTATTCATTTTTTTATTAAGCTTTTACTATGCTTTCAATAAAGAAGGGTAAAGATTTGTGTTTCATTTTCCAGGGGCTTTAATATAATTATTTTAATTCGTTATGTGTTATTTCAGTTTTTTATATTAATTGGTTATCTATATAAGATGTCATTTCGTTTGTTATTCTTTGATGTTTCTTTTTTAACTCATGTGTAGACGACCATTTGTGGGAATTGTTGAAGTATTAGTAACCTAGACACGGCTTCGGTGTTCATATGTAATTATTGTGGTAATTATTGGAGTGGCGATGGTTTGGGACATTAGGCTTTAGCTAATTAAGAAAAAATAATGTAAAGAAGATTGAACAACAGGATCGAATTCAGAAACTCGTTGTCATCAAACTCTTTTCTTTATTTTAATGTGATAAACTCTTGATTATTAATACCAACTCTATTTTTTCGATCTTTTTAAGGTGCAGTACTCTAAATAATGATTGGCACCACCAAACTCTAAACCTTTATACATTAACAAAGACGAAGTTAATGCCAGTTAGGACAGACACGCTAGTGTGAATGACTTATCTAAAAACTAGATCCTTAACTAATAATGATGAACAATCGTTTGTAACACCATAAATCTAAAATCGAAGACATTGATTTTGTTAAAATAAAATATACCTCTTTACAGAAGTGTCAATTTTACCTTATACAGTTTTACACTACTGAAAATGTTTAATAAAATTTGTAACTTCTGTTTCTGAATGTAATTTCCTGGTTTCTATTACTTTGTTTTAAAGCAGTGGTTCCCAAACATTTTCTGATCCTTACCCACTTTCACATATGATCCTTATCCATGTCCCCGACCCCCTCTCACCCCTAATCCACATCTTGTGACTACGGTGACTGTGTGTAGTCTTACATTTATTTAGGTCCATTATGAAAAAACTCCGGCAATACCTGTCATTTTATTCATTCCACCTCATATTTTTCTTTTCTTAAATTCTGAGTTATGGAAACTTGCAATTTACTTTTCGCCATAGGCATTTTTATGTGTACATAGCCTTGGCTTACGGCCCCTCAAATTTGCTGTATGACTCCCCAGTGGGCCATGACCTCCAGTTTGAGAACCACTGTTTTAAAGAAGCCCACATGTAACAACTTCCGGGTTCATACTCGTATGTTATTAACTGCAGTGAAGCAAATCTCGTGTTGTGTTCATCTTTTGTCCCCAACGAGTCGCTGGCTCAATGTAGCCAGCTAAAACCAATGCTACCAAAGGTAAGTGAAGTCACTGAGCTCAAATATGATATAAACTTACCACCAGGTGGCGCCATCTAGTTGCTAGAGGCGTTAAATCGACCATTTTCGCCGCAGATCCATTAGGTCATGTCCCTCTAGCGAACTCTTAGGAGAGAGCAATGAGAAATAGTCGACGGGGGAATGAGGAATGACTAGACACGTTTTATGAGCCTACCATACCACATAAAGCTCAATCGGGACATGGAATCGAAAGGAGGGTAATTTTAAGAAATAAAAATAAGGAAACGAGGGTATTTCCACTGAGTGGAAAAGGCGAGGGGATGACAGAGAAGTGAAAAAGTGAGGAGGGGAGATATTATTAAAAATAAATTTAAAAGGAAAACCAACGAAGGTACCTCCAGCTGAATGGTAGTTATAAGAATTCTGTGAAGGTGGCTCGAAGTGAAATGTGTAGCAAATAAACAACCGCAGATCCTCAAGGCATTCAATTCTCCAGATGTCAGTTACAGCATGCTTGCCCGTGCTATATCTGATACCCCTTTTCAGGGTACGCACAGAGGCAAGGAGAGTTGCTTTTATCACTGTATTTCCGCCTTCGAATTGAAAGCGCAATAGCAACGAAACTATATCATGCAGACAGTTATTAAGGAGAGATCTGTAAAGAAGGATCAAGGAAGATAAAGTGAAAATATGTGGAATATATCCGTGGAGTTTCTTGCTTTGAGGCTGGGATCCCGCAGTAGGTTAACCAATGTAGCCTCTTATCGGTACCTGGATTAGCTGCTCATCCCAGCCTGAGTGTAAATTATGGAGGCCCTCACACTGGCTTGACGTAACAGTCTGACGGGGCCTGGGAAAGTTGATGAGATGCTTCCCCAGCCCCCTCTCAGGTACCACACCGCCGCCTTCTCCGGAAAGTGCGAGCGCTTGGCATAGACGGAAAGGTAGCCGGCTGGATCGAGAACTGGCTAAGTGGCAGACGGCAACGGGTGGTGGTGAATGGACAGGCTTCTGAGTGGGTGCCTGTTACTAGCGGGGTGCCTCAAGGTTCTGTCCTGGGACCACTACTATTCATCATCTACGTCAACGACATGGACGGTGACATGGTTGCCAAGATTTCCAAATTTGCCGATGATACCAAGCTTGGTATGGACGTTGCAAAGGATGGAAATACTGCCCGCCTGCAGGAAGATCTTGGAAAGATTGGGGAGTGGTCGGAAACGTGGCAAATGCCTTTTAACGTGGGGAAATGCAAAGTGATGCATATCGGCCACAGAAACCCCCAATCTCAGTATATCCTTAAGGGCACTGCTCTTGAATCGAGTGACACTGAGAAGGACTTGGGTGTAACAATCACTAGTGACCTCAAGTTCTCGAAACAGTGCATTAAGGCGGAGAAAAAGGCCCAAAGGATGCTAGGCTATATTAAGCGCCAGTTTGGTTATCGGAACCAGGAGATTGTACTGTGCCTGTACAACTCACTTGTCCGACCGCACCTGGAGTATGCCGTACAATTTTGGAGTCCTTCATTGTGAAAGGACATCGCGAGATTGGAACGCGTACAAGCCAGGGCAACCAAGCTGATTCCCTCTATCCGACATAAAAGTTATGAGGATAGACTAAGGGAATTAGATCTGTTCTCGCTGGAAACCCGTAGACTGCGTGGTCAGCTCATCGAAGTTTTCAAAATACTTCGAGGGTTCGACAATGTTGACTACCGGGATATTTTCACACTGAGTGAGAACAGAACGCGCAATCACGGCTTCAAACTTGAACTGAAGCGTTACAACCGCAATCTGTGTGGAAATTTTTTCACCTACAGTATCTGCGGTAAGTGGAACGCACTTCCAGTGGAAGTTGTCAACAGTGAATCTGTTGACCAGTTCAAGTCAAGACTAGACAAGGTCTTGAAAAGTGGCCGTTTAGGGACGCAAAACAATTGAGCAGCCTTGTGCCCGCTCGATTGCAAGTCCAATGGTACCCTCTTTGAATGGACCGTAAGGTCTCCTAGGGTACCTTCTTTCCTTGTTGTTACTCCTTGTTGTTACTTTTTTTCTATGACCATCTCCTCAACCATTTGTCTACCATAAGAAGGTCGATGGTACATGTCGGGGCGAAACAACCCTGTTACAACTAAAACCTGTGGGAGAAATACAACCTCCAGTTTCCATTGCGCCACTAGGAGGTACCCCCCCTTGTACCTGGAGGAGCAGTACATCTTCCCGGTCTCGGTGTCCACGGGGATAAACCCGCAACAGAGGGAATGCCAGTCAAAAATGTAAGAAATAAAACTTGATAATGTATATATTCCTAACAATACTAAAAGTTAATATTTTACTATGTAATTCTGAATATGAATGACTAATAATATACTTATGAATTAATGTACCAGTCCTATATAGCTATAGGATATTCATATGGCTACATTTTATATATAAAATTTTATATGCATACCATATATTCTCATTTCATTGTGAAAATTAATTTCATTCACAATAATCACACATTCCACTACCGTGGGTCTAAATTCTTCAGTTAACGTCATTTCAAGGCGGGTGTTAGGCCGAGATCTTATAGAAGAGAAAGTGAAAAGAGTTCTACTGAAGAATAACCTAGACAGCACCTCTTACTTATTTATGTCTTACTGCAGATATTTTGTCACCTCGTCACCGTAGTTTTTTGCAATGCTGCAAATGTGTCCACAGATTCAGAAGATGGAATCAAGGTAGGTGAAGAAGATCAGGGTCGCACGAGCTGGAGGATAGTTTCTTAATGAGAAGTGCCATCAGGAAGAAGACCTTTCGTCTCACCCATGTAGCTTCAGACTACATAAGCATGTGCGCTGTGCTTCACACACAATCAGTCTCGTCGCCACAACTGATGCACAACAGGCACTGATAATATCTTCTTTTGCAAATATCAATCATGCTGTGATGGGGAAATGCTCAGCATTATAGAAAAAAAGCGGTCGTCCAAAATCAGCAGAGATTATCAAAACTGTTATCAACTGCTCATTAAAGGTTGCTTGCATCACAAGGTGGAATTCTTTGTTTGACGCATTGTCTTTACTTTTAAAACACGTCATCAACTCATGACGTCCCTTGAATTTCCAGTGGTCAGAAGTCATGAAATTGAATTTCTTGGGGAGTATATCTCAGTTTTGGCTCCTATTGCAAGGGCATTTGAACGCCTACAGGAAGAACAAAACTGTTTTATGGAGAATTGCTCTTTACCTTTCTCACTGTGGAAAAAAAAGCTGAAGAGCCTTTAGTCATGTTATCTGAAATTTTGCCAACCTCTTCTAAGTGCAGTCACTAATGGCTTTGGAAAGCGCTACCAATCTTATTTGACCTTGACAAATGAAGCCAGCGTTACATATGCCATTATTGCATCAACAAGCCATCCATTCTTCAAACTCCGCTGGTTAGATACTAATATTCCATGGGACAGTTCAAGCCAATAAGCCTCTGTTAAAATTATTATGATTCAAGTGATTGATAATTTAGCAGAGGGACCCGAAGCTGAATCATCCAGTGGTGTATCGGACAGTGGCGATTATTTTGGATTTACAAAACTCACTCAAACACGATCAACCCCAGATTTAGGATTGTTCAGTTACCTTCAGGATTCAAATAAAACACTTCAAAGTTTAGATAGATATCCAAACCTAAAAAAAAGTTATTTATTAAATACAACACCACCCTTCCGTCGTCAGCTCCTGTGGAACGGCTCTTCTCTTAGGAAACATTTCAGCAACTGATATTACTTAAATGTAATGCTGATATAAATAGCTAACTGAAATTTCATTCTATGGAACTTTCTATTTTTTTGTAGTAACTAAGTCCAATTGTCATCAAATCCTACATTAGTAATTATAATATATAATTTCCCTTTAATGGATATTTTTATGTTGTGATACCAATGGTCCTTATCGATTGTCATTATATATCATGTCTTTGAAATGTATTTAAAAAATTATCTGAATACATTTAATGTATTATTATTTAAATGCAAAATACATTTTGAAAATGTATTTAGTATTTAGTATCTAAATCAATTTTTCTCATGTATTTAATATTTAGTATTTAAATACTTTAAATGTATTTAGTGCCCACCTCTGGTTGACAGATATCTGGTGATAAGCCTGTCGACGTTGAGATAAACTTGCAAGTAACTTGTCAATGATGACAACAAAACTCTGTACACGTAACTTTTGTGTACCTTGAAGATCTGCATAAGATTCAGCAGAATCCTCAACTTGAGGCCGTCGTCTTCTCTTCCGTACCTTTTCCGATACATATACTTGTTGAACATCTTCTATGAGATTCTTTGCTTCATTCTCCAGTTCATCAAATTGATCACGAAGCTCAGCAACAAAGCTTTCAAGTGATAAAAACAATGATACAGCCTTGTTGATATCAATATTTGTGCTTTAGAGAAGAGTAGTATCTCTCTGAAAGTGCTGTAGGATCTTGTTACAAAGAACAGACATAAATGCATTTTCAAGAAGGCACATTTTCTCTGCAAAAACTGATGCTCAAGTCGAGCATCTCCTTTTACTTCTTCATTGTCTGCAATTTTATTTAACATAGCATAAACTTTAGAATAATTTATGTGCAGTGCTTTCATTGATTCAGAATGGAAAAGCCAACGCGTGGATGATATTTTGGGGGGGTTAGAATTCTATCATTTTCACTACGTGACAATCCCTTTATTAGTAAATTCCAGCGCTTTGTTGATCCAACTGAATATTCATACAATTCCTGCACAAGCACAAAGAAATTGAAGGCATCCGGGTAGCAGGTGACACTAGCAATCTCAACTAGATTTAAAGAATATGCTGCAAATGGGATGTAATGTGCTAATGGATTTATTTCTTTAGTTCTTGCTTGTAAACCAGCATTTTTCCCTGACATATTTGCAGCGTTATCGTAACCTTGACCTCTGCAGTTATCAAGGGAAAGAGTCATTTCATCGAGAGTTTTTAGTACATCTTGTTTAAGACTTTCACCAGAGTGGCTGAGAATGGGAAGAAACTTCAAGAATCTCTCTACAGTACATCCACTATTATTGATGTATAGTAAAATGATGGTCAGTTAATTGAATGGCTAACATCCATCAGGTGTTGAATCAAAATATGTGGAAAAGTAATAAGCATCATGAACTTCGTCACATATAGTTGAGAACACATCTTCACCCATTTGTTCAATAAGTTCATTGCATATTCTTGAATAAAGATAATTTGTTGTTCCACTTCCTTTCTTTCCACAACGAGAAATATGTTCTGCAAGAAAAGGATCAAACTTTGCAATCAATTCCAAAATTCACATGTAATTTCTATTTCTAAAGGATCTAAACACTTCTTCATCTCCATGGAATGCTAGTTCACGTTGACTCAAGAACTTTATGACTTCAGAGTCCCTACGGAGTACTGGGTGGTAATAATTTCTGCCTTCTTTCAGCTAGCTACGAAGTTCTGCATCGATACATTCTTTCTCTTTGGATCGTAATAACCAGGACGGAACAGAGAGTCTGTGTTCGGCACTGTTTTCATGGAACTTCAGTATCTTGCCACAGTTACTGTAGTCACTGAAACCACTAGTGACAAAGTGTGAGTGAGATTTTGAAAATAATTTACAAAAAAACAGTATAGTCTAGCATTAGATGGCAATACAGTATCCAGTCCCTGTAAAGCTTCTCATTGTTTGTTTTCCTGCCATACAGATTTTCCATGTTGAAACGACGAATTCGATTTTCTATTTTTCTCTCTGAAGCTGCCAAATTATCACTGTGATTTTGACAATCACTCGAACCCATTTCTAACCAGTAATCAATGTCAAAATCAGTGCAGGAAGATATTCTGGTTCATCCAGTTTGAAAGTGTAAAGATCTTTGTTCTCGTGCTATGTCAGATGTTTTATCAGGTTTTGAAGAGGAAAGAGCTTCTGAAAGCACTGGAACGAATGGAGAACAAAGAAGTTGAAGGGATTGAGTACTATTATCACTGGGAGTTTCAGGGATCAGAAATTCAGTCTGTAAAGATCCAGGCTCTATGTTCACAGATTGTGCAGCTTAGAATCCAGTCCCAGTGTTTAACAATTCAGTGGAGGTATGAACTAAACAACTAATCTTGGGAAACTTTTCGATGACTTTCTTGCCCCTCTGCCTCTTCATCTGTTTTTGAGCTCCACTCTCGTGTTTCTTCATGATGAACTAACTAAGTGTTGTCGGATTATCCAGACTAACCTGCAATTAAAAATACGGGGGTGTATAGAGGCGCGAAGCCCCATACCCGACCCCCCCCGCTTAAGTTTATAAAAAACTCGTAATATTCCTAATTCGAAAGCCAAACATGAGATTTGAATGCAAAAGTAGAGCGGACATTTTGAATTTGCATTGTTCGCGCTTGCCCCCAGCGCAACAAAATATTTACGGCAACGGAAAAAACATTTCTGTTAACTGTAAGTTTTTAGAGTTACATTCGATCTTGTTTTAACTGATGGTTAGTTAAAAATTCGCTTGTTTTATTGTGGTCAGTTAGAACCAAAGATATTGAACAGACAGCACAGGCACTTTCTATTTCGAAACAACTAAGGCCAAATTCATGCACGCGAGTATATATAAGGGTAACGCTTTTTATACTTTGATTCGGCAAACACAATTGCCTGGCAAGAGGAAAAAGTGATTTTATTTAAGAAAAAAACAAAGAAAAATACCTCAAAAGACAAAATATATATTATTTAGTCAAAATCGATAATAAGCTTACGACAAAAATAAGAAATACCCCCCAAAACCCTACCTTTTACTCGTCTTTATAAACATGAAAGGAAGCTGGGTAAAATAAACGGTTAACGCTTTTCATACTTCGATTCGGCGAACACAATTCCTTGTTTAATAAAAAGAACAAAACAAGAAAACTACGTGAAAAGACAAAATAGTGGCAGGCATATACTATTTAGGCAAAATTGATAATAAACTTACAAAAAAATAGAAAATACCAAAAAAAAGCCACTACATTTTACTCGTCTTTATAAACACGAAGGGAAGCTGGGAAAAATAAACGAGTAACGCTTTTCATAATTCGATTCGGCGAACACAATTCTTTGGCAAGAGGAAAAAGTGATTTTATTTAAGAAAAAAAACAAAGAAAACTACGTCAAAAGCCCAAATTGTGGCAGGCATATATTATTTAGGTGAGATCGATAATAAATTTACGAAAAAAAAACATTCGAAATACCAAAAGAAAAACTAATTTGTACCCGTCTTTAGAAATACAAAAGAAAGTTGGGAGAATTGACGGTTCTCATTGGTCAATGACGGTGTATAATACAAAGCGCTGATTGGCCAGTGGGATAGGTGAAAATAACAACTAAAAACAATAACAAAATAGCCCAAATATCGCGCGAAAAATTAGGGGCCGCCAATCTTCACAATTACCACGTTTATATAAAGTACTTTTAAAAATCTCCCATATTTCATAACAATCTTTACCATTAAATTAGTTATTCCAGTTTATATCATTTCTCTAAATATGACATAGTTACTTCTATTTAGTTTATTTTTTTTTCTAAATTACAATCTGCAACTTTTTTAAGGTCACTATAGAATCTAAAATATTTCAGAAGTGCCCCTTAAATTGGATTGAAAATTCAATATAGTGATTGCAAAATTAAGGCTTTCAGTAGTGGAAAAAAAAAGAACAGCTGAATTAAACCAAGCAACGTTAGCTTTTTTCAGCACATCCACTCCATAATGGAGATAACGTGGCTCCATAACTTTATTTTTGAACGTTTCTCCTCTTTTTTCGCTTCTTTCGAAATTATGCACCTGATTGCTTTGACCATTTCTTTTCCAGGTTTGGCACTTGACAATCAAATATCAAAATTACCGTCATTCCCCGACACCCCAACTAGCAGTAGGACTAAACCAATTCATCTTGGTTCGAAGATTTATTTTTTTTTATTATTTAACATATTCACAGTGAAATATAATGTGTTTGAGACTCTTAACTTGTGATATATTCAATATTATGAACAAACTGTGCGTTATTTGTAAGCAATTTTTATTGTAATTGACTTCTAACTTTCTAATTTAGCTAAGGTCTAGGCTCAGCGGTTAATTCCCCCCTTTCCCCTCCTTATTCCCTTACTCGTTTGCTTTCATCCGCTTCATGTAAGCAGTGAGGGCGCGGATGTCCCACTTATAGAGGGCGTCCATTGCCACACATGACACGATCTGACTCGCAAATGAGCGCTGAACACAAATAAATAGAATTTTTTTTCTCATTTGCGGGGCCATCCTTAGAGTATGACGCCCTGAGAAATTGCCCATGTGGCCCATATCAAAAACCGCCAATGATCGTATTCTTATCAAGGAAAGAAATTGCTTGAAAATAGTATAGAGAAAACTTTAAAAAAATAAACCTAACATCAACACTTTAGTTAACCAGCATCAACCTCAAGGATCACATTAAAAGTAAGCAAACATTATTTCAGTACAGTTTATACATAGAGATTTATAATTTCCAACCAGAGGTGGGTGAAATCCTTCTTATTTAAAAAAAAATCGTAAAAGTAGGTGGTGAACTACCAAAGGTTGGCAAGCACTGAGTTAAAGCATCGGAGAGAGGCAAGTCGACCGGAATTAGGAAGAAACTTAAAAGAGTTCTGAAATTCTGGGATAATACCAAAACTGAAGCCACCTCCACCCAGCAGTGTCTCCAAGGTGAATGTAACACCAATTCTGGCTGGGTGTCTCTCAAAGCAACCCACAGAGAGTGGTACCTTGTGCAAATGAAAAAGAGATGTTCCACATTGTCAATAAATCTAGGACAGAAAAGGCAAAAAGAGTTGTCACTGCTCTGTAGATAGCAGTGAAAGCAGGCTGCGCCAAGCATCAGTCTTGTTAGAGCGACGCTAGTGTGCCTCTCCTTTGGGAGGCGGACAGGCTAAGGCCTAACATGAAGCTTTAATCTACCTATGATAAGAGTTCCAGAAGCTTCAAACCAGAATTTATCCCAGAAAGGCATTGGAGAATTGTATATGGTTCTGGAATATTCACTCTTGTCTTGGAGAACAGGGATGAGGTTACCAGTTCTAGAAGCATGCTTTGCCATCATATCAGCTAATTCATTCCTCAGGATGCCGTACTGAGCAGGTATCCACTAGAAATGTATAGAACCATGAAGGGATTTAAAGTTTTGAATAGTTAAGTGTACATGGAACACCAGATAGTGGAAATACCCTGGGGGCAATGAAAAGAGGAGATGGGGGTGGATAAGGAGTCGGTAAAGATAACTGTTTTCCGCGTGTACATATTCTCGCTAGTTCATTTGGTTGCCTGGAATAAAGCATACAGCTCCGAACCCAAGGCTGAGTGAGTACCTGACAAAATCATCTATAAATATATGGATGCACCATATAGAATGTTTTCTATATTATGGCTACAGATAAAGAACCATCAGTGAAAAATAGGATAGTCTTTGGACTTGGAGTTGAATAGTTCTAGGTTTAAAAGAGTAACATTGGGCATTTGTTTAGATGAGTAGCCAGGGAATGTTAGATTAAACAAGTCCTGAATAGGATATCAAGGAGGGAGGGGAGAGGAGAGAGATATATTGTCGGTGAGGTGGATAGAATTACTTCTGGAGAGGATACAGCATTTTTACCCCTGAAGTAGAATAGTATTTTTTTTTTGGCAAAAGAGTGCGCAAGAATATCCCAAGGAAGGAGCGTACACATCCTTCTGCCAAGGGGTAAGAAGGTTAGCTTCCACACGGAGAGCATCAATGTCAGTGATCCTTAGTACACAGGTAGCTAAACGAAGGTCAGAATTCTAAATAATATCAAGATACTCCAGGTTAGACCTAGACACAGCTGCTGAGAAATTGACCGCAACACTAAAATCTAGCATGCTGCGGCTGTACTGTTGGTAAAACATGAACATAATCTTGCGGTCACAACCCCAGGAGGAGGAAGAGATAGATTTGAGTATGTCTAGTCTTTGTAAGAAGACATCTCGTAGATAATCAACCTGTTTGGTCCAAGAGAGGTAGGGAGAATTGTAGACTAGCCCCAGGAACCTGTGCTTAGTAGCTATTTTCACAGTAGGAGTCAATGCTCGGGGGGAGGAAGGGGGAGGGAGGAATGGCTCGCTCCTCTGGGAAAAGCCTCCCAGGGCTCCCTTCGGGAATGTAACCCCCAAATATGGTGTACAGTCTCTATATACCCCCCTTACTTTTTTATAACTCTTGAAAACTGCTCAATCGGTTCTACCGCACCCTGTACAATTCACTCGCTTTCTTGCAAAGGATACCTCGCGGATCTGTTTGACGATGAATTATAGGCCACACGTTTGTGCTACCTAGCTGATATCTCTGGAGAGGTGAATACAGGCAATTTAAAAGTTGAAGGAAGACAGACCACGTCACTGGAACTTCGGGAAAACATCGCTTCCTTTTGTGGGAAATTGCAACTATGGATCAGATGTGTTGGAAAGGGAATATTTGCACAATTTCCTACATTGGATGCCTTCCTTGATTAGCTGAATTCTGAAGATATCCTTAGCCACATGAAGACAGACATTAGAGATCACCTGACCGGCCTCTTGGGAAGCTTGCAGAAGTACTTTCCAGATTTGAATAGTATCAACATTGAATGGGTAAGAAATCCTTTTGATGCGAGTGAAGATATCATTCCTGATGAGGACGGCCCAGCAAAAGAATAATTTATCACACTCAGGACAAATAATGCATGGAAATTAATGTTTGAGGCCGAGACTGGTCTAGACACCTTCTGGGTCTCTCGTTTGCAAGATATACCAACACTAGCCTCTTGGGAAGTACAAATTATCATAGGATTTTCTACCACTTATCTCTGCGAGCAATCTTTCTCTACTATCCTTGGAATTGAGACGTAAGACTCAACGTGTCATCTGACGCCCATGTAGCCATTTTTGCGACAGGCAATACAAGCTCAATCCTCACACTGAAGAACCAGAGCAAGCATAAAGCGATCACTAATTAATATGTATTATTATTGTTGTATTGAATATTTTGTATTTATCATGGCTGATTTTGATATAAATAAAAATGGAAAAGTTTGCATTTGTGCTGGATCCTTAAATATATAGAAACAATAGCGGGCTATATGACCCGTGCTGTTCATCATGTGTTGCGAAAAGAAAGAAAACATCCGATATTATCGGGTATATCTTCAATGAGGTAATTTATAATTGCAAAATTGCAATTTAGGGTAATTACTTCGAAAAGGTTGGGAACCACGGGCATAGGGCTACGATATCATATTTTATTCAATGAATCCGTCTTCATTTATTCCACTTTTATCCTCTTGTTGTGGTTACCATAGCAATGAGTAACACATTCACACTGCATCGGACACATCTGGAGAACACTCCTCATCCATGCCAAGCAAATAACTGCATCCAATACACCAATATAACAACCGTAAAAATAACTATCAATTTGGTATCTTCACCCCACTTTGGCAATCACAGTAAAACAGGTTCGTTTTCACCCGTTTTCTCAGCAGGACAGCCTTCTATGAGCCTCACATTTCGGCAGCAACGTGAAACAGTGTGTCGAGAAATTCAGGTTCATGTCCTTGGCAACATGATGTGAAATAGTACTGCTCTCCCAAATCGGCCCTTATCGACTTCCATTACATCGAGTTTTCTTCCCTGGAAATGTTTTACCTGCGGCGAAGCGCCAGGTCAAGGCGTCGCTTTTTTTTCAAAAAGACTAAAGTTCAATTGTACCCATTTAGAGCGATGAAATGACCAAAATGATCATGGGACATATGGTTATTTCCCCTGGAGATTTCAAATCTGCCATCCGATTTGGCGCTGGGTGGCGTCATCTAGTGGCAGAAGCCACATTTAGCAATTTAAAGCCATGAAATGACCCATATGACCATGGGACATGTGGCTACTCACTCTGGAGATTTCAAATCTGCCCTCGGATTTGGTGTTCGGTCGCGCCATCTAGTGGCAGAAGCCTCATTTAGCCATTCAAAGGCACTTGTAAGTGATTTGAACCATGGGAAACCATCGATGCAATAACCATTTATCACCTTATCACAAAACGCCGCAGGTCATTGGAGGGACTTTCCTTCTTGTTTTAAGTCGCGTGCGAGCGACTCTCTAAGTTACTATGTCGGTCTGTAGGTCGTCGGTCGGATCGTAACCATTTTACTTTTCAATTAGTTTTTTGGCAATAACATCGTAACTATTCGGCCGATTCTATCGAAATTTAAAACCATTGTTTTCTTTTAAATTCTCATTTGAATAATATATTTTTTAAGGTCCTACCAAGGTTAGTCCGGAAAATATTAAAATAAAACTAACTATGGGTCGGATTGGCACACTTGTTGAAAGTTTTGAAGGTCGTAAGGTCATAGGGTCATAAGGTCATAAGTCAGAATAATTGAGACCACGTGACTTAGGTCTGTTGACCTTGTTTAGAAGGCAAGTGGCGCCTTGATTTTTGGTCGACTCGCAGCACCCGGCATCCACAAGGACCTTTATTATGCGCGAAATCAGACTTTTTGAGCGATTGGAATGCCTCGTGACGTCATTCTTTCGCTCTTCCACTGAAAAGCTCAACCTGTTTGTTGAAGCTTCTTTCGACCTTATCTAATCTCACAATACTGATAAATGAGTGGTACCATCAACAGCAGTCTACCATACACGAGGAACCGCGTTGCCTGGCCTAGGTCACGAATTTCTACGTCTAAATTGAAAGTTATTAGTTATCGTTGTCTAGTTTGGGGCGCATCATTTCTTCAAATACACATCACTTTCCTCGTAGCTTTTTTTTATCCATTATTTCTTTAAAATGAAAATTAGACATAATCAGAGGAAAATTTCAAAGAATATTCAGTTCAATTTTCCTAAATCTTAAACGAGTATTTTTAATAAAATATCAAGATTTTGCTATTTTCTTTTCTAATTTTGCACGCTACTAATAGTCATGGCCAAAGGTTTCGAGATAAATAGATCTGATTTTCTAGAATAAAGTTTTAGATAGTGTTTATTAAAGTAGTATCTCTTGTTGTTGTTTATATATTTTTTCTTCCAGATTATAAAAAAATAGTGTACATAATTTTCTTAGGTATTTACCCCTATCTCATCCCATCTAAAGATTACATTATACATGTTGTCTATGAGTTTCCTAAAGGTGTCAATGCAAGTACAGCAGCAAAATCTATTTAGATCCTTTATAGAGATGATGCAGTGAATGAAAGAATTTGCAGTAGGTGGTTTTTCCTTTTTCGAATTTGGGATTTCAGTTTAAAAGACAGGCCAAAGGAAGGTCGTCCAAAAGAACTTGATTTCAACATGTTGGAAGCTGTTGTCACAGCAAATCCTGCTACAAATTCTAGGAAAGTTGCCAAAAAATTTAACGTAATTTATACGACTATCCTACGACAACTAAAAAGGATTGGAAAAATGGGTCCCGCCTGGATTGTCCGCGGCGAATCTGCAGCAGCGTGCTGGTTGCTGTGAATCACTGCTTCCACGACACCTTCAGGTAACATTTTGGAGTAGTATTATTAATAAAGATGAGAAGTGGATCCTTAGGTATCATAACGTTGAATGCCGCCGTTCGTAGATCAGTCGAAGAAGAGGAGTTTCTCAGCAATCGAGAGGAGGCATTCATTAAAAAAAATCATTGGGCAATTATTGAAAGAATTGTCCATTACGAATTGTTAGACAACTATCAAACAATTAATGTTAATCTCCTCGCAAACCAACTTTCCTCGTTTGAAAACCGCTTTGGGCCAAATACGACCCTCTTTAGTCAACAGGAGTATCTTCCTCCATTATGATAATGCCACGCCTTACACAGCTCAAATGACCAAAGAACTCTTCGAGAAGGTCGGTTGGAAAATATTTCTTCATGCTCTATATTTTCCAGAACTTGCTCTTTCTGACTATCACTTGTTTAGGAGATTACAGAACCATTTTCGATGGTCTAAGGTTGACATCAAAACCTAAAAGAAATTACAAATGCGGAGTTTATAAGCTTGTTGAAAGATGGAATGAGGTTCTATTAAGCAATGGAGGTTGTTTATTATTAAATATTTCCAGTCATATATTTTTTTTTTATATATATATACCCTAAAATCAGACATTACTTTCGCTCCAACGTGATATATTTTTATTTTTTTCATTCGTTTTAAAAAATTATGTGATAGGTGCAATTATTATATTATTTAAATTATCGCAGGTTTATTAAAAAGTCGGGCTCTGGTTCTGTTTCTTGTAGGAGTTGAATTTCAGTCCGTGGAGTTTGCTATTCGGTCAAAACGGTAAAACGCAGACAAATATGAGTTAAATGAATAATGTTGTGTCATTATAATCTATTTCGTAATAATCTTTTGTAAAAATAAATGTTTTGAATCTTTTTCAAGCCTAGAAATGGTTCTTTCTAAAGAAAAGTGTGCAACCATTGTTGCTTCGCACCAAAGTGGCCTGAAATGCAAGAGCTTCAATGACCGCCAACATCGCCTCCTGTTAAGGTCCCCGTTCAAGGATCGGGTTGTTTTCAGTGTCAAGCTTACTTATGATTGGAAAGGAGCAAGTATAAATGCTCCAGCGCACAAAGTGAGGCGGGGACTTTTCGACAAAGTTCTCAAGTCGAGAAGGGCTGCGAAGAAGAATCATTTCACAAATAGAACCTTACGGATAGGCTCCACTTTTGTAGGGAATATAAATAATGAACTATTGAAGACAAGGGCAAAGTGATATTCTTTGATGAAGTTCCCTTCCGCTTATAGGAGCTTCTGGAAGATCTCTCGTTAGGAAGAGAAAAGGCGAACGCTTTCACGAGTTCTGTATCGTTCCTACGGTGAAGGATCCGGACACACACCATGTCCAGGGCTACTTTTGATCTAATGGAAATGGATCACTAACAATTTGGCCCGAAACATTGCAATGAACTTAAAATCGTAGCAAAACTTGCTTCATTGGCACTTCTTCCCAACAGTTCAGGAGCAATTTAAAGATTATAACTTGTGGGGAAATGAATATCGTAAAGACCAAACAGGCGCTAGTTCGGTTACACAGCGTCAACAGCTACGTGGCATATGGGCCGATACTTTAACCTCCCCCCTCCCCTTTTGCCCCGCTGGCACAACAGTCCGCGATAGCACTCGCAAGGAAACCTTATAATCAGCAGATTTCGTAACCCGTTAGTATAAACAACTGAGGGTGGTATAGCCTTTCGAATAAAAATCTATGAACAGGCTCACTGTTCCCTCCTATTGTTTAGGTCTAGTTTCGCCAAATAGACGAAATTTCATTCTCTCCGACGAAAACCAGAAGAGACCATTAGGGCTAAGGGTCACCACGCTGAAAAGTCATGCCCTAGGAGAGAGGTTTAAACGTGGGTACTCATCTCCCCTCCCCTCCCCCCAGGGGATGAGTGAGGTATATATACGTTGATCTGGAGAAAAGAAGAGAATCGAGTTAGCGATCGAGAGAAGACGAGTACCGGCGTCATTCCGGGCATTAAAGTGGAACCGAGTGGGAGTTAAGAAGAAGAAGAAATTCCTCCCGAGGCTGTTCATTTTGGTCACATCGAAGAGTAGACCATCGGTATAGAGAATCACTCTCATACCCCTCTCGTCAGAGAAACCCTCTATCTCAGTTTTTGAATAAAACCAGAGATATCCCTCACCATTGAGGAATACCAAAGTGAAGTTCCACTCGAGAAAGTATTCACCTCTTGGTCACCTCTCATCATCGAGAAGCCCCTCAAGTGTAACCCAAGGATTGGAATAATCATACATCCACTGTCCCCTCGCTTATATCGTGAAGTCAAGAAGCATCGACTTGCCCCTTCTTACTCACCTCGAAGTCAGCGGTTTTCTCCAGTCAGCCTATCGCTCGTCTGCGACACACTCATCTCGCCTCGCTTCGACTCCATCCTCAACTCAACGAGATTCTCGGTCAAGGTCATTCCCCGTCTGACTCCACTTTGTTTAGAGGTAAAAGGATTCCCATTTAATTATGTTCTTTGATTAACATTCCGTACTAAAGTGAATTTTTGCATCAACTCTCGCGTAGTATTCATCGGTAGTAGTAAGTTTTATTTAGACCCTCTTATTATATCCTTAGTAGTTTTAAAGTTTTTAATATTTAATTTTTTATGTGATTAAAAGTATATTTTTTTCTCTAGTGGTTTAATTAAATCCTCGAAACGCAGCAAATGACAATAGATATATAAATTTACGAATCTACCCTGGTTAAAGAATCAAATTAAAAGATAAATAAATAAGTATATAGCACTCTTACAGAAAAAACGGAACGGAGTTATTCATGTACGGAACAAACGTACATACATAATCGGCCGTATACCACAACATAACTCTATTTTTGACCATGATGATGCACTCTTTCACAAAGCAAAAGTTCTTAACAAAGTTCTTGGCTGAAAATATTTGGGAACCATGGGGATTTCGGCCCCGGAATTCGCCAGGTTTCAACCAAATAGAGAATTTGTGGTCGATAATCAAACTGGCGGTTGATAAACAGAAGCCATCCAATTATGGGGAATTGCAAGTCCTTATTTAACAAAAATGGAGCAATATGAGTCGAGATATCATCAGAAATTTAGTCTCTTGTAGGCCCGAACGAATTGAAGCAGTCCCAAAGAGCAATGGACATCATTGTAAATATTGAATACGCGCATCAATTGACTATTTATTAGTCATATTAATCATCATTATCATCATCACTAACTTTAAAATTTAAGATGATTTTTTTAAGTATCTGAATAATAATTTCATCTTATTTTTGTTAGGACTTATGTTTTTTTATCAAAGTTATTTCTAATAATTCTTTTATAATATCAAAAAACAAAATGGTGAAGTTAAGAAATAAATATCAGTATCGAAATTTGGTGAACTTTTTAAAACCCAAAGAATTACAAATGGTGAAGTTCAGAAAATTTATTTTTATATATCTTTTTCTATAGCTATATTTTAGCACCGTGATATTTTGAAAGGAGGGAAATTTAATTTAGAATTCCTTTTTAAAATTATTATAATTGGCGAAGTTCAGAAATTTTAAAAAAATTTAACCATGGCTGCTTTTTTTTAGATTTTGAAATTTTAATCTTAGTAGCAAAGCCCAAGCTCCTCCCGTAGGGGGAGGGGGACTGGCGAAGCCATTGCCTGGTGTGTGAAAGGTCAATGGGTGGATTTATGCTTGGTGTGAAGGCAGTGGCTAGTGGTAATAGCATTAGGACACATAGTTTCCAAAGTCGAGTGGAAAGCAATATGTTAAAATGTTAAAGTAATAAATTTTATATAGAGTATTTAACGCCCTCTTTTGCCCTTTGCTGGGTCTAAGCAGGCGCATAAAATATTGTAAATTTAAAAAGTTGGGGAAAATGACCGGAGGGAGATCACCCGTGTCTCACGAGGTACTGGGGTCAGGAGGGTACAACGCTCCCCCGGGTTTCATTTGTAGCAGGGGTCCACCCCCGCTCCCCGGCGTTTTAATTGTAGCAGAGGTACGCCCCCTCTCCCCGGGTTTCAGTTGTAGCAGAGATACGCCCCCGCTACCCGTGCTTCAGTTCTAGCAGGGGTCCACCCCTGCTCCCCGGCGTTTCAATTGTAGCAGAGGTACGCCCCCGCTCCCCGGGCTTCAGTTGTAGCAGAGCTACGCAACTGGCCCCCCGGGTTTCAGTTGTAGAAAGGGGTACTTCCCCGCTCCACCAGCTTTCAATTATAGCAGTGATACGCCCCCGCTTCCCTGGTTTTAGTTGTAGCAGAGGTACAACCCGCTCTCCTGGCTTCAGTTGGAGCAGGGGTACAGCCCCGCTCCCCCAGGTTTCAGTTAGAGCAGGGGTACACCCCCCCTCCCCCGGGTTTTAGTTATAGCAGGGGTACACCCCCGCTACCACGAGTTCCAGTTGTAGCAGGGGTACACCTCCACTCCACCGGGTTTTAGTTTTGTGCAGGGGTACAACCCCGCTCCCCCGGGTTTCAGTTAGAGCAGGGGTACATCCTCACTCTACTGGGTTTCAGTTGTAGCAGGGTTACACCCCCGCTACCACGGATTTAAGTTGTAGCAGGGGTACACTGCCACTCCACCGGGTTTTACTTCTAGGAGGGGTACACCCCCGCTACCACGAGTTTCAGTCGTAGCAGGAGTACACCCCCCACTCCACCAGGTTTTAGTTCTAGCAGGAGTACACCCCCGCTACCATGGGTTTCAGTTGTAGCAGGGGTAAGCCCCCACTATCCAGGGTTTCAGCTCTAGTAGGGGTACAACCCCACTCCCATGGGTTTCAGTTCTAGCAGGGGTACACCCCTGCTCCCCTAGCTTTCAATTGTAGCAATGGTACACCCTCGCTCCCCTGGTTTCAGTTGTAGCAGGGGTACAGCCCTGCTGCCCTGAGTTTCAGTTCTAATAGGGTTACAGTCCCGCTCGCTCGGGTTTCAGTTTTAGCGGGAGTACACCCCTGCTCGCTCAATTTCATTTCTAGCAGGGGTAGACCCCCACTCTCCTGGTTTCAATTGGAGCAGGGGTAGAGCCCAGCTCCCCTGGTTTTAGCTGGAGCGGAGGTACATCCCCACTCAACCGGGTTTTAGTTGTAGCAGGGGTACACCACCGCTACCACGGGTTTTAGTTGGAGTAGGGATACAACCCCACTTCCCTGGTTTTAGCTGGAGCAGGGGTACACGCCCACTCCACCGGGTTTCAGTTTTAGCAGTGGTGCACCCCCACTACCACGGGTTTCAGTTGTAGCAGGAGTAAATTCCCACTCCCCAGGGTTTCAGTTCTAGTAGGGGTACAACCCCACTTCCCTGGGTTTCAGTTGTAGCAGGGGTACGCTCCCGCTCTCCGGGCTTTAAGTTGTAGCAGGAGTACACTCTCGCTCCCCCGTTTTCATTTGTAGCAGGGGTGCATCCACGCTCCCCCTGGTTTCAGTTGTAGCAGGGCTACCCACCCCCGCTTCCCCAGGTTTCATTTGTAGCAGGGATGCATCCACGCTCCCCCTGGTTTCAGTTGTAGCAGGGATACACCCCCGTTCCCCCGAAATCTGTTGTAGCAGGGCTACGCCCCCGCTCCCCCTTGTGGGGAGTAATTTCAAATGAGAACCAATATGTTGAAGAATTCGTTTTGGTTGCTTCTACTAATTAACAACAACTACTACTAACGACGGATGTAGTCAAAACAACCTAACCAAGCGTAGGTTAGGTTAGGTTAAGTTAGGTTTTATTAATGTAAAATGGAAGGCAATACGTAAAAATGTCTTGTTAAAATGGAAGCAAAATAGAATGATTCTTAGCGTTGATTTGTGCAGACTTCAGTTTGAGGTGAAGCGCTTATAATTGAAGGATTCTATACTGACGACCGCTACGTATCTCAGTCAGGTACAGATTGACCTGGGGTTCGATCCCCGGCTTGCAATAACAAATGACACCGTCGCAAAAATCCGTTCTCCATTCAACCACTAATCATAGTAAGTGTGTTTTAACTTCACTTAAGTCGTGGCACTCATGCAGGGAAATATGACTGTATCAATACATCTGTGTAACTATGTAGTCTCAATCTTCATATGTGTGAGTTTGAGTGTAGATACAAAGGGGTTTTGTTGCGAGGGTGAGCGGACGAATCAATCCCGTCTCCCAGCTACCGTCTCTACAACACAAACCAGCCAACCACGAGTGAGCCCTACAAGGTGGAGTCTCGTCCAGTGTGGATGTCCCTTGGTTCTGATTGTGACATTGACACCAGCTGTTTCTCTCGAACGACCAACACAAATTTGAAGGTGAGATAAAAAATAAATTCGGTATATCATCTTCATCATCATCATCATCATCATCATCATCATCATCAGCATCACTAACTCTATAATGTAAGAAGGGGATTGTTTTTGAGTATTTGAATAATAATTTCATCTTAGTTTCGTTATGACTTGTATTTTATCAAAGTTATTTCTAATAATTCTTCTATAATATCAAAAAACGAAATGGTGAAGTTCAGAAATCAATATAAGTATCGAAATTTTGTGATTTTTTTAAAACCCAAATTACAAATGGTGAAGTTCAGAAAATTTATTTTTATATATCTTCTTCTATAACTATATTTTAGCAACGTGATATTTTGAAAAGGGGGGGAATTTAGTTTAGAGTTCCTTTGTAAAATTATTATAATTGGCGAAGTTCAGAAAATTTATAAAAATTTAACCATGGCTACTTTTTTTTAGATTTTTAATTTAAATCTCAAAAATAATTATTAAATTCAGTATTATAACTTAGCTGACGTCCAAAAACTACAATAAACCACACTTAAAAATTTTCTGATATGTGGAAAAAAAAAAATCTTTTCTGATAGAGTTAGTGATATACTGTTATTTATTATCAATAATGTGTAAGATAACCATTATTAATCATAAATGCCTTTTTCTCAGACTCTTCTGAGGAAGGAATTCAAGTTAGCACCTCCCTGAAATTTGTATTCTGGATCCGCCCCTGTCTCCTTTGCTAATCTTGTTTTGTCTTTACCAGTAGGACTGTGAGAATTCTGGTCTCTGTGTATGTCCATGTGCGTTCCAGTGTGCGTAAGCACATTTCCTTTGACAATTGGAAAATATATACAAACTTTGTGACTACACTATTCACAAACCATACTTGAAGATGTAAATTGTAAAAGACCTACGACATTGTTTCCCCCAGCAACGAATACCTGTAAAATCTCGGAAATCGATTTTTGTTGTCTTTACCCAACTTTGCTAAACTGAAGCCCGGAACTTAAAAAAATATTCGAATTAAAAACAAACAAACTCTAGGTTAAATTTTACCGTGTTTATAGAAGAGTGAAACTCTGCGGACACATTATCTTATCAATTGATGTTGAATGTTAGAAATGATCTTATCAGTTGATGTTGAACGTTAGGAATTCTTTTATAACTTGATGGTAAACACTATAAATTCTTTTAGCAATTGATGTTGACGTTAACAATGATCTTGGCCGTTGATGTTGAAAGTTAGCAATTCTCTTATAACTTGAGGTTGAACACTATAAATTCTCTTGTCAGTTGAAGTTGGGCGTTAGCTATCTTTTTTCTGTTGAAGTTAAACGTCAGCAATTCTATTGTCATTTGATGTTGAACATTAGCAATTCTTTTGTCAGATGATTTTGCACCTTAGCAATTCTTTTGTCGGTTGTTGTTGAACGTTAGTAATTCTATTGTCAGTTGATGTTGAACGTTAGTAATTCTCTTATACCTTGATGGCAAACACTATAAATTCTCTTATCAATTGATGTTGACGTTAACAATGATCTTGGCAGTTGATGTTGAACGTTAGCAATTCTCTTATTACTTGAGGTTGAACACTATAAATTCTCTTGTCAGTTGATGTTGAGCGTTAGCAATTTTTTCAGTTAATGTTGAACGTCAGCAATTCTATTGTCATCTGATGTTGAAAGTTAGCAATTCTCTTATTAGTTGATGTTGACCGTTAGCATTTCTATTGCATTTGATGTTTAACGTTAGCAAGTCTCTTATTTGTTGATTTTGACCGTTAGCATTTCTATTGTCATTTGATGTTTAACGTTAGCAATTCTATTATTAGTTGATTTTGACCGTTAGCATTTCTATTGTCATTTGTTGTTTAACGTTAGCAATTCTCTTATTAGTTGATGTTGACCGTTAGCATTTCTATTGTCATTTGATGTTTAACGTTAGCAATTCTCTTGTCAGTTGATATTGAACTTTAACAATTATCTCGCTCGCACGCAGCAACCCTGGCGTTACGGATACCGCAAACCATAGCATATGGAGATTTTAATGCCCCGAGACAACTCAAGACGCTTGCGAGTCATTATAAAACACAATCCGGTCTCCAAACCGAGCATGAGAAGTTGTCCCCAGTACCGAGCGGTGTATTTAGACCAGTTCGGCCGTTAAGATACGTAACGCCTGGTAGAGCCCCGCTGACTTCAAACAAGGGATAAAGGTGTAAACCCACCCCTTTCTGGGACACTGGGACCTAGAGCGATACATATACACTGGGAAGGATCTAGCGTGACACAAGGTATGGTCCAAAAACAAGGCCGAACGCAATACTCCCGACGCTGTGGAAGCTTTGGGACAGGAGGTGTGGTGAGCGACAAATAGTCAGAGGTGGTACCCTCTAGGGTGGTGCCATGGGCAGAGCTAGAGGCACCACTGGCCTTAGAGCTACAGTAAGCTCTCTAAGGAGTTTCCTAGCCCTAAACCCAAAGGGCTTAGGGTATGACTGGCATCTCTCGGGGGCATAGGCACCGTCGAGATTGGCTGCGGGGGTCTCCCGGGCGGCAGCCGTCCATAAAATGATATTTGATTGGGAAAGTGATCAATACCATGGAGGTCATCGACTATGTCCCACCCAAAATCAGGCTGTGTATCCGGAGAGCAAAGGGATAGATCAAGACGGGTAAATGAGCCTGTTTTCGGAGAGTGATGCGTATACTCATCCACATTTAGGACACCTATATCCAGCTCGTCGATCAGGCCGTCCAGGACCTTAAGCACTGGGACTGATCGAGTAATCTCCCCAGAGGGGGTGGCTACGGTTCAAATCCCCGAACAGTAGAAATGGGATCGGCAACCGTGCCACGATGTGGCGGAAGTCGTCCGTGTCGAAGATGGCTGACGTTGTAATGTGCGCAGAAATAAGGTATTTAAATCAAACAGAAGAACAGAGACATCATGCCGGATGTAAATGGCGCATCCTCCTGCCAGGCCATCACCCCGTGGCGGTAGGGTCGCAAAACCCTTATACCCCAAGAGAACTGGTAGAGGGTACGCCCCCAGCATTGTCTCCTGCAAAAAGATAACTAACGGGAAATGGAAGGAGACGAGTTGGTTCGGAGTCCGCAGCAATTCCATTGAAGTAATATGCCACCCAGGGCTAACTCAGAGGAGATGAGGGGGCCCTCTTCGAAGAGAAGACCATCGCGGGAATGGCCGTACGCTTCTCGGAGGAGATGAGGGGGCCCTCTTCGAAGAGAAGACCATCGCGGGAATGGCCGTACGCTTCTCCGCGGCAGAAATCAAGGCGCTGATGAAACTTTTGCCTTCGAGGACTTATCGGGAGAAGTTTGGCTCGCTATGCGAGTCTTTTCCGGCCTCAACCTCGAAACCTTAGACGGGCGGAGAGGCTTCAGAGGCGAGTGTCCGTCCTTTGAAGGATCTACTGTCTTCGAGCCACCCAGTCCAGTCTTAGGTGGAGGCGTAGAACTAGAGAACCTTTGGTGCTGTCTTCCTTTTTGGAGAGGCAGATTTAGTAACCCTGGAAGACGGCCTCACGACCAATTTCAGTGATGTTGCCTCATGCAAGTCTAACGACTAGGTGTAGGCACTCGACCCTTTGACATTACAGGAAAGGTCTCGCATGGAGAGGGGGGAAGCCTTCGTTTTAGCCGAGGCTTAATGTGAACCTTTAGTGCTACCAGCTGTACTAGGAGAGCATCATGTGTGAATAGAACCCACAGAAGGGTTCTAAATGAGCACGGAAAAGACCGTGCTCGTAGGCCTGGAGGGGACAGAAGCAGAGGGTGCCTTTTTTAAAATTAAGGTATAAGACGTCCCAGGTAGCGCCGGGTGCGCCAGGACCAGGTCCTTAGCCTCGCGAAATAAAGATGATCCGTTACCTGAACGGCCAGGATTTCCTTCTCCAGGAGATTCACACCAGATTGCTTCGAAGAAGCAGAATGCGTTTCTCAGAAATTTACACACTTGATCATACACGATAGGGACTTATCGTGTGCGGCCTTGGAGCAACTTACAGACTTCGGGTAAACCTGACTTTGCACATCTACAGGAGTAATTTGTATGACTGAAGTGGTGATAATAGTAGCAATACCGTACCGTGGCAGTGGCCCGAATAGCTTCACGCAGTTGCGATACCAACCGGCACACACCGACTCAAGGAACCTGTCACAGTAGAGCGTGACGAAGAGTGTAGGCATGGGTTTTGAAGCCCCTCCCTGTTTTTTTATCACACGTTCGACGGTGACTGTTTCATGGTTGGCCAGCTCTAAGGTGGTGTCTTCTATGGAGTAGCCCATGAGTTCCCTCATATAAACCCATGAACTTCGTGAAAAGAGTGGCTACTCCTATCACGAAGTTTATGGTAGAGTGAAACGTCACACACCGTCGAGCCATTATGTGTATGAATGGCACTAATCAAGGCCGCCTCTGAAGGAACCGATGCATTCGCCAGAATGCCTTTGTCACGAGAAACGGGTCACCTTCAACTCTCTAACAATCACACTAGCTAGAGCTTTCCTCTGATGGATCATGTTGCCCTTAGCCAACATGCTGCCATTAGTGGGGAGAATAAGAAGGAAGCATTTGAAGCCAGTGGGCACTAAAATGGCAGGTATGCTTTCAATGAGTGGCCCCCAACGTAATCGTGGGTCCGCTCAGCGCATTTGCGACTTTGGTCATACTCTGCACTTTCCCCCAGGACGCCTCAGGGCCAAACGTGCGGATCTTGGCCTGATAGTTTGCCGAAACGGGAGTGGACCTGTTCGCCTCGAAGCACCCGTGGACTGAGAGGAACCTTTAGTCCTCTCATTTTTCTTCTTACTTTTCTATTTGAGAGATATGAACATGCTTCTCTTCTTCTCCGTAAGTAGCCACTAGACCCAACGGTCTTTCTTCGGCAAGATCTCTCTCCGAAATGGAGGTCTTTCCTCTCTTTGTTAATATTCCGGGTCCCGAGCCGTTTGAGAAGATTGCACAGAGGCGGACTCAGATTCGGTTTTGGCACCTAGTCTGGGTTCAACCACATGGAAGATCCTGCTATCTGGAGCTGGTTCACTTCCGGGGCCATGTCGATTTCATTGGGGAATCTACATGTGGCCACCCCCACCCCCACCTCACGAGGCATCACAGATCCCTTTAGAAATACTTTTTGTTGTGTTGTCTCTGGCCGGTGAACCGATATCCATCAGGGAAGAGATGGCGGCATGGACGCCCACCCCCTGCAAACAGTCTATTCAGGAATGCAGAACTGTAGGGGAAATAGATTGGTGGGCCCTGCTATTCATTATCTTCCTAATGGGGTTGGTTCTATTGAGCCGCTCTCACCGGGGGCTGTCAATTATAAGCCTCCTGCCTGCTCTCTTGTCCATGCACTTTAATAGTAAAGGAGGGACTGCCGCTGGTAGAGAGATGGAGTCCCCTTAATGCGCCTCAAGAAGATGGGGTGAGGGGAAATCCAGCGCAACCGTAGACCTAGGGGAGGAGTAAGCCTTCTCTCTGGTATAAAATAGGAAAGGGGGTCCCTGAAAAAGCACAGGAAGGGGGGCACCTCCTTTTCAGAGGTGGAGCTGCCAGTGAGTGGCTCGAAAGATGACAAAGGGTAAGCCACTTTGCAGCATGGTGATGGTGAGAGGGAGCCCCTTAGCTGGTCGAATTATGCCTCGATTTTCCTTATCCTCCCCCAACACCTTGGGAGGGCAAAGACGCGGTTGAAGGCGGATCTCCATACGCTTTCTCACTATTGCAAACTGTTGTCACGTTGATCAGAGTATAAAGAAAAAAAACGGTACACGGAAAGTAGATACTATGACCTCCCAATGGCTTGAGGGTTAAGATAAAAGTCTCCATAGGATCAGAAATCTCAGAATGTGATCATTTACACATAATCGGTTCCGGTCCAGCGTTGGTGGGCTTTGCCATTCCGGCCCACCGTTTAGCCGACAATGTCTTGGAGCTTTAACCATAAATGGTGGTGCCGGCGTAGCGACCTTGTATGTGTACTGGAGGAAGGTGAGCAGAGTCGACGGGCTAGCACACCCCGTAGCTAATATCTGCCCTAGCCAGTGGGCTTTTGGCCCTCGCAGCAGGTAGGCACCTCACGGTATACACTGCCACTCCACTAAAGCACATAAGTGGAAGAAGGTGCGCCAGGCAACCAGAACCTCTGTGGTTAGAAGAGCAAGTTTGGAAAGGGTTAGGATGGTATGTAATAAAGAGAAGTAGAGACAGGCGGATCCACTAACGAGTGGAGTGGGTAATCAACTATTATTATCATACCCTGGTAGTAGGTGGTTCCAGGATGACATACATCCACCAAGGCACCATGGCTACTGGACCGAACTCTGTACAGGTGGAACCACTCGTCCTAGTACAAAGTGCGGTGAGAAAAGGTTGAGTGGATACACGTAATGAAAAGAATAAATACTAATACTAATAAAAAAACAATACTAATACAAATAAATAGCAATACTAATAAATAATAATCCAAATAAATTATAATAATAATATTTATAAATAATATTACTAAAAATAATGATAATAATAGTATTATTAATATTGTTATTAATAATAATAATAAATATTACTTGTATATCATCATCTGCCAATCAATCTGCTATTGTCTAAAGATATCCATTGCCAGCTCTATTTTTTTTCTGACGACAGATGGGATGCGCGGAATGGGCTTGGATCCTGGGGGGTTTGAAGTCCTCTTTCGCGTGGCTCTTTAGTTCTCTCCTTGTCGGCGCTGTGTTCGCTCTCCCTGGCAACTATCAGACCTATCCTGAGCTCAGTAACAAGATTCTACCCAATGCCATCAATGAATCAACTATCTTCAGGCTGCAAACTTGCAAAGAGAAATGCATATGGGTACGTATGCCCCACGTGCTTCTGCTCAGTGGGTTACAGATTCGTAGAGAATGAAGTTGTTTGGTTGGTTGGATCTAGTTTTTTTTCTGGATTAGGTGACCACTTCATTTCTTCGGAGGGAGAGTAATAAACGCATAAAAAATAGACCGCCGTTGAGAGATAGACCATTTTATTTTTCAATAAAGAAAAGGAAATTTATGAAACTAATGAGTGTACTTTAATTCATTGGAGACTCTAGCTAAGTACCCCTCCCACTAAATTTAGCACATTTATCAATCGCTACTCCCTAAGTTTCTAACGAAGATGCCTCCATTTAAGCAAAGGCAATGTAAAAAAAAAAAGACACCTAGAACGCAATATAAATTTTCTAAAACGCTTAACTCTTTTCAAAGTCCACTTACCTTTTTTTGCAGATAAACAAATACAATTTGAGACCATTTGGTCGTTTTTCAACACTAAATTTAATTTCCGTCATCTGAAATAACCAAATGATTTTTTTGTTTTCGAATAACTCAGAGGAAATGAGAAAAGATGATACACAAGCGATTTCGCATTCTTTCTTTTTATGAGACCAAACAAGGATCAAACATAGATTAAGAAAGAAGAAAGAGAGAGATAGCAAACGGAATAAATTAATATTAACTCTTTTACCTGTTGGAAACAAGTGAAAAGTGGGCGGGGTTCGAAACTATGCCAGCGAGCACTTTTCGCTTTTAAGGCCATTGCGTTAACCGATAGGCTACCATATAGATATTACCCAAAATTGTGCTTCAAGACCGCTCATGAGCGATAGAAGAAAGCGTTAGTAAGACACACACACACACACACACACACACACACACACACACACACACATGGGCTTCGTAAATGAACGGGAAATCACAATAACACGTGACACGGTTCATGCTCACTAACTCATAAGAAATAAGGAAAGAAGATATATATACAATCATGGTTAAAAGTTTTAAGACTAATATATATTACAATTTATTTTTAATTTACGTGATATGGATAATTATTTTATTTAAATTATTGCAAGTTTATTAAAAGTCACCATTTCAAAAATAATAAAAAGAAATACATTCCTTCGTTGAATCCCAAATCGCGCTCTGGTCCTGTTCAAGTAGGAGGTGATTTTCAGTCCCTGAGCTTTGCTATTGGACCAAAAGGGAAATATAATGATAAATATACGTTAAATGAATGGTGTTGGGTAATTATAACCTATTTCGTAATATTTTTTAAAATAAATGTTTGAACCTTTTCAATTCAAGAAATAGTTCTTTCCAAAGAAAGGAGTGCAACCATTGGTGTTCTACACCAAAGTATAATGAAATGCAAGAAGATAGTTGATAAGGGTATTGCAATATTGCACCAAGGAATAGCATGTTTAGAATCAGTGATAACTTTAAAAAGACTGGTTACATTCTTATGAATAGGTCTTCTGAACGCCATAAGCTTCGAATGAACGCCAAGATCGCCTCCTGGTAAGGTCCCAGCTCAAGGATCGGGTTGACTTCAGTGTCAAGCTTACGATTGGAGAGAAGCAGATGTGGACGCTTAAGCGCGCACAGTAAAGCTGAGACATTTCGACAAATGGTCTCAAGTCGAGAAGGGTTGCGAAGAAGCCTCATCTCACCCAAAAGAACCTTACGGATAGGCTCCACTTTTGTAGGAAATATAAAGAATGGAATGGTGAAGAATGAGGCAAAGTGATATTCTCTTATGAAGTTTTCTTAGGCTTCTGGAAGATCCCTTGTTAGGTAGAGGAAAGGAGAGCGCTTTCATGAGTGTTCTGCCGTGCCCACGGTGAAGCATCCGGACGCTCACCATTTATGCGATTGTTCTTCTTCTAAGAAAACTGGAGAGCTAACAATTTTCTTTCCAAGAACATTTCCATGAACTTTAAATGGTATCAAAACGCTCTTGGTCCGGGAATTTGCCAGATTTTAACCCAATAGAGAATTTGTGGACGATAATCAAACTGGCAGTTGATAAACAGAAGCCATTCAATTGTGAGCAGTTGTGGGTGATTATTTAGGACAAATGGAGCAATTTTAGTCAAGATAACATCACAGATTTGGTCTCCAACATACCAAAACGAATTAAAGTCGTCCTGAAGAACAAGGGACATCAGTGAAAATATTAACTTCGCGTATCAATTAACTGTATTTATTAATCGAATTATGATAAAAAAACATATCAAAGCAAAATACAACGTTTAATTAGTTCTATTAGTTTTCTTATATGAAAAAATATAGTAGTCTCAATCGTGAGCAAGCTTGGCACTGGAGACCACCCCTTTTTCTTTAAACTTGTACTTTACCAGGATGTGATCTTGCGGTTCATTTGAAGCTCTTCTACGTCCAGAATAATTCTTCAGAGATGTGTAACCAGTCTTTATAAAGCCATTAATGATCCTAAAGATGATTCTCCTTAATGCAATACCCTTTCGACAAACAGGATGGCCGGCAGACCTCTGCAACCTCTCACAGTCGATGGTCGTCCTGATTAACTCTTGCCACCATCAATTCTGTGAGGCTAAGCTGTGGTAATATGCCCAGCGCAAGCCCTTCTCCACACTAATCCACTCACTGCACAAGCACAGCTTCACTCATCTTTTTCTTTCTCATCTCTCTCACTCATTCTTTCATTCAATCATCCCCTTCACCCTTAGAATATTCTATTATTTAGCATTTGTAATTATTATAATCTATTCTCTGCGGCAGCACCCCACATGTCAAGTATTTTCCTTCTCCAACTTCGAGGGTACTTGCCTCTTGTATGAGAAGAACCTCGGCACTCCTTCAGTTGGGGTCAGCTCTTACCAGCTCTACATCAATGCCAAAGGTAAGTGAGAAAGAGGCAAAAAGAGACAAATAGCCAATCCCTTCAGTTTATCTCAGGCCATTTACATAATAGTCGCAAATCATTTCATTTAACCAAAGTCCCACTCACCCAAGCACTTTGGGGACTCAGGTAAACTCAACTAGCAGGTTCCAGTGTTGCAAAATAGAAATAGATATTAACCGATCACGGTTCTTAATTGGGAAAGATGGAAGAACGGATATACAAAAATTTAGCAATAATAATTCAATACTAGGAAAATAATGACTGATAATACAAAAATTGAAAGTATGCATGGTTGCTTATAACATTGTTGATAGGTGTTATTGTTTTATTTGGTAATGTTAATTTAATTCTGCTCTCTCCCTTCCTGCAGAGCAACAGCACGGATTAGCGCGCTACGGAACTAATTACATCCAACTGATGGTTAAAAAGAGAATGCCATTCTTCGAGGCGCAGGAAGAGTGCCAAAAACAAAGCGGAATTCTGCTTCCAGTCAGGGTATTATTATTAGTATAATTATTAAATCCGATATATTTAAGAATTAGATTTCCTACAGTCACTCTCACATATACACTCAAATCACTCGCCACTCCATCGTGCGCTCGCTCCGTGACATACACACATCTGAAGCCACCTTGCATCGCGAGGACAGACGCACCTGTCCGGAACGAGAAATGGGCATCACCCAACCCCCCTGATCTATCAGAATAGGCTGGATGACTCTATCATGGACGTCTGTCCAGAGTGTAACAGAACCACCCACACCATAAAACACACAATGGAAGATTGCATAAACTACAATCACCTACTTAGACAACACACACTGGAAAGATTGGGGGGCGCCCAGTGCAGGCCGTCACCTTCCTCGGGGGCTGAAGGATGTTCATCCAGACACCGTAGGGTTAAAGAAAAACAACAATACTCTATTCTCTAATTCGATTTACCACTCACTTATTTCATCTTAATGGGCATAAATATTGACTACGGGTATTGCAAAAATGTATTGGCACTAAAACGTGTCACTATGGATCGTTTCCTCTCGCCTTTTTCAGACGGCTGAGTTAAATGATCTTCTGGTGGCAATGATGAAGGAGATGAATGTATTCTTCGCGTTTATTGGCCTCACTGATAAAGAAGAAGAAGGAACGTGGAAATACCTTGATGGTAAACAGTCATGGGTTTCTCCTTTATTAGATTCATTCACTCATTACAAGGACTAAGATGAATAATTTTACTCACCTCTTTCAGGGAGGCATTATTTTGTGGCGGGATGAAAAAGAAATCAAATTTATCTCGGTTGCAGTGATTTGAAGATATATATTTTGGGGATTTATTATTTAGCATTTATTACCACATAAAAAAGAATATAAATTCATTGTTTAGGGATTTTTAATTAAAGCAAAATCAAATGAGGTCATTTCCCTTTGAAGTTTGTAAGCAAAAAAGGTGAAAATAGAAGTGAAATTGTGCGGATATATATATATATATATATATATATATATATATATATATATATATATATATATATATATATGCAGATACACCCACAAAGGAAAAGTAAAAAACGATTCCGAGCGCTTTCGTCTTTATTCTTAAAGACCTTTTCAAGGAATGAACAGTGGTAGGACACACATTGCCTTAAATAGTGGAAGGTAGGATTAGACTACCCACCTCTGAACCTTAATTAGGGGGTACAAAATCCTGAAACAACTTTATTTGAGATTTTATGTATGTAGTGATAATGAGGTCTAGCATGAACAAACCAGGGCTAAGGTTGAAATTTGGGAACGCGTTAATGGAGATACATTCTAATATATTTCTCGAAATATAATTACTGCATTTTATGACTGGTTTGGCACTGTTCCAGTTAATGTTATGGTTAAGATTGTACATATGTAGAAAAAGCGCAGATTGTTCACTGTGATTACGTACTTTGGATTTATTTTGCTTAACCCGGACATCTAGTTCTTTCCCGGTTTGTCCATAATAACATTTTTGGCAGTTGTTGCAGCCTATCTAATAAACAATGCGAGGTCGAGGGATAGGAGAGGTGAATTTTTGACAAGGATGCGATAAATTGTAGTTTCGTACTTAAAAATAACATTTATGTTCAGAGGCCTAAGTAAACGAGGTAATTTAATGAAAATATGGTTATAGGGTAAAACTAATAAGTGTTTGGCCTGAAAACTTAGGGATATTAACATTAGTTTGATTCTGTAACGCTTAGGGGACTTATAGCAATTGTCGAGAAAGTACAGAGGGTAGCACAAATTTATCCCTATTTTATATATTCTATCGACTTCTTTGTCTAGGTATTCTGGTGAGACACTTCAAAGGGCACGCAAAAACATAGAGGAGAAAACACTTTGTTTGATGCTATTATGTTGGTTAGAATAAAAATGTATATACGAGGGGCGGTCAATAAATTTTGCGAATCGCTAGGGCAAAACAGAGGAAGGAGGATGGGTGTTTGTGGGGGTGTTAGGACAAGTTATGACAAGTCAGGACCTGCAGCCGCACGCTCCTGCATCATCTATTTAAAAAGCAGTAGCTGATCGCAGATCGTCAGTCACAAATCTTTCAACAATGGAGAAAGTTGAGCACCGCGCAGTGATCAAATTTTTGACCAAGGAAGGCAAGAATGCAAAAGAGATTCATGAACGTATGGTTGCAGTGTACACCGACACCGCCCCTTTCTATGCAACCATTGCTCGCTGGAATAGGGAGTTCCACCATGGTCGTGAGTCCCTTGAAGATGACCCCCGTCCAGGACGCCCGTCAGACATGACCAACGAGAAAAAATGTGGCCCGTGTAGAGAGGATCATCCTCGAAAATCGACGAGTGAGGGTCGAAGAAATCGAGCGAGAACTTGGAATATCACATGGAAGTGTTATCAACAACATCCACGACAATTTGGCCATGACCAAGGTCTCTGCCCGTTAGGTCCCTAGAAACCTCACGAAACCTCACGCCCCATGATCGACTTTAACGTTGTCAAAGTCCACAAGGCCAGAGTTGCACAAGCTGCCCTGCGCGAGTGCGGATTCAAGGAGCTCAACCATCCCCCCTACATTCCAGATCTGGCCCCTAGCAACTACTTTTTATTCCGCCAGCTCAAGGCTGCACTGCGTGGACGCCGGTTTGGGGACGATGGAGATGTCCAGATCGCCGTCCAGGGGTAGATTGAACAGCAGCAGGAGATTTCTGGTTGTCGGCAATTCGAAGCCTCGGGGACAAGTGGCGCAAGTGCATTGAAGTCGAGGGTAGTTATATTGAAAAATAATGAAACATTTTTCCTTATATCTCGTTTCCTTATATCTGAATTGCAAAACTTATTGACCGCCCCTCGTAAGAGTCTATGACTGTGGGTTTTCTATATATTTCATATTTGAAACAATGGTTTGTCCGGTGAATTAGAATATCTAGGAAAGGGACAAACCATAGTTTCAAATATGAAATATATAGAAAGTCCACAGTCATAGACTCTTATATACATTTTTATTCTTAACATTTTCCATCTGATATTGAAAGACATTGGGGTCTCTTTTAAAACATCTATCTCCATTTGTACGCATTCATCCTATACCACATCAGTTCCATAAAATCACTTGCACTATTTCGTTTCATCGTCTCCAAGTGGATATTCCTAGCACTTTCATTTTTTTTCCAAATGCACATCACATTCAACCAGCCATCGAATGGGATCCCATTCGCAGCCCCCTTTTGTAGCTTCAGTTAGCTCATGGTGAAAAAAACTCAATTTTTATCTCATAATCGGTAGGACGTCTCCTTTCACTCCTGCCATTCTGAAGACTGGTGTAATTTAGATGATGATTTCGTTTTGCCTAAATTTCTTACTGTCCTGTCTTGAGGACACGATTCATTAATGGGTAATATGACATTAACACCGCTGACATGCCCTGCTCCTTACGTGCTCTATTTGCTCCACGCGTGTTCTGTTTGCCCCTCACGTACTCTATTTGCTCCACGCGTGTTCTGTTTGCTCTTCACGTACTCTGTTTGCTCAACGCGTGTTCTGTGTGCTCCTGACGAGCTTTGTCTACTCCTTAAGTGGTTTGTTTGCTTGTCACGTGCTCTGTTTGTTCCTGACGAGTTCTAATTACTCCTGAAATACTTTGTTTGCTCCTGACTTGTTTTGTTTGCTCCTGACTTGCTTTGTTTGCTCCTAACAAGTTCTACTTGCTCTTGACGTACTCCTTTTCCTCCTCACGAGATCTGTTTGCTCCTCATTTGCTCAGTTTGCTTCTGATAAGCTCTGTTTGCTCCTGACGTGCTCTGTTTACCCATGGTGTGCTTTGTTTGCTCCTGGAATGCTCTGTGTGTTTTGATATTCTTTGTTTTCTCCTGGCGTGCTTTGTTTGCCCCTGACGTCCCCATGAAATAATTACCAGTCAATAGCCATCGGCGGATTTCATAATTACCCTCTTCGAGTCTATTTTTATGATGGTTTTGTGTTTGAATAAGCGTATAGGAGACGAGATATTTCGTATGGCGTTGATGTGCGCTGATGTGGGAAAAGCAGTACAGCGGAATTCTTTAAGACAGTCTGTCCCTGACTACCCATCACTACCCATCGAAATTGGGTCGTGGAAGAGATGGAGTTTAGGGAACAAGATGAGTTAACGAGTGATGCCCCTCGTTAGTTTACGCTTTTTTGCGCTATTTTTAGACGCAGGAATGACAAGGACTAGTTCAGGAAAACTTGTATCTTAAAACACTCGGAGAAACAGGTAAGGGTACATTTTCAAGTACCAGGACCGATGTGTGCGACTGTATAAACCGTCCTTTTGATCAATTTATTTAAAAAAAATAAAAAAAACAAATGTCGGTATCTCGTTTGATGTGGGGTACCTTGTTGTTCATTAACTATTTTTGTCCTTTCTCCTGCATTTATAATTCTATTCTTTTGTATTATCTTCTCTATTTTATCACGTTATTGCATGCTACTTCCTTTTCTACCGAGTAGTTCCCTCTTTTGTTTTCTCGTTTCGATTTTTCAATAAATGAATATTTAATCTTTTTTTTTCTTTGATTGTTATCCTCTTTTGTTTCAGGCGGAAAAGTGATGTTCGAGGGGTGGGCTCACGACGGCAAGTGGCAGCGACGGGACAGAAATTGTGCCGTCATTCGCATCGACGGCACCTGGAGTCACTATGACTGCGCTTATCCCAACTTCTTCTTCTGTCGGATTCCATTGTTCTAGATAGAGAGAGAGAGAGAGCGAAAAAAAGATTGAGAAAGAGAATGACTCAGAGAGAGAGAGAGACAGACAGACAGACAAACTGGGGGGAAGGGGAGACTGAGAGAGAGAGAGACAGATAGACATACAGAGAGAGACTGAGAAATAGAGAGGAGAGAGAGAGAAGAAGGAAAGAGAGTGGAAGGAGAGAGAGAGAGAAGAAGGAAAGAGAGTGGAAGGAGAGAGAGAGAAGAAGGAAAGAGACTAGAAGGAGAGAGAGAGAGTTATTGTGTGTGTATGAGAGCGAGAAAGACTGAATGAGAGAGAGACTGAGAAAGAGAAAAAGACTGGGAAAAAGAAAGAGAGAGAGGGGGGGTAGTAACGGGTCGCTCTCTCTTTTCACGAGAGCTGCCAATTTGTCTTTTAAGCTGGGGTCACACATTGGCAAATCGGATGCTCGAATGGCCGCGAAGAAAGAAATGGCCTATTCGTTCCGGAAGCCCCGTCCGGAAATGGCGAAGCCTAGGCTCTTGACAGAAATCGCCATTTTGAGCGAACCCCATTGCCATGTCCCTCGACCACCCCGCTCTCATTCGCCCTGTCAATGCAATCGTTAAAGATGAGGCGCAATATATTCGAGGGAAGGTCGCAGGCTACGGCGATGTATCGTAAGGTCGGCGAATCCACTACGATATGTTGCCATTTAGGGCGATAATTTTGAATAAATTCTCGCATGCATTGTGATTGCCCTGTGTTCGTCTAGCGATAATTCGCTAGACATTCGTAGGTACGTAGTGGGTGGGGCACGGTGGTATATATAGTGGGTGCCCACTACCTGGCTGCACAATGCCTAAAATACCCTTTCAGTAGCTGCATTGGCATCATGGAGCCACTCCCCTAGCTCCCTCTCCACGTCGGCATGTAGTTAAAGGGGCTTCCTACTGCCTGCTCTCACTCTATCGTGGTGCCTTTCCTCATCTGATGTTTCTGCGTCCGTCCTGGGTATGTAAGTCCAATTCCCGTTGTCCTCTGTATCGGCTTCATATTCGGATACGGTAGCTGAAAGAGGAGTTGGTGGCAAAAAATCTTCAGGAATGAGGACCTCACTGGGTTCACTTATGACTTCCACAGCTTGCAAGGTCACAAATTGAGGTTCTTACTCTCCTGGGACTCCAACGTAAAATCAGGCTAACTTGCAGGTGATGGGGGTGTCTCTTCCTCCTGAAGAAGAGCCCTCTTGGCGGTTTTCTTGCAATTCTTGGGTATTTGGCCATGGTCGTGGGGTGGGGGGGAACGTGTACCAGGTGGAGAGGGAACGTACGCATAGTTCAGCGGTTAAGTGAGAGTGAGAGATCGCGTCACCCGTCGCTCGTATTTATGGGGCGAGCAAGCTGCGAATGTATGGAGATGCGTCGTTGACACATCGTCAGTCCGTGCAGTTTCCAGATACACCCAGGCCGTATCGCCATTATTGCCGTTCCTATGGCGATAAAAACGCAATTTTATCGAGGGTAATGGCGAATCATGTACGACCTTCCCGCTAATCAACTGCGATAATCCACCCTAACCCAATTTTCTGAGGCTGACTGGCGAAATATTTTAAAATTTCAAAAGTTTCGCGCGGTCTGGCAACCCACCTGAGATGGTGCACCAGACTCGGCAACGCCGCCTCAAACCTAGGAGAAGTCAAGCGAATGCGCAGGCGAATTCCTGACGTTTTGAACGTAACGGACGGAGAATCGGTCATTTGGATGCTTCGCGGCCATTCGCGTAAGATTCATTGATATTTAAAGTTTCATTTCGATCACGACGCCATCTTGGAACTAAAGAAAATATCACAGACACAAAATTTAATTTTTGTAGCAGATCAAGATTGCATAAAACTCACTACTTGAGCAAGTCTTTTGGGAAGGGAGGAAGGGGGCACTCATGATGGCCGAGTTGATTAGGGCGCGCGTACACTGATCCCAGCGACGGGGGAAAGGTGTTCGCAACTTGCCGCATGATCCGTTTGATCGCCTTTCTTCCTACACACCTTTACAGTTTATATCCATAGTTTCTATTGATATCGATGGAGAGAAAATATATTCAATGTGAACTGAAAAATTGTACAATTATACCCAATTAAAATTTCGTATTGCTTAGTTTTTTTAACAAGCAAGTGGAAGTACCGCTTCCGATTTTAGCAAAGTTAAGCTACAGTAGGTGTAATTAGTCACCAAATGAGGCTCTTGGAATTTGTTTGATTAATATTGACTAAATTCTACGTTTTTTGCAAAAATTATCCAACTTATAGACTAATTTGGCATTATTAAAATCAATTTGGTGATTACAGCTACTTGTGTGGATGAACAAACTACATAGGAGTTAAACTTCCTCTTTTTAGATTCCCCCCCATGTTTATATATGTGGTTATTAAACAAATTCCAAATTACAATATGTGTGAGGGCTTATTTGAATTTAATAACGTTATTCAAAATTCTCTCGGTCAAAAACTTGCTTCGAAAATCGTAACAAACTTACCTATTCCCAAATTTATGCCTTTCTTTCTTTCCCGCTTCCTTCCCTCTGAACCTTTTCCCCGTCCCCTACTATATATATATATATATATATATATATATATATATATATATATATATATATATATATATATATATATATATATATATATTAAACATTTGTTCGTCCAGTCTTCACATTGTACAGTTGAAGATGGTAGTAGATCCCGAAACTAGCCCTGTAATGTAATAAACTGGTTCTACTAAAGTGTTGTTTTTATATCTTGAAATATCTATCTATCAAAATCTCTCTCTCTCTCTCTCTCTCTCTCTCTCTCTCTCTCTCTCTCTCTCTCTCTCTCTCTCTCTCTCTCTCTCTCTCTCTCTCTTCTATATATATATATATATATATATATATATATATATATATATATCCCTCTCTCTCTCTCTCTCTCTCTCTCTCTCTCTCTCTTCCTCTCTCTCTTTCTCTCTCTCAAAGAAAGTAGAGAGAGAGGTGACGCCCCCTTGTCGCGGGAAGAGAGCTTGTGCGTACCCTTGACTTTTTGAGCTATGTCAGCGGGGGTACCTATCTTCTGGTACTCCTGGCAGGGTTTCCCTTGTCGATTTGGTCGGAAATTAGGTTCCAGACTAAGTGCGTCTTTCTTTATCCTACTCTATCCTTCCTCTTTTTTTTACATTAAACCTATTTCTTCTACTTATACAAAAAGAAAAAAAGAAACAAAAAAACAACCCCTATTCCTATCATGTCACTCTTACCCTTTTTTTATCTATCTACATATAAGGACCTGGCAGCTACCTCATGCATCAGAAGAAAGGCTTTGGAACCTCTATAAACAACGCCAATCGACGCTCACTGTTGCGAGAGACTAGGACTTGAGGTGTATTAGGCGCTGGGGCACGATGAATGGGATGAGGGTAGTGCCCCGTTAACCCCTTTCCTGGCACATAATTATTGACCATTCCCAGTGACCGTTGATGGGTGCCTCTGGTAGCATTGGTCCGTGGTGACGGCCTCTTTGTTCCCAGGTTGGTTGCCAGGCCAATAAAAAGCCTTGGATTGAGTTTCTTGGTGTGGCGGGATATCCATTGAACGCTACTCCGAGATTCTGGCCGTCACGAAGGAGTTTAGTACGGGGCGTGCTTCATTGTTGTTCACCTGGTGACAAATCGATGGCCCCTTCGGGGACCGTCTGTGCTGCTTGGTTGGGAGCCACGGCACGCCGAAGTTTGACGACTCGGTCGGACGAACAGCAGCACATGGAGCGTGCCTTCTGAAAGATCCGAAACGTCTCCGATGGATAGGCGGGAGCGACTCACGCGGGGAGAACCCGCCAACCCCCTTTTTTTCTATTGTGGGTCGCAAAGTTTTGAAAGAGAGGAAGTGTTCAAAATGATAGGGAAAAAAGGTCCAGCTGCACTCAAATATACATGTGCGATATGCCAGAAGGATAAGTGGTGCGTGGACTTCCCGGAAGGATGTTTTTCGAAATGCTACCCGGGAAGTATATGCACCGACTGCATCCTTAAAGGAGAGGTCCGAGAGGCAGTGGCATACTGCAATGAACTCAAGGATCTCTTCACAACCTCTGAAGAAAAATCTAGGGCGCAGGAAAGTAAAATACAGACCCAAGAAACGCAGCACGCGCTTCAGATTCGGCGTCTCGAGGAAAAAATCCTAGAGCTAGCCTCTAAACTAGAGGTCCAGTCAGCTCCAGCTCGAGACTAAAGTCCCACTGACTTGGGTGGTTCCGCCGATGTGACTCCAACTCAAGGAGCTGAAACTGCATTGGCAGTCCCACTTCAGCCATGCGGAGAGACAAATGAGAAGAAGAAAAAGAAAAAGAAGAAAAAGGACCTTAATGCAACTCACCCCAGTGTAGAGGATTCGAGCGTTACTGGTGCGCAAGGGAAAGTGGAAAAAGAAGAAGAGAAAAGAGAAACCGAAGAAGAGAAAACAAATGAAGACAAGAAAAGTAATAAGAAGAAGAAAAAAAAGAAAAATGTAGAGATAGAAGAGGAAATCGGCAAGTCGCTTCCGAGAGGAAAGAGTAAGGCGCCTGCAGACAAATGTGCAAGAGTCACCCTTATTGGTGATTCTCAAGCACGGGGTCTGCAGCCCCTGCTAGCGGCCCGCCTTCGCACTTGTGTGAAGGTAAGCTGCCTACCAGGACGGGGTAACCACCACATCAGAGTAGAGGCTGAGAAATCACAGATTTCTGAGAGCTCAGTCGTCGCTCTGATGGTCAGTGGAAACGAACTCTACCTGAGAGGAGGTAGGCCCTACAGATAAAATCCTCCACACGGTCATGGGTGCCGTGGACGACTGTGGGCTGAAAACACGCAAGCGTGTGGTAGTCGGGATGCTCTCGAGGAGAGGTCCAACACGGACCGCTCATAGGATGAATGTCTCTTTAAATCGGCGCTGGCAGATTTGTGTACGGCAGAGGGGGTCTTTTTTGTGGTCCCGTACCGCACCTTTTATGGTAGGAATGATCTCTTCCAAAGGGATGGGATACATCTTTTCTTTAAAGGAAAGGCCTTTCTGTCGAACATGATCCAGGATGTCGTAGAGAGGACCCAAAGGAGTATTCGGCCACGAGTGAGGGCGGACGTACGCCAGTACGCCCGTGTCACTCCAGGAACGACTTTCTCAGAGATGGCAAAGAGGGGTGCCTCGCCAACAAACAAGCCTGAAAACGGAAGAGCATAGGGAGACATACAGTCGGGGATTCCCTGAAAATTCTTCTGTTCAATGCGAGGTCAATCAGGAATAAGTTTACTGAGCTCCGTGGCCTCGTAGCGACGGAAGAACCCGAAATGGTAGCCATAACAGAATCGTGGATAAAAACCTCAAACCGAGACTTTGAAGGCGAATTCACGGTTCCTGGCTACCAACTCTTCCACAAAGATAGGCCAGACAGAGAGGGTGGCGGTGTAATGTTGTATGTCAAGGATACAATCAAATCTACGAAATCCAACATTATATCCGATCACGAGCTCCTAGGCGTTGACCAAGAGATAGGTCCTGTCGGATACAGGCCCCTGGTGCTTTACAGACCCCCTTCCCAACCCGTTGAGAAGGACAGTGAACTGTACCAGCTGCTGGGTGAGCTTGTTCAAGGCAGAGTGTGCATCGTTATGGGCGACTTCAACAGACAAGTTGACTGGGAAACCAGAGCAGCCTGTAGCGAGAGCGCGCTACTCCTGGAGTTCGCCAACAACGAGTTCCTCACTCAATGGGTCAGAGAACCGACGAGAGGAGACAATATCCTCGACCCTTGTCTTCACCTCTGAGGATGATATCGTTGAGGATATCTCTGTAGGTGAAGAGCTCGGTGGCAGTGATCACCAGCTAGTTAGATTTAGCGTCAAGATCCCGAAGGTAAGGTCTGTTGCCAGTCAATCAAGGAAACTTGACTTGAGAAGAGCAGACTTTGACAACCTCCGTGCTGGGCTGACTGATGTAAGGCTAGAGGTATGCGAAGAGGTTGAGGATTTGTGTAACAATTTCAAAAATAAGTTCATGAGTCTTCAATCAAGTTACATCCCTGTGAAATGCCTCCGTCGGTCTTCTGTTCAACCAAAGTGGTTTAATCGAGAAATCGGCCAACTGCTTAGAGAGAAGAGAAATGCGTACCGGCGATCGAAGATCTCGGGTGCCTTTGACGAGTATCGGAGGCTAGCCAGGAGAGTGAAGTCCAGCATAAGGGCGGCTAAGCGTACTGAGGAACTCCGAGTGGCGAGACTCTGTAAAGAGAATCACAAGGAGTTCTTCGGCTATGCAAATAGCCGTAAACCAATCCATCGTAGGATTGGGCCCTTAGAGGACGAGGAGGGTGCATTAACTCACTCAGATGCAGAAAATGCTAACCTTCTCAATGAATACTTCTCCTTAGTGTTTACTAAAGAGTGTGGTCCCATCCCCCAGCCCACGGATTCCTACTCGGGGGAAAAGCTGGAGGCAATGGACTTCACCGAAGGAGAAATAAAGAAAAAGATCGCTGACCTAAAGACAAATAAGTTCCCTGGACCGGACGGGTTTCTACCCAAGGTGTTGAAGGAAATGTGCGATGAAGTATCACGACATCTGTGCGCTATCTTTAACATGTCAATCCGGACCGGATGCGTTCCTAGAGACTGGCGTGAGGTGGAGGTGACTCCGATCTTCAAGAAAGGAGCTCCCAGCCATTCGTCAAACTACCGACCTATCAGTCTGACTTCGATAGTCGGTAAACTCATGGAAAGCATGATGGTGGAGAAAATTCCGTCGTATTTAGAGTCAAACCTGCTACTGAGGAGTTCCCAGCACGGCTTCCGAAGGCAACGGTCATGCCTGACGAACCTTGTGGAATTCTTCCACTTCGTGTTCAGTGAGCACGATCGGGACAAGGCGGTGGATGTGGTTTACTTAGACTTTCAGAAAGCCTTTGATAAGGTACCACACCGCCGCCTTCTCCGGAAAGTGCGAGCGCTGGGCATAGACGGAAAAGTAGCCGGCTGGATCGAGAACTGGCTAAGTGGCAGACGGCAACGGGTGGTGGTGAATGGACAGGCTTCTGGGTGGGTGCCCGTTACTAGCGGAGTGCCTCAAGGTTCTGTTCTGGGACCACTACTATTCATCATCTACGTCAACGACATGGACGGTGACATGGTTGCCAAGATTTCCAAATTTGCCGACGATACCAAGCTTGGTATGAACGTTGCAAAGGATGGAAATACTGCCCGCCTGCAGGAAGATCTTGGGAAGATTGGGGAGATGTCGGACACGTGGCAAATGCCTTTCAACGTGAACAAATGCAAAGTAATGCATATCGGCCACAGAAATCCCCAATTTCATTATATCCTTAAGGGCACTGCTCTCGAATCGAGTGACACTGAGAAGGACTTGGGTGTTAATATCACTAGCGACCTCAAGTTCTCGAAACAGTGCATCGAGGCAGAGAAGAAAGCCTAAAGGATGTTAGGCTACATAAAGCGCCAGTTTGGATAGCGTAACAGGGAGATAGTACTTTGTCTGTACAACTCCCTCGTTCGGCCGCACCTGGAGTATGCCGTACAATTTTGGAGTCCTTCGTTTCGAAAGGACATCACAAGGTTGGAACGCGTACAAGCTAGGGCAACCAAACTGATTCCCTCTATCCGACATAAAAGTTATGAGGATAGACTAAGGGAATTAGATCTGTTCTCCCTGGAAACCCGTAGACTGCGTGGTCAGCTCATCGAAGTTTTCAAAATACTTCGAGGGTTCGACAATGTTGACTACCGGGATATTTTGACACTGAGTGAGAACAGAACTCGCAATCACGGCTCCAAACTTGAACTGAAGCGTTACAACCGCAATCTGTGTGGAAATTTTTTCACCTACAGTATCTGCGGTAAGTGGAACGCACTTCCAGTGGAAGTTGTCAACAGTGAATCTGTTGACCAGTTCAAGTCAAGACTAGACAAAGTCTTGAAAAGTGGCCGTTTAGGGACGCAAAACAATTGAGCAGCCATGTGCCTGTTCGATTGCTAGTCCAAAGGTACCCTCTTTGAATGGACCGTAAGGTCTCCTAGGGTACCTTCTTTCCTTGTAACTCCTTGTAACACACTCTCTCTCTCTCTCTCTCTCTTTTCTCTTTCTCTCTCTCTCTCTCTCTCTCTCTCTCTCTCTCTCTCTGTCGGATTTCGCAAGAAACGTTCATGTCTCTCTAATCTACTGTAATCTTTTCAAAGTATTTTGAGTGAGGTTTGACCGTAGTCAAACAGTGGATATCTTAAACTGGACTTTCAAAAAGCCTTCAATAAGGTACCACACGGCAGGTTGATAAATAAAGTCCGCCCCTTTGGCATTACTGGCTAGGTAGCCGAATAGGTAGAAAACTGGCTTTTGGGACGGAGGCAACGAGTAAATATCAACGAGATAGTCTCTCAATGGACGCTAGTCACTAGCGGAGTGTCCCAGAGCTCAGTGCTTGGGCCTCTATTGTTCATCGTCTACATCAATGATATAGACGAACGACAAATATGTTCGATAGCCAAGTTCGCCGACGATAGGAAGCTAGGAGGTAGTGTGAGCTCCCGAGAAGGAGTGGAACGCCTGCGAAATAGCCTTCTTAGGATAGACGAGTGGTCAGAAATGTGGCAGATGCCATTTCACTTTGACAAGTGCAAGATAATGCACATCGGCCATCCTAACGCTCGGGAAAACTGCTCCTTGCTAGGCAAACAACTAGATACCACCGAATTTAAGAAAGATTTAGGTGTAGTAATCAGTAGTGGTCTAAAGTTTTCCAAGTGGAAAAGAGGGCCCAGCGAATGCTGGGGGTACATAAAAAGTCATTTTAGCTTCCCAAATAAGCAGATTGTTCTCGCCTGTACAACTCTCCAGTCCGGTCACACCTTGAATACGCGGTACAATTCTGGTCCTAAACCCTGAAGAAGGACATTGAACGGCTGTAAAGGGTACAGGCCAGAGCTACAAAACTGACCCACTCCCTTAGACAAAAGTTATCAGCATAGGCTACGAGAACTGGGGATGTTCTGATTGGAGACGCGCCGGTTCAGAGGCCAACTGATTGAAACTTTTAAGATAATGCGAGGAGTTGAAAACGTAGATCACAGAAGGCTGTTCACCTTGAACGCAAATGTTACACGTAAACACAGTTACAAACTGAAATTACTGCAATTCCATACTACCATTTGCGGAAACTTCTTCTCGTACAAAATCTGCGGAACGTGGAACTGTCTACCGCCTGAAGTGGGGAACAGTTCGTCAGTCGAACAGTTCAAATCTCGACTTGACAAGATAATCCACACCCTGACCTAGATGGTAACACCTTAGTATAAATTATAGATCTAAGTAAAGAAGATAGGTTCCAACTTTTTTATAAAAATTTCCTGTTTGTGTTCTTTTTTTTTCTCCAGCACATTCAGGTATCGTTTCAGCTTTCTGGCCCGCAAATTCGGGTGGGAGAGAAGTGGGCGGGGAGTGCCTTCATCTATACTATACTTTCTCATATGCTATAGGTTAGGGCCTTCCCAAAATACTACCTCCACGGTATAGTCAGCAATGTCCTTTGATGTACTACTATTCCTTGTGACTCCTTGTAACTATCTCTCTCTCTCTCGTTCTCTCTCTCTCGCTTGCTCTCTCTCTCTTTCTCTATCTCTCTCTCGTTCTCTCTCTCTCTCTCTTTCTCTCTCTCTCTCTCTCTATCTCTCTCTCCACGGCAACCCTCGAGACAGCGGGAACGCCTGTGTCTGGCGCAGCTCGAACAAACCGACAGAATATCGAAGACGATACAACTTGGGCTGCAGTTGCTCCCATTGAAGCTGCTGCAGTAAATCTTCGGACCAATTCAAAGAAAAAGAAACGAAGAAGAAAGATGAAAAGGCAGGTAGTAGTTGCGATGGAAGCACCAGTGAGCAACAGTTCAGTGACCGAGATGATCACATCGGGACCGGCAGTGGAGGGTTCACCAGAGGTTATGGGTGTGAGCTCAAACGAAGGAGAGTTTCAGGAAGTAAAAAGGAAAAATAAAAGTGGTAAGAAGAAGAAGCAGAGGACGATCTCCCCTTCCGCAGAGGACCCCTTGAGAACCCTAAATCGCTTTGCCATCCTGTCGGACGAGAGTGCGCAATGCGTAGTGGTGGGAGACTCGCAGCTGCGAGGCCTTCAGTACCACCTGGGTGGGGGAAAGTGCTACAGATGGCAAGTTCGATGTCTTCCCGGGAGGGATAACGAGGTAGAGTCTGGCTAACGGAACATATAGTCCAGACATCGATAAATATTGCAGAGGATCTTCTCTCAAAAACAAGCAAGTCCATGCTCGTGGGGATGCTACCCCGGAAGTTTGCTACAGCGCACGCAAATAGCAAACTTCTTGGCATTAACGAACGTCTAGGTCACCTTTGTGCCTTGACAGGAGTTAAGTTTGTAGACCCCGTCGACTTGTTCTTCGGAGGAGATGACCTATACACGGAGGACGGGGTCCACCTAAACAACCGAGGAAGGAAGTTTCTGGTCGAGTTAATCGACAGGAATGCCTTCTGGTTGTTGAGGGTTGCACGGGACGAGCCAAGCAACAACTCTACGGGTAACACCGAGCAGGAGACTCAAGACGAGCCTCGAGAGCAAGTCAACGCGGGGCATTCTGCTGCAAGAGGCCCTGATGCACCGCAACCAGAGAGTAATGAAAGCCCTGCCGATGACATAGAACCTTTCCCAGGTGAAGAAGATACAGGCAACTCGGAGGAAGCTGATGGTAATACGTCCCTTTCTCAGAACAACACTCCATCCGAGTCGTCGGGAAACGCGTTAGTGGAGGGAGCGTGCTATCTAGCTAGCGTTCCTTAAAAGTTTTATTTTTTAACGCGAGGTCTATACGGAACAAGTGGGACGAACTTGTGGCTGCATTTGCCTTCGATAACCGAATAGATATCGTGGCGATCGTAGAAACGTGGATCCATAGTGACAAGCGAGAGTTTGCGATCCCCAGTTATACAATGTTCCACCATGACCGACCTTGTCGAGAGGGCAGCGGAGTTTTGATATACGTGCGGAACTGTTTTCCCGTTTTCGAATGCAATGTGAGATCTGGTCACGAGATTTTAGGGCTAGACATAGATTTTACCGGCTTCTCTTATCGAATAGTGGTGGCTTACAGGCCGCAAATACAGTCAGAAGAGTTAGTCTCAAGCCTGTACGCAAAGCTCACCAACCTGATAAATAGTCGCACAGGTTTGGTCATTGGTGACTTCAACTGTCGTGGGACTGACTGGAGGAACTGGGCAGGCGATGTGGAAGGGCGAAGATTGATCGAGTTCGCTCAGGATAACTTCCTGACACAGTGGGTAGAGGAGCCAATGAGGGCTGACAACATGTTAGATTTGGTGTTTACCACCGAGGATGAAAGGGTATCCAGACTCAACGTGGGAGAGTGTCTGGGCGCGAGCGATCATCGTACAGTCCATTTTTCAGTACACATTTCACGTGAGAGATGCTCTCACATCGCTATCTTTAAACCCGACCTCCGACGCACGAACTTTGTGGGTTTTCGGGATGCGATAGCTCAGCTTGGGCCCACAACAGGAGAAGGAGCCTCGGACAAATGGTTAGAGTTTAAAGAAACTTTTATGACCCAACAGTCCGCGTTTGTCCCTAGCAGAAGGAGGAGCGGCAAGCCTCTCCAACCGAGATGGTTCAATTGAGGCATCGCCGCAGTGATAAGGAACAGGAAAACTGCCTACAATAACTGGAAAGCCAACCGTAATCAAGAAAGACTTCTTCAATACAGAGAAAAGTGTAGGCAAGTTAAATCACTGGTACGCAGAGCTAAGCGCAGCGAAGAAGTTCGGGTTGCTTCCCTCTGTAAAGACACCCCGACAGAATTCTTTCTGCATGTCAATAGCCGCAACCTGATTCGCCATAGCAGAGGACCACTGAAAGATGAAAATAGCGTGTTACGAAAGTCAGAACTAGACATCGGAAACGTGTTGAATGGCTACTTCGCCTCCGTATTTACGAGGGAAGTTGACGGTCCAGCTCCGAGGCTGGGGATTCATCTCGAAGAGGGCGAAAACCTATGCGAAAGAGTTTTAGAAAGAAACGAAGTAATAGTTAGACAAGGAAACCTTAACCTGTATACGTCTCTAGGTCCGGATGGCTTTTTTCCTAGAGCCCTCCGAGAAGTTAGGAAGAGGTCGCTCCACACTTCACCACCATTTTCAACAAATCTTTGGAAACTAGAGAGGTGCCGGAAGACTGGAGATTAGCAGACGTAACTCCCATCTATAACAAGGGGGACCGCGAATGCCCGAATAATTACCGGCCTATTAGTGTGGCATCCATCGTAGGCAAACTACTCGAGGAAATAATCGCAGACCGTATAGTGCAGCACTTAGAGTCGTGCAACCTGATCTTGGATTCCCAGCACGGATTTCACAAGAACCGTTCATGTCTCACTAATCTACTAGAAATTTTCCACGGTATTTTGAGTGAGTGTGACCGTAGTCGAGCTGTGGATATCTTATACCTGGACTTTCAAAAAGCCTTCCATAAGGTACCACACCTCAGGCTGATAAATAAAGTTCGCGCCCTTGGCATTACCGGCAAGGTAGCCGAATGGATAGAAAACTGGCTCTCGGGACGGAGGCAACGAGTAAAGATCAACGGGATAACCTCGCAATGGATGCCAGTTAGTAGCGGGGTGCCCCAGGGCTCAGTGCTTGGGTCTCTATTGTTTATCGTCTACATCAATGATATAGACGAACGACTATTATGCTCGATGGCCAAGTTCGCCGACGATAGAAAGCTAGGAGGTAGTGTGAGCTCGCGAGAAGGAGTGGGACGCCTGCAAAATAGCCTTCTCAGGATAGGTGAGTGGTCAGAAATGTGGCATGCCATTTAACCTTGACAAGTGCAGGGTATTTTACATTCGCTTGGCTAACTCTCGGGAAAACTACTCCTTGCTAGGCAAACAACTAGATACCACTGACCTTGAGAAAGATTTAAGCGTGCTAATCAGCAGTAATCTAAAGTTTTCCAAGCAGTGCCCCCAGAGGGAAAAGAGGGCTCAGCGAATGCTGGGTTACATAAAGAGGCATTTTCGTTTCCGAAATAAGCAGATTGTTCTCGCCTTGTATAACTCTCCAGTCCGGTCACAGCTTGAATACACCGTACAATTTTAGTCTCCAACCCTGAGGAAGGATAATGAACGGCTGAAAGGGTACAGGCCAGAGCCACAAAATTGATCCCCTCCCTTAGACATAAAAGTTATAAGCATTGGCTACGAGAACTGGAGATGTTCTCATTGGAGACGCGCCGGTTAAGAGGCACACTGATTGAAACTTTTAAGATAATGCGAAGAGTTGAAAACGTAGATCACAGGTGGCTGTTCACCTTGAACGCAAATTCTACACGTATTCACAGTTACAAACTGAAATTACTGCAATTCCATACTAGCATTTGCGGAAACTTCTTTTCGTACAAAATCTGCGGAACGTGAAACCGTCTACTGCCAGAAGTGGTGAACAGTTCGTCAGTCGAACAGTTCAAATCTCGACTTGACAAGATAATCCACACCCTGACCTAAATGGCACCACTTTAGTATAGATTACACAGGCCTGCGTTTAAAAAAGAATTTTCTGTTCCTGCGGTTTTCTTTAGTGATTCCTAACGAAATTGTTCTCCTAAATTGAAATATGACATTCATTTTGCTAAATCAAGTCTGGTTTTTGAGATACAGCGCACTATGTACTGTTTTTAGAAAAGGGCCATTTTTGAAAAAATCCCTTATTTATATAAAAGTTATTTAATAAATTACAATTACTTGTAATAAAAAAAATACCGACTCAATTCGACTTTCTTTTAATTAATTTTAAACTTACAGACTACTTATGAGCTTACCCAGGAGTGCAAAGAAACTATTTTCCAAGAAAAGAAGTCCTTGATGACTTCCGCTTGTGAAGCAATGTTGGTTCGTCGCGTTTAAGACACCAGCAATAGTCAGCTAACATGTTGATGTCCCAGCGTCCTTGATATCTTGTCTCCATCGTCTTTATGTCTTGGTGAAATCTTTCTCCTTGTTCCTCGCTATAATCTCCACAGTTAGCCGGAAAATAGTCAAGATGTGACTGGATAAAATGCATTTTTATCGACATGCGAGCTCCCATTTTTTAGAAGCTTTTCATAAGCTCATTTACATGTGAGATATATTCTGAGCTTCTTTTATTTCCCAGAAAACCGTCGATTACTTTACTAAACGCTCGCTATGCTTCCTGTTCACTGGCTTCCATATTGGTGTAAAAATGCTTGTCCTTTAACAGAGTTCTAATTTGGGGACCATCAAATATGCCTGCATGGAGCTTGGCATCACTGATCTGTGGGAATTTTTGCAGTAGATACTTAGAAGCTTGGCCTTCTTTATTCAGTGCTTTGACAAATTTCTTCATCAGGCCAAGCTTTATATGAAGAGGAGGCAGTAAAACATTTTTGGGAGGGACTAGAGGTTGAGCTACCACATTGTGGCAGCCAATTTGGAATGTTTCTCGAGATGGCCAGTCTTTTTGCTTATAGTGAAGACTATCCGCCCGGCTATCCCATAAGCACATGAAGCATGGATATTTTGTGTAGCCTCCTTGCATCCCAAGAAGAAGGCACACAACCTGAAAGAAAACATATTGATACATATTGATGTACATGGTTTCTAAGAACTATTTTTTTACATAGGCAATTTTCACTGAGTTTATTAGGGGTAGGGAGAAACTAATATGTGTATAATATCCTTCTCTCATTGGTATTTAGAAACAAACATTCCTTGAAATATTTAACAAGTTCAATAAAGTAAAATATATCTTACCTTGAGATCACCACATATTAACCAGTTCTGGTTAGAGTACTTGATTGTATTAATCAATACTTTCATATTTTCGTAGCTTTCTGTTAACTGAACTGAATGGCCAATAGGTACAGATGCCATTTTATTGCCAATATTTAAGAGTACTGCCTTCAAACTTCTGCTAGAAGAATCAATAAAGAGCCTCCATTCACTTGGTTGGTAAGAAACGCCAAGTGCCTCAATTAAGCCTCTTACATCATTGCAATACACCAAAGAGCTGAAGGAATCAACTGCAAAGAACTTTCGAAACTCTTCGTCTCTATTTCTGAACCAAAAGTATGTAGTTTCTTGAGAGAGGAGGTTGCTCTCACTAAGACGGGATGCAAGAAGTTGTGCGTTCTCTTTAGAAAGACCAAGATCTCTAGTCAAGTCATTTAATTGACCTTGAGTGAGTAGTCTTGGCAAAGTCATTGTAGACGTAGGCTGATATTTTACTGAAGTGTCAGTGTCATCCACTTCTATATCTTCTATATTGTCTTGTAGCTCACTATTTTTAGGTGGAGAAGGAACTGGAACTCCTGGACCATGTGGTTGTGGTTTAATAGAAGAAGGAACATCAGGATAGACTACAATGTGTTTGTTCTTCTTATTGACACCTGAAAAAGTTTCGCATACTTAATTTACATACTTTTAATTCACTCGACCCTCGTTTCCACATTTTTATACACATTTTTCATACCAGGTAAATTTAAAATTTTTAAATACAATCAATTTTTATATACAATTTAACCACAATTTTTCTACCAGCATAATACACTATTTTTATACACAATTACAATTTTAATAGGCTACCAAAAGATTTGTATAAACATTTCTAGATTTGTCAAGGACTATATTATTAAAGTAATTATCTCACCTTTAAGATTTGTCATGCAAAAATAGCAGTCTGTAATGTGGTCCTTGCCTTCTCTCCACACCATAGGTACACCAAACGACAAACAGTTCGTTTTGCCCTCACTCCAGCGTCTTAAGGCTATGACACAGGCTTTGCAGCACATATGTGGAGCAAAGTTTTTGTCTCGATCACCTAGCTTTATTCCAAAATATGCATTGTAAAGGAACTTTACTAACGGCGTTATAGTGCATTGCTGGTCACTAAAAGTTACCTTTCCACAAACAAAACAAAATCTATCAGGACTGTTTTTACACTTTCTATTCATTTTTCTGAAATATAAGGAGTTTTGCTAATGTATTTGCCTGCAAAAAAATTCACAAAGATAAATAAAGTTTTAGAAATACACTTTGAACACTGTTCATAGAGGAGAAAATTTGGAGAGTGAGCAAGCAACACACAACCACTCGCGCTCGCGGTCAGCTAGAGACGGAGCTCTCTAACGCCATCTAGGGAGCTTGGTCTGTATCTTAAGAACTAGACCTGATTGAGCAATGTAAATGCTTGATTTGGATTTAAAAGACAAATTTCATTAAGAATCACCTATGAAACCCTCAGGAACATTTTTTACGCAGACCAGTGTTATAGATCTGAGTAAAGTAGATAGGTTTCAACTTTGTCTATAAAAATTTCCTGTTTGTGTTCTTTTTTTCATTACATTCAGGTATCGTTTCAGCTTTCCGGCCCGCAAATGCGGGTCGAAGAGGTGGGCGGGGAGAGCATTCATCTATGCTAAACTTTCTCTTATGCTATAGGTTAGGGTTTTCCCAAAATAGTACCTCCACGGTATGGTCAGCAGGGATGTGCCCGCTCGACAGCTAGTCCAAAGGTACCCTCATTGAATGGACCGTAAGGTCTTCTAGGGTACTTACTTTCCTTGTATCTCCCTCTCTCTCTCTTTCTCTTTCTCTCTCTCTCGTTCTCTCTCTCTCTCTCTCTCTCTCTCTCTCTCTCTCTCTCTCTCTCTCTCTCTCTCTCTCTCTCTATTAGTAAACAGCAGAAAACCCATAAAGAACAATATTGGCCCAATAAGAGATAAGTACAATAATTTGCAGTTCGATGATATTGGAATAGCAAACACTCTCAACGAATATTTTGTATCTGTTTTCACAAAAGAGTGTAACTCGTATGACTATACAGAAACACGTGAAATGGCTAATATTATACCACTCGAATCGGTTCGATGCAGTGTCGACAACACAAAGAAACTAATAGAGAAGATGAATAAATTTAAATCCCCGGGACCGGATAAAATATACCCAAGAGTTTTAAAAGAAGTCATAAATCAAGTAGCAGAACATCTTACGCAAATTTTCAATTTATCCCTAGAGAGTGGAATTGTTCCTCAAGACTGGAAGATGGCAAATGTAACGCCAATATTTAAGAATGGATGTAAAGAGACTGCCAGCAATTTTCGCCCTATAAGTTTAACTTCCGTAGTTGGGAAACTCCTTGAAACTCACATTTCCAATACAATTGTAGAGCATTTAGAAAAGAATAAACTCCTAAATGATTCTCAGCATGGCTTTAGGAGAAAGAGATCTTGCCTCACAAATTTACTAGAGTTTTTTCACTATATAAATACCTTGTACGACAATAATAGATCGGTTGACATTTTGTATCTAGACTTCCGAAAGGCATTTGATAAAGTTCCGCATAAGAAGTTGATGTGTAAAGTAAGAGCCTTTGGAATAAAAGGCGAAATTGCAAAATGGATAGAAAATTGGCTTACGGATAGAAAACAGCGAGTAGTTATAAACGGACAAGCGTCAGAATGGGTTTCCGTTTGTAGTGGCGTCCCGCAAGGCTCTGTCCTTGGCCCGTTACTCTTCATTATGTACGTTAATGATATAGATGATGGCCTACTATCAAAAATTTCTAAGTTTGCTGATGATTGTAAATTAGGAAAAGGGATAATTACTGAACAGGACGTTCAAGAATTTCAAAATGATATTGATAAAATAGTAAGATGGACGGAAAAATGGGAATTGCCCTTAAATCTTGAAAAGTGCAAAATAATGCATATTGGTTATAATAATCCAAGGAGAGAATACAAACTGTTCGACAATGAGATCAAAGAAACTGAAAATGAAAAAGACCTAGGTGTCTACATTACAAACGATCTAAAGTTTTCACGGCAGTGCATCGAAGTCGAAAAGAAAGCGCAAAGGATTCTTGGATATATAAAACGCCAAATCACTTTCAAAAATAAGATTACAATTCTGAATATGTACAATGCACTAGTAAGGCCACAATTAGAATATTGTTCCCAAGCCTGGTCTCCTTACTTAAGAAAAGATATTGAGAAGTTAGAAAAAGTACAAGCCAGAGCCACGAAATTGATTCCAGAACTAAGGAATTATAATTATGAAACAAGATTAGAAAGATTAAATTTATTCAGCCTTGAAACAAGAAGATTGAGAGGTCAATTAATAGAAATGTTTAAAATACTAAAAGGAATAGAAAATGTCGACTCTAATATTTGGTTTCAGTTTAGCACATCTACTACGCGATCAAACGGAATGAAAATAAAACCCAAGAATTTTCACACAAATATATGTGGGAACTCATTTGCGTATAAAATTGTGAACAAGTGGAATCAATTACCAGAGGATGTAGTGAAATGTAATACAGTAGAAAATTTTAAAAAGAAATTAGACAAAATTTTAAGAAATCAAACATAATATGTGACGTGACTAATAAGTTAAAATAAAATTTATATGCTAATTTTAAGATTTACAAAATATTAATTGTATTTATTATAAAATATATTTATTGTATGCAATCATAATAAAATGCTTTTTGACATGAATATGTTGTAAATATTCCTTATAGCTCAGAATCATTAACCAAAGACAAAGAACGAGTTTATGTTCTAATATTGAACGAGAAACCCTAATCTAAGTTGAATGTATATATATATATATATATATTAGCATGTAAAATATTATATAGAATAAGTAAGTTATGAAAGAACAGCAAGTTGACAAAAAGAGTTAACTCTTGCATTTGTAGCACAAGTAGCATAATAAAAAGTTTGGATGTAGCAAATAAATACAAAAAAATAAGTACCTCCATTGAAATGGAACGAATGTTCTTTTGAGGTACTTACTATCCTTGTAACTCCTTGTAACTCTCTCTCTCTCTCTCTCTTTCTTTCTTTCTCTCTCGTTCTCTCTCTGTCTCTCTCTCTCTCTCTCTCTCTCTCTCTCTCTCTCTCTCTCTCTCTCTCTCTCTCTCTCTCTCTCTCTCTCTCTCTCTCTCTCTCTCTCTCTCTTTGGCGTAATAAAAGGCAAATATGATATTATACAATTTAATGATATTGATGTAGCTAATACTTTAAATGAATACTTTGCATCATTGTTTACAAAAGAGAGTATGATTTTTAATCCCACTAAAACTATTAAAAATGCTTGCTATAGACCACTTGAATCAGTTAGATGCACTGTCAACACTATAGAAACCCTATTCAGAAAATGCATAAATACAAATCTCGGGGCCAGAATCTCCAAGAGTCATTAAAGAAATCAAAGATCAAGTGACTGAACACCTAACGCAGATCTTTAATTTATCGTTAGAGAGTGGAATCGCTCGTCAAGATTTGAAGTTAGCAAATGTAACGCCAATATTTCAAAAATGGATGTAAAGAATTAGCTAGTAATTATCGCCCAATGAGTTGAACTTCAGTAATTGGAAAACTTATTAAAACGTGTATTGCTGAGAAACTAGTTGAACATTTAGAAAAGAGCAAATTATTTAATGATTCTTAGCATGGCTTTTAGAGAAACAGGTCATGCCTTACAAATTTATTAGAATTTTTCCACAATATTAATACTGAGTATGAGAATAACAGATCAGCTGATATTTTGTATTTAAATTTTTTAAAAGGCATTTGATAAAGTACCGTATAAGAAGTCGATGCCTAATGTAAGAGGCTTATGAATTGAAGGAGAAATAGCAAATTGGATTGAGAAATGGCTCTCTGATCGTAAGCAGAGAATAGTTATTAAGGGACAAGCCTCAGAATGGACTTTTGTGAGTAGTTGTGTTCCTCAAGGTTCTGTCCTTAGTTGGACCGTTGCTTTTTATTATGTATGTTAATGATGTAGATGATGACTTGCTTTCAAAAAAAATTTAATTTGCAGATGACTGCAAGCTAGGAAAAGGAATGGACTTTTGTGAGTAGTTGTGTTCCTCAAGGTTCTGTCCTTAGTTGGACCGTTGCTTTTTATTATGTATGTTAATGATGTAGATGATGACTTGCTTTCAAAAAAAATTTAATTTGCAGATGACTGCAAGCTAGGAAAAGGAATAATAACAGAACCGGATGTCTTAGAATTTCAAAATCATATTGATAAGATAGCACAATGTTCGGCAGTATGAGAACTGCCCTTAAATATCTTGATAAGTGTAAACTGATGCATGTGGGATATAAAAATCCAAGAGCGGAATATAAACTTTTTGAGCAAATAATTACAGAAACTAATAATAAAAAAGATCTTGTGGTCTATATATCAAATAATCTTCAGTTTTCTCGCCAGTGTATTGAATTGAAAAAGAAAGCCTTAAAGCTTCTTCGCTATATCAAGATTCAATTTAGTTATATAAATAAAACTACAATTTTAAATATGTATAATGCATTAGTAAGACCACAATTTGAGTACTGTACCCAGGTCTGGTCACCATACCCACGAAATGATATTGACAAATTGGAAAAGGTACAAGCTAGGGCCACAAAATTGATACCAGAATTACGAAATCATAATTATGAGACAAGAATAGAAAGGCTAAACTTATTCAAGCTAGAAACAAGACGATTGAGAGGACAACTAATAGAAGTGTTCAAAATCTTGAAAGGAATAGATAACGTAGACTATTCTACATGAGTACAAATTACAAAAAGAAATAATGGTATGTAAATCGCAGGAAAACATTTTCGAACGAATTTATGTGGAAACCCTTTTTCATACAAAATTGTAAATAATGGAAGCGTTATCTGAAAATGTGGTGTCCAGTAGTTCAGTTAACACTTTTAGAACTAGACTGGACAAAATAATAAGAAACATTAGATAACAAGTGACAAGACAGTTATACTGATTTATGACCTTAAGACCTTCAAAACTTTCAATAATTCACGGATTAACATTGTTAGGACCTTTTTTAATTAAATCATTCGAAAGAGAATGTAAAACAACAAAGGATTTCAAATTTCGTTAGTATGTGCCGAATAGTTATGAAGTTATTGCAAAATATTTCCAGGTATATCCATAGGAGGACTTTGGCAATTATATCATTAGAAAGAGAATATATAACAGCATTAGGGTTTCAAATTTCGTTAGAATCGGTCGAATAGTTAGGATGTTATTGCAAAATAATTTCCCAGCTAACCTTAGGACGAGTTTTGCAGATAAATCTTTCGAAAGAGAATGTAAAACAACCTAAGGGTCTCAAATTCGTTGTTATCTGCCTCTAGTAATGATGTTATTCCCAAAAGCAAAATAATTCCCGGGATAACCTTGGGTGATGGTGGTGTAGGTGGTGGTGATGTAGGTGGTGGTGGTGTAGGTTGTGTATGCGGTGGTGATGTAGATGGTTCTGGTGTAGGTGGTGGTGGTGTAGGTGGAAGTGGTGTAGGTTTGTGGTGGTGTAGCGGGTGGTTGTGTAGGTCGTATAGGCGTAGGTGTTGTAGGTGGTGCAGGCGGTGGCGGTGTAAGCGGTGTAGGTGATGATGGTTTAGGTGGTGATGGTTTAGGTAGTGTTGGTGTAGGTTTTTGTATCAACAAGAAGTAACAACAAGGAAAGAAGGTACCCTAGGAGACCTTAAGGTCCATTCAAGGAGGGTACCTTTGGACTAGAAATCGAGCGGGCACATGGCTGCTCAATTGTTTTGCGTCCCTAAACGGCCACTTTTCAAGACCTTGTCTAGTCTTGACTTGAACTGGTCAACAGATTCACTGTTGACAACTTCCACTGGAACTGCGTTCCACTTACCGCAAATACTGTAAGTGAAAACATTTCCGCACAGATTGCGGTTGTAACGCCTCGGTTCAAGTTTGAAGCCGTGATTGTGCGTTCTGTTCTCACTCAGTGTGAAAATATCCTGGTAGTCAACATTGTCGAATCCTCGATGTATTTTGAAAACTTCGATGAGCTGACCACGCAGTCTACGGGTTTCCAGGGAGAACAGATCTAATTCCCTTAGTCTATCCTCATAACTTTTATGTCGGATAGAGGGAATCAGCTTGGTTGCCCTAGCTTGTACGCGTTCCAATCTCGCGATGTCCTTTCGCAATAAAGGACTTCAAAATTGCACGGCATACTCCAGGTGCGGCCGAACAAGGGAGTTGTACAGACAAAGTACTATCTCCTTGTTACGGTATCCAAACTGGCGCTTTATGCAGCCTAACATCCTTTGGGCTTTCTTCTCTGCCTCGATGCACTGTTTCGAGAACTTGAGGTCGCTAGTGATAGTTACACCCAAGTCATTCTCAGTGTCACTCGATTCAAGAGCAGTGCCCTTAAGGATATACTGAGATTGGGGGTTTCTGTGGCCGATATGCATTACTTTGCATTTCCCCACGTTAAAAGGCATTTTCCACGTGTCCAACCACTCACCATTCTTCCCAAGATCTTCCTGTAGGCGGGCAGTATTTCCATCCTTTGCAACGTTCATACCAAGCTTGGTATCGTCGGCAAATTTGGAAATCTTGGCAACCATGTCACCGTCCATGTCGTTGACGTAGATGATGAATAGTAGTGGTCCCAGGACAGAACCTTGAGGCACCCCGCTAGTAACGGGCACCAACTCAGAAGACTGTTCATTCACCAACAACATAAGGGTTTCAAATTTCGTTAGAATCCACCGAAGAGTTACAATGTCAATACAAAAAAAAAGCAAAATGGGGGACGACGGACTGACATAGTGAGATGTAGAGTCGCCCACGTCTAGACTCACACGCGACTAAAAAGCATGTTATAAGTTTAGATTAATAAGATGTTTTATTATTGTTATCATTTGTTTTGATATATTAACAAACTATTTCATATGTTTCTCTCAACCTTTCCTAATAAAAAAATTCTTAGACTTGTGTATTTCTCACAATATCCTATATAAATGTTAGATCTGCAATAAAAAGTGGTGGTGTCAAAATATTGGACACCAACTAGTAAGTAAAATAATTAGATAATAATTAACAAATCATTGGAAGTTGATAAAAAAAAATATTAAAAAACAACCAAAGAGCATGTAGCAGAATTGCGACCACGTGCCCTTCTGTACCCACGTGGATCCTGAGATCACCGCATGGAGCTGTGAAAGCATGGCTGAACCTAGGCAAAGAGGCGGCCGACGCCGTTATCATACGCCCCAGCTGTATTTGCATAGGGACTGATGTCATCGTCCCCCACGGCCACCTCTCCGCTAGTATTATGGCTTTCCGCTCGAAGATTGAAATCCGTTGGACATTCCAACCAACGTTATCATGATTCCCCCTTCCTCGAAGGAGCCGCCGACTTTTCCCAAAATTCGCGCGCGCGTCTGGAATCCCTTCTGCAGGCGCCTATATAACGCTTCGACTGAGATTAGAGAGCAGCACTGTTAGACTTCCACATACTCAGGCGAACGAGCTAAAGGACGCCCCCTCCCCCCTTCCCCACACACCAAGCGTCGATTTCGATTCGAGTTGAAGGATAAATAGATCCGTGAACTCTGCCCATAGTCAACCGACAAGTATCCCCATCCATGAACTCTGCCATAGTCAATCGGCAAGCTTCAACATCAGTGAACTCTGCCATAGTCAATCGGCAAGTACCTGACAAGGATTCCCGACTCCGAAGGATCGACAAGTGCTCGCTCGTCTGAAGCAAGAGGTAACTTGATTTCTTCCGTCGCATTCATCGTACCCCAACTGGCCCCTTTTCGGCAACGAGCACATAAGATAATAGTAACCGTTGCCGCTTGCAGATTGATCTTGAATCTGGCTCGATTATTTGTGTGAACGCCCCAGTTTAAAATCCCCCTTTAAATCACCAAACAGAATCTGACCTCTTTAATCCCTTAATTAACCTCTACCTTTATCTCGTGTGGACCTTTAACCACGTCTGGGCGACCATTCCCTTTAAACCCAGCTTTTGTGTAAATAAAAATATCATGTTGTTGTTAGTAAAGATATATTGTCGTCATTGTCTTTCTTTTGCAACCCTAGCGCGTACCAGCTACCTGTTAATCTCTGGCCAACTTGCACTCTGAAATATTTGTTTAAAAGGACCCTGCAAACTTAAAAATAAACTATCCCCACTGGACTCATAACAATTTCTCCTTTCACTAACGGTCTTCAACCAACCTCGGCCCCAAGCCCCAAAGTACCTACCTATATATATATATATATATATATATATATATATATATATATATATATATATATATATATATATATATATATATATATATATATATATATATATATATATATATATATACATATATATATATATATATATATATATATATATATATATATATATACATATATATATATATATATATATATATATATATATATATATATATATATATATATATATATATATATATACATATACATATATATATATATATATATATATATTATAGAGAGAGAGAGAGAGAGAGAGAAGAGAGAGAGAGAGAGAGAGAGAGAGAGAGAGAGAGAAGAGAAAGAGAGAGAGAGAAAGAGAAAGATAGAGTGTCTGGCCATTCCACGATATATACTCCATTATAAAATCTGGTGATCAGGTGTGCCGGGGTCTTTAAAAGCTCTTTGGAGAGATGCAAAGACAAAACAAAGCAGGAAATGACCCTGCCATATTTATTTATCGCTTACTGTTTGTATGTGTGTATGAACCGACAACCTTTAATAGGAAAATTTTGTTAGGCGACATAATTTCTCCCACGGTCACTTTAATCCCTCAACGGATTTGTATAGTCTGAGCCCTTCTCATCTCACGAAGACTCCATTATTTTTTATTTATTTATTTGTTTAATGGTGTATTATATTAGTGTTAGTATTTGGATAGCAAAGCTTCCGCGTTTAAACAAGCTTATTCCTGCGTGTGCCAGTAATTTGTGAGTTAAGTCTCATCCTTCCCGTGCTGATGGCCCATTAAAACCTTTTCTTTCCGACAAAATGTCCTCGTTCGAAAGATTTAAACTCCAAGGAGAATCCCTCGGTTTAAGTGCCAAAGACCTTGTAACTTATATACAGGAAGAGGAGAGAAATGAGAGAGCTTATAAAAGAGAACGAGAAGAAATAGAAAGAGCTGAACGTGAACAAAAAGAGATTAGAGAATTAGCTGAACAAAAAGAGATTAGAGAATTAGCTGTACAAAAAAATTAGAGAGAGCGAAGAACGCGAGAGAATTCGGCAATATGAACTGAAATCGAATCGTGATCGGCTTGAAACCCTTTTAGTAAATTCCCATGTAGGAACCCCTCAATCTGCCTTCGTTAAACTCCCCACGTTCAAAGAAGGAGATGACTTCGGATCTTATCTCACTCACTTCGAGAAAATTTTTGAAGTTAATCATTGAGACATAGAGACGGACGGTGTCGCTAAGCTTCTTCCCCTCCTTAGCTCGCCGCTCCGAGACCTAGTCGTATCGCTGCCCTTAGAAGTTACGGTAGATCACTCCACCTTCAAATCCGAACTTCTCGCGGCGCGCAATATGACACTTGGCTTCTACCGCACCAAAGTTATCTATGTCCGCATCCAACCAAATATGACCTTGCGTCATTTTGGATATAATCTTTCCCGTACTTTTAAATTTTGGTTAGACGCATCGAAAGTCTCCCACGATTATGAGTCCCTGGTAGATTTTGTTCTACGGGATCAGTTATTAGCGTCGCGAACACCAGAGATCCGCTTCTTTGTGAAGGGTCATCGGTGCAACTCCTTCAGCGAGTGCATAGAAGAAGCAGGTGTCTATGTGGTGAGTCACAACTTATACCTGAAGGAAAATAAAAAGCCTCCCCTCCCTTCATCCCCATAGAATAAATCTAATAACTATCGGTTCCCTCCTAAGAACTCCCCAAAATTCGTCAAGGTTATGGGCCCCTTTAAGCCCAGAAGTTTGCCTCCATCGGAACCCCGTGACGTCAAGCCCCTCATATCTAATTTCCCGACGTCAACTTTTCCCCGTAGGCCAATCATATGTTTTGCATGCGGTGTCGAAGGCCACACGCGCCCAAATTGCCCCCCCCAAATTCCTAACTCCGTGGCAATCCCATTCACCAAGTCCACCAGGTGAATGCTGCTCCCGTTTCCCCTCCATCGCGACCAGAAACCCCAGATCCAATCTCGTCTCCAGGTGCCCCAGGGCACCATGTAAATTTCCTCTTCGACAAGAATTCTCCAGGAAGTTTTGAATTTGAAAATGGAAGCGTTAATGGGTGCCGAATCCTTACCCTCGTCCACGATACCGGGTGCACGTGTATCATGGTATCGAATGAACTTCTTTTCCCGGTGGCTCCTGACCACAAAAAGTTTGTGGTAGTCCATGACTACTTGGGACGCGCAAACCGCTTCCCCATTGTAAACTGTTACCTCGAGTGTCAGTACTTTTCCGGATTGGCTGAAGTCGTGTCAGCCCACATTCAATTCCGTTCCGTTTTGGTTTAAGCGGCCTTATGAGCCAAGAATTCGCTCAAAGACAATAGTGCCCAAATCTCCTTCCCTTGTGGGAAAAATCTCGAAGCCTCGAACAGGATTCGGTCCGCGGTAAGAAGACAGCCTCTTATATCATGAAAGAAGGCTTGCTATATCGCGCTTGCCCGGATGGCGTCAGCCCTGAGACTCACGCTCTCTGTGTTTCCCGTTCGCATGTCCCCCTGGTCCTAAAAATTGCCCACGATAGTGTGGTTTCTGGCTACTTCAGCCACGATAGAATTAGTCAGAGGATTTCCAGGTATTTCTACTGGCATGGTGCTGCAGTTGACATTTCGGAATAAATATTGCCAATCCTGTGACATCAACAAGAAAACCAAGGCGATTGGGCGTGTTAAACCGGACCCCCTTCAGAAGAGACGAATAATATCGAAACCCGTTCGTTCAATATCTTACCCCCTTCCAATTCATCTAAGAAATGCCTTTAACGCTAAGGTTAACAATCCGCTCAACCACCATATCCTTGAACCCTCCACGTCAAATTATTGTTTCCAATAGTTCTGGTACGGAAACCAGATAACTCTTACCACATGTATGTAGATTTTTGAAAATTAAATTCCGTGACCGTTTTCGATGCTGAACCGATTTCTTTAATTGACCAAAACCTTCACTTGTTTGAAAAGGCAAAATTTATTAGCGAGCTCTACACCAGCTAAATTTTAAGTGTAATTGCTCCATATCCATTTGTTCCTCTTGTAATTATTATAACCGCTAGCTAGAGATTAGCTTATATTCAATTATTTCTGTTTATGTCCTTACTTTTCTCGATGTGTACTTCTAAGACGAACCCCGCCCTTGTATATATGAAATTAGTATTTAGAAGCCTGGTCCGGCTCCAGAATATGTGTATATGTACCAACGTAATCCTTCTACCATTTATGTAAAAGGTATCATGGAATATTCATTTCGCTCTTCCGTTTTTAAGCTTTGTATAACTTAGTGCATAAATATTATTTTCATTTCTTTTAATTATGTCCCCCCCTTAATGCTCTTATGGTCGGCAATAATTAATTCCCTTTTCCGTTCATATGTACACGCAGTCGGGTAGAATTAGTTTGTAGACCTGCTCGACGACAGGACAGGAATTCCGTTTTTTTTCCGCTTGCCCCGTGACCACTCATTCGTCTAAGGGGATGTGACCTTTCTCCCCCAACTTCGAAAGTGCGACATTTTTGGATGGGAGGGATGTAGCAGAATAAGGTCAAATAGCAAGCACGTGACTTTCTGTACTCACGTGGAGCCACCTCACCAGGCGCCAATATAACGCTTCGACTGAGTTTAGAGAGCAGCACTGTTAGACTTCCACCTACCTCGGCGAACGAGCTAAAAGACGCTCCCCCCCCCCCCGTCCCCCTAGCGGCGATTCTGATTCGAGTTGAAGGATAAATTAATCCGTGAACTCTGCCATAGTCAATCGGCAAGTATCCCCATCCGTGAACTCTGACATAGTCAATTAACAAGTATCCCCATCCGTGAACTCTGACATAGTCAATCGGCAAGCTTCGACATCAGTGAACTCTGCCATAGTCAATCGGCAAGTACCTGACAAGGATTCCCGAAACCGAAGGCTAGACAAGTGCTCCCTAGGTTGAAGCAAGGGGTAACTTGACTTCTTCCCTCACATTCATCGTACCCTAACTGGCCCCTTTTCGGCAACGAGCACGTAGGGTAATCGTGACCGTTGCAGCCTGCAGATTCATATTAAATCTGGCTTACTCCATTGCTCCATTATTTGTGTGAACGCCCCAGTTTAAAATCCCACTTTAAATCATCAAACTGAATCTGACCTCTTTAATCCCTTAATTAACCTATCTGTATCTCGTGGGGGCCTTTAAACCCGTCTGGGTGACCATTCCCTTAACATCCAATTTTTGTGTAAATATAAATATCATTTTGTTGTTAGTAAAGATATATTTTCGACATTGTCTTTCTTTTGCAACCCTAGCGCGTACCAGCTACCTGGTAATCTTTGGCCAACTTGCACTCTAAAATATTTGTTTAAAAGGACCCCGCAAAGTTAATAATAAACCATTCACCTTTTACTAACGGTCTTCAACTAACTTCGGACCCAAGCCACAACGTACCTACGTATATATATATATATATATATATATATATATATATATATATATATATATATATATATATATATATATATATATATATATATAAAAAGAGAGAGAGAGTGGGTGACGGTGTGATGGTTGTATGTCAAGGATACTCTCAAATCGACGGAATGCAACATCGTAACAGACCATGAACTACTAGGTGTTGACCTAGAGATAGGTCCTGTCAGATACAGGACCCTGATGCTTTACAGACTCCCTGCTCAACTCTTAGAACAGGATATGAGTCTGTACCAGCTGTTGGGCGAACTTGTAAAAGACAGAGTGTGTATCACCATGGGTGACTTCAATACCCATGTTGACTGGGAAACACGAACCCTGTGGCGAGAGCGCAGTAGTCCTGTAGTTCGCAAACAACGAGTTGCTCACTAAATGGGTGAGAGAGCCAACGAGAGGAAACAATATCCTCGACTTGGTTATCACCTCTGAGGATGACATCGTTGAGGACCTCTCTGTTGGCGAAGAGCTCGGTGGCAGTGATCACTGACTAATTAGATTTGTAGTCAAATTCCAAAAGGCAGGGCCTGCAATTAGTAAATCGAGGAAACTTGATTTAAGAAAAGCAAACTTTGCAGGTTTTCATACTGGACTGACTGACGCGAGGCTAGAAGTGTGCGATGCTGTTGAAGACTCGTGGAACAGTTTCAAAACCACATTCATGAGTCTTCAATCGCGTCTTATCCCTCTGAAATGCCCCCGTCGGTCTTCTGTTCAACCAAAGTGGTTTAATCAAGAAATCGGGCAACTGCTTACGGAGAAGAGAAATGTGTACCGGCAATCGAAGATCTCGGGTGACCTTGACAAATACCGGAGGCTAGCCAGGAGAGTGAAGTCCAGCATAAAAGTGGTCTGAGGAACTCCGAGTGGCGAGATTTTGTAAAAAGAATTCCAAGGAGTTTTTTGGATATGTAAACAGCCGTAAACCAATTCTTCAAACGATTGGCCCTTTGAGGAATGAGGAGAAGACATTAAAGCACTCAGATGCAGAAAATGCTAACCTCCTGAACCAAAAAAAACCCTTTATCTCTATTACACATAAGTTGTTTATTAATAAGGGCCTCACCAGCTCCCTTATGCCGCGTGAGAAGAGAGGCTTTGGAACCTCTTTAAATAAAGCCTGGGAACACTCATAGGTTACAAGAGACTGAGATTGAAGGGATCTTAGGCGTTTGGGGTACAATTAATGGAGAAATGCTAGGTACACCTTAGAAGCTTTCTCCTAACGTGTAATTGCCTGACCAGCTCCCTGTGACCGCTACTCGGTGAATGAAGGCTCAACTGATCTTTGGAGAGAGAGCTTTTGTGCCTTGCTGGTTGCCAGATCAGCTAAAGATCTCGGATGAATTCGTGGGCACTTAGCTTTACTATTTGCCTCAAGTCTGGCCGTTTTTAGTTGATTAGTAGGGCTTAGTAGGAAGACAGTTACACCTCAAGCACCCCTGTCGAAAAATCAGAGAACCAGTTCAGTGGGGCTCTCGTGCTGCTCAGTTGGGAGCTGTGGCACGATTGGGGACGTCCGGCCCAGGGGAGACCTTAGGGTTGGTGTGCTTGATCAAAGGGTTTCTGTTTGTCGAACGACCTAAAACCTCCTGGAAATAAGCGGATGTGATTAGTGCGAGAGAAAATCACAACCAAAAACCCCTTTTTTAATGCGTATGGTCCGAGATTTTTGTAAGATGGCGAAGAAGAATGGTCCTCCGTTTCGAAAGCTAACCTGCAAAATATGCAAAGTCTACAGATGGAGTGAAGACTTCGGGGGAAGGAGTTGCAAGGAACTCACAGATGGCGTCAGTGTCTGTGACTTCTGCGAACTCGAGAAGCGCCTGGGCGAGAGCATCGCTCAACTGAGAGAGGAGAACTCCCTCCTTAAAAGGGAAGTTCAACTCTTTAAAACAGAGAGATGCAGATGCTCAGGCGAGAAGGGTCCCGACGTCCAACAGCCGATTTCTTCTGCTAAAGGGCTTCCTCAACGAGCCAAAAAGAAGAAAAGAAAGAAAGAAGAAGAGAAAGTAGAAATAGAAGAAGAGAAAGTAGAAAGAGAAGAAGAGAAAGTAAAAGGAGAAGAAGAGAAAGTAGAAAGAGAAGAAAAGAAACTGGAAACAGAAGAGAAAGTAGAAGCAGAAGAAGAGAAACGGGAAACAAACGAAGAGATAACAAAGGAAGTCAAGAAGAAGAATAAGAGGAAGAATAAGAAGAAGAAGAAAAAAATTTTAGAGATACAAGAGGAAAGCGGCAAGTCGCCTCCGAAAGGAAAGACTAAGTCATCCGCAGACAAGTGTGCAAGAGTCACCCTTATTGGTGATTCTCAAGCACGGGGTCTGAAGCCCCTGCTAGCGGCCCGCCTTCACACATGCGTTAAGGTGAGCTGCATCCCAGGCTGTGGGAATAAGCAGGTAAGAGCTGAGGCCGAGAAGTCTCAGATTTCAGAGACTTCAGTCGTGACCCTTATGGTAAGTGGCAACGACCTCTACTTCAGAGGAGGTAGGGTAGGCCCTACAGGTGAGATTATGAGGACAGTTATGGGCGCTGTCGACGACTGTGGATTGAAAACCCGCAGACGCGTCGTGGTGGGGATGCTCCGGAGGTGGGGTCCAAGCCGGACTGTCCACTTGAGGAACATGTCGCTAAAAAGGCGCCTTGCAGACCTCTGTACGGCTGAGGGTGTCTTTTTTGTGGACCCGTACGCCGTATTCTATGGTAGAAAAGACCTCTACCAAGGGGACGGGGTGCACCTCTCCTTTAAGGGCAAGGCGTTTCTAGCCAACCTCATCCAGGATGTCGTGGAGCGCACCGAAAGGAGTGTCCGGCCCATTGGAAAGGAGGACGTACGCCAGTACGCCCGAGTCACTCCCCAAACAACCTTCTCGGAGGTTGTCAAAAATGGTGCCACCGCGACAAACAAGAAGCCGGGAAACGGAAGAGTATAGGGAGTCCTACATTAGGGGACTCCCTGAAAGTTCTTCTGTTCAATGCAAGGTCAATCAGGAACAAGTTTCCTGAGCTCCGTGGCCTCGTAGCGACGGAAGAACCCGAAATGGTAGCCATAACAAAATCGTGGATAAAAACGTCAAACCGAGACTTTGAAGGCGAATTCACGGTTCCTGGCTACCAACTCTACCACAAAGATAGGCCAGACAGAGAGGGTGGCGGTGTAATGTTGTATGTCAAGGATACAATCAAATCTACGAACTCCAACGGTATATCCAACCACGAGCTCCTAGGCGTTGACCTAGAGATCGGTCCTGTCAGATACAGGACCCTGCTGCTTTACAGACCCCCTTCCCAACCCGTTGAGAAGGACAGGGAACTGTACCAGCTGCTGGGTGAGCTGGTTCAAGGCAGAGTGTGCATCGTTATGGGTGATTTCAACAGCCAAGTTGACTGGGAAACCAGAGCAGCCTGTAGCGAGAGCGCGCTACTCCTGGAGTTCGCCAACAACGAGTTCCTCACTCAATGGGTCAGAGAACTGCCGAGAGGCAACAATATCCTCGACTTGGTCTTCACCTCTGAGGATGATATCGTTGAGGATATCTCTGTAGGCGAAGAGCTCGGTGGCAGTGATCACCAGCTAGTTAGATTTAGCGTCAAGATCCCGAAGGTAAGGTCTGTTGCCAGTCAATCAAAGAAACTTGACTTGAGAAGAGCAGACTTTGCAAGCCTTCGAGCTGGACTGACTGACGTGAGGCTAGAAGTGTGTGATGCCGTTAAAGACTCGTGGAATAGTTTCAAAACCACATTCATGAGTCTTCAAATTCGTTTCATCCCTCTGAAATGCCCCCGTCTGTCTTCTGTTCAACCAAAGTGGTTTAATCGAGAAATATGCTAACTGCTTAGGAAGAAGAGAACTATGTACCGGCAATCGAAGATCTCGGGTGACTTTGACGAATACCGAAGGCTAGCCAGGAGAGTGAAGTCCAGCATAAGGGCGGCTAAGCGGTCTGAGGAACTCCGAGTGGCGAGGCTCTGTAAAGAGAAGCCCAAGGAGTTCTTTGGATATGTAAACAGCCGTAAACCAATCCGTCGAACGATTGGCCCTTTGAGGAACGAGGAGGGGACATTAAAGCATTCAGATGCAGAAAATGCTAACCTCCTCAAAGACTACTTCTCTTCAGTGTTTACTGAAGAATGTGGTCCCATCCCCCAGCCGACGGATTCCTACTCGGGGGAAAAGCTGGAGGATATGGACTTCACCGAAGTTGAAATCAAAAAGAAGATCAGTGACCTAAAGACGAATAAGTCACCTGGCACGGATGGGTTTCTACCTAAAGTGTTGAAAGAATTGCGCGATCAAGTGTCACGACACCTGAGCGCAATCTTCAACATGTCAATCCGGACCAAATGCGTTCCTAGAGACTGGCGTGAGGCGGAGGTGACTCCAATCTTCAAGAAAGGAGATCGTAACCAACCGTCGAACTACCGAGCTATCAGTCTGACTTTGATAGTCGGTAAACTCATGGAAAGCATCATGGTGGACAAAGTGACGTCGTATTTGGAGTCAATACTGCTACTGAGGAGTTCTTAGCACGGCTTCCGAAGGCAACGGTCATGCCTGACGAACCTTGTGGAATTCTTCCACTTCGTTTTCAGTCAGCACGATCGGGACAAGGCGGTGGATGTGGTCTACCTAGACTTTCAGAAAGCCTTTGATAAGGTACCAGACCGCCGCCTTCTCCGGAAAGTGCGAGCGCTTGGCATAGACGGAAAGGTAGCCGGCTGGATCGAGAACTGGCTAAGTGGCAGACGGCAACGGGTGGTGGTAAATGGACAGTCTTCTGAGTGGGTGCCCGTTACTAGCGGGGTGCCTCAAGGTTCTGTCCTGGGACTATTACTATTTATCATCTACGTCAACGACATGGACGATGACATGGTTGCCAAGATTTCCGAATTTGCCGACGATACCAAGCTTGGTATGAACGTTGCAAAGGATGGAAATACTGCCCGCCTGCAGGAAGATCTTGGGAAGATTTGGGAGTGGTCGGACACGTGGCAAATGCCTTTTAACGTGGGGAAATGAAAAGTGATGGATATTGGCCACAGAAACCCCCAATCTCAGTATATCCTTAAGGGCACTGCTCTTGAATCGAGTGACACTGAGAAGGACTTGGGTGTAACAATCACTAGTGACCTCAAATTCTCGAAACAGTGCATTGAGGCGGAGAAAAAGGCCCAAAGGATGCTAGGCTATATTAAGCGCCAGTTTGGTTATCGGAACCAGGAGATTGTACAGTGCCTGTACAACTCACTTGTCCGACCGCACCCGGAGTATGCCGTACAATTTTGAAGTCCTTCATTGCGAAAGGACATCGCGAGATTGGAACGCGTACAAGCCAGGGCAACCAAGCTGATTCCCTCTATCCGACATAAAAGTTATGAGGATAGACTAAGGGAATTAGATCTGTTCTCGTTGGAAACCCGTAGACTGCGTGGTCAGCTCATCGAAGTTTTCAAAATACTTCGAGGATTCGACAATGTTGACTACCGGGATATTTTGACACTGAGTGAGAACAGAACGCGCAATCACGGCTTCAAACTTGAACTGAAGCGTTACAACCGCAATCTGTGTGGAAGTTTTTTCACTTACAGTATCTGCGGTATGTGGAACGCACTTCCAGTGGAAGTTGTCAACAGTGAATCTGTTGACCAATTCAAGTCAAGACTAGACAAGGTCTTGAAAAGTGGCCGTTTAGGGACGCAAAACAATTGAGCAGCATTGTGCCCGCTCGATAGCTAGTCCAAAGGTACCCTCTTTGAATGGACCGTAAGGTCTCCTAGGGTACCTTCTTTCCTTGTTGTTACTCCATGTTGTTACTTCCCTTCAGTGTTTACTGAGTGTTGTCCTATCCTTCAGCCAACGGATTCCTACTCGGGAGAGAAGCTGGAGGATATGGACTTCACCAAAGGATAAATAAAAGAGAAGATCACTGACCTAATAACGAATGAGTCACCTAGTATGGATGGCTTTCTACTTAAAGTGTTGAAAGAAGTGCGCGATCAGGTGTCACGACACCTGAGTGCAATCTTCAACATGTCAATCGGACTGAATGCGTTCCTAGAGATTGGCGTGAACCGCAGGTGACTCCTATCTTCAAGAAAGGAGACCATAGCCAACCGTCGAACTACTGACCTATCAGTCTGACTTCGATAGTCGGTAAACTCGGAAAGCATCATGATGGACAAAATGACGTGGCATTTAGAGTCAAAGCTGCTACTGAGGAGTTCCCAGCTCGGCTTCCGAAGGCAACGGTCTTGCCTGACGAACCTTGTGGAATTCTCCTATTTCGTCTTCAGTGAGCAGGATTGGGACAAGGCGGTGAATGTGTTCTACTTAGACTTTGAGAAAGCCTTAGATAAGGTACCAGACCGCCGACTTCTCCAAAAAGTGCGAGTGCTGGGCATAGACGGAAAAGTAGCTTGCTGAATAAAGAACTGGCTAAGTGGCAGACGACAACGGGTGGTGGTGAATGGACAGGCTTCTGAGTGGGTGCCCGTTATTAGCGGAGTGCCTCAAGTTTCTGTCCTGGGACCACTACTATTCATCATCTACGTCAACAACATGGACGGTGACATGGTTGCCAATATTTCTAAATATTCCGACGACACCAAGCTTGGTATGAACGTTGCAAAGGAGTGGTTTGATACGGGGCAAATGCCTTTCAACGTAAACAAATGTAAAGTGATGCATATCAGCCACCGAAATCCTCAATCATTCTATATCCTTAAGGGCACTGCTCTTGAATCCACCGACACTGAGAAGGACTTAGGTGTAACTATCACTAGTGACCTCAAGTTCTCGAAAATTTATATTGAGGTGGAGAAGAAAGCCCAAAGGATGTTAGGATATATAAAGCGACAGTTTGTCTGTACAACTCCCTCATCCGACCGCAACTGGAGTATGGCATACAATTTTGGAGTCCAAAATTTAGAAAGGACATCGCGTGATTGGAACGCGTGCAAGCCAGGGCAACCAAACTGATTCCACCTATCAGACATAAAAGTTATGAAGATAGATTAAGGGAATTAGATCTGTTCTCGTTGGAAACCCGTAGACTGCGTGGTCAGCTCATCGAAGTTTTCAAAATACTTCGAGGGTTCGACAATGTTGACTACCGGGATATTTTGACACTGAGTGAGAACAGAACTCGCAATCACGGCTCCAAACTTGAACTGAAGCGTTACAACCGCAATCTGTGTGGAAATTTTTTCACCTACAGTATCTGCGGTAGTTGGAACGCACTTCCAGTGGAAGTTGTCAACAGTGAATCTGTTGACCAGTTCAAGTCAAGACTAGACAGGGTCTTGAAATTTGGCCGTTTAAGGACGTAAAGCATTTGAGCAGAGATGTGCCCGCTCGACTGCTAGTCCAAAGGTACCCTCTTTGAATGGACCGTAAGGTCTTCTAGCGTACTTTCTTTCCTTGTTACTCTCTTTCTCTCTCTCTCTCTCTCTCTCTCTCTCTCTTTCTCTCTCTCTCTGAATAAATACATTTAAAAGTATCCTACAGAAAATTTGCATCCCTAAAATAAGAATGCAAGTTAGATGGATCTAATAGATAATAAGCTTCAAAAATATAAAAATTTGCATTTTAAAAAAGAAGAAAAAAAGAGCATGTTCTAATATAAGATTATTAAGATAAGTCATATTTTTGTTTATTTTCTGTATATATTAATGTGTTGCTGCTCTCCTGTTAAAATTTCTTAGTTGCGTGTATTTTCTAACACTACCAGTTATATATTTTCATTATTCCAAGTCCGGAAACGGGTGGGAGAGGTGGGTGGGTAGAGACTTTATCTTTCCTATCCTATGCCTTACACGAAGTATTGTAAATGGTTAGAATTTAGGATAAAAATAAAGGTACTTCCATTGTAATGGACCGTACGATCTCTTAATGTAGTTAATTCCCTTGTAACATCTCTTATGAAAGGTGTACTATCTTCCCCATTATCTTTTATCTCGGGCAACCTAGTTTTTACCACAAGGTCTGTTGTGGCCTGTTCATCTATGTAACTCTATGTACCTCTCTCTCTTTCTCTCGGTGAGATCCTGTTAGACATGGGCGTAGACTTCGTCAACTCGTTCTTCGAGTTTTACGGCCGGTCCGGACTGTTCACCAATGACGGTACCCACCTGTCTGTCTGTGCGATAGGTGTGCTGCGTGAGCTTATCTGCCGCGGTCTGTACTGAGTGGAGAGGCTCGGTCGAAGAGGACGGCCGGTTTGAATCCAGGTAGGAGATTCTCTCGAAGTAGTGCCCTCAGCAGCCGAGGTCGAACATCCAGAAGACAATCCTTCCATTGATACGAGGAAGGGAGCGGAGATGGGTGATGGCCACCCTTAGAATCCAGGTAATAATTTCTCGGAACGTTATTGTATCACCCAAATCCGGTTTAACGATCAATGTTTCGCAACAATCTTATGGGGAGCGCAATAGCATAGAGGAACACAAAACGAGGTGGAATATAAATATATCTGGTGACCAACGAAGAGATTCTTTCATCATCCAACCCTCCCCCTCACTATAAATTGGTGACACTTTATTGTGATCTAAAATCGAGTAAGAAAAAATAATATAAGATGGATTAAAGAACAACCGAACAAATATTCCAAGAAGCCGCAAACTCCATCGTAGTCAAGCCTCCGATTTTCAACGACGCAGCAGTAGCAGGGTGGTTCAGAATCGTGGAAGCACAATTCCACATTGCAAAGATAACCAGAGAAGACACCAAATTCTTCCATACTCTTGCAGCACTGTCCGCAGAAACAGTCGATCGTCTCCCTGACGCAGTTCTTTCATCGCAGGAATATACACAACCGAGGACTGAAGTTATCAGCCTATTTGAAAGGACTAAACCCGACTTATTCAAGAAATTGATAGCTTCATCTCCACTCCACAAACGACCATCGGTGAAACTTGAAGATTTAAAGAAGACGGCACTCCAAGTCGACGTTATTGAAGATCTGGTGAAACATAAATTCGTTCAATCTCTACCTCCTTTAATCATCCCCCCCACCTACTTATAATAGCCTAAATTGTTGCAGTTCAAGTTAGATCCATTCATTTAAAAACGAAAATTATTCCTCTTGTTATAATTTGCGCGAAAAGATTTAATTTTTTTTCCTTGATCTCTGGATGACTACTGAGAAATCTTTTCTCTATTGAAAGCACTGCAAGTGCATTTAATCTTTCAGAATTCATAGTGATCATTAGAAACTTTTCTTTCTCTTCAGTGCTGAAAAGCAGCGTTCTGCCTTTGATATAGTCATGGGACTTGTCAAGAAGATTTTTATTAGTTTTGTAATTTCACTAAAAACATCATCTATATTATTTTCCAAAATAAATTTCAGCAGCTCAAGTAATCATTTAATAAAATAACCGAAACAGAAGAATTAAATTCAACACTTTATCACATTCAAAAATATAAACACGTTTTTAAGTCCAATACACGTGGAGTTAAAAAAGCACTACCTTCCACCAGCACACCAGAATCGGCACTGGACCTACACAGCGCCCTCTCTCCCTAGCGTGCAGCTTCATATCTCGGACATGTGAGCATGCCCACCACAGCCAAACACCACGTCGCTGGAACTGTGAAGAGCACAGGTCTATACAAGGATTTTTATATTTTTTTCATAATCTAGAAGATGGCTACTGACTAAAAGCTTAAGGATTATATAATGTACAAGTATAAAGAAAGAATTAAAAAAAAGGACTCATTATATTAAATGTTATCGACAATATCGACTGTATATAGGGGGTGCTGCAGTTCCGCAGTGCCTATACACGAACCGCCACTGAGTCTAATGGTCTTTTTTAACCATTCCAGTCGTCATATATGGCTTCGGTTTGGCGTGGAAAGTACATATTTTTAAGATACTACACCTTGGTGGAGGTAAAATTGTCCTTTGAAATTATTCAGCCTTTCCTTCTATTAATGTGAAAATAAATAATTATTTTCACCTACTGGACATTTAATTCACACTTAATTCACATATTAGCAACTCTGGATACAAGTTTTTATAAGAGCGCCGCTTTCGATTTTCGTGCCTAAACCCGTGTACTTAATGTTGTTAATAGATTCATGTGTTTTTTGCGTACTCAAATTTTTAATCTCTAATAAGATTTCTCATAATCCCTCGTTAAATTTAATAGACTTTTGTTGAAATTATAACCTCATTTTGAAAGTGAAGCGTTGCGACAGGTGTGGCTGATTATAATATCTCCAACACTAAATATTAAGTTTGTTTGCTCTTTGGATTCGAACCTAAAGCTAGGCTTTCAAATTGTTATTACTACTAGGTGTTTTAGATAATATTTTTTTGTACTAGTTGTTCCTGAGGCGCGAGCAGAGCGATCGGGGAGGGGAAGGAGGGGCGGAGCCCTAATGGCAACCCGTAGCACTGCTTGATAATGGCTTCCACTGACCAAATGCATATACGAATAATCTCTAAATAAATCGTATGTCCGTAAAAAAACCCCCAGTACTAATAGTGTTTTTATGCATTCTAGTCATCATCTACGGCTTCGTTTTCGCGGGGAAAGCAGTTATTTTTAAGATAGTATCACTGCAAATAGAGTCGTAATGAGAATGCTAGTATCTTAAAAATAGGTGCTTTCCGCACCTAACCGAAGCTGTAAATGACGACTAGAATGCTTGAAAACACCATTAGTACTATTTTTACTAAAAAAACAACAAAAAGATGGCTTAGATTTTCTGAAGTTTCGCCGCTATTTTTTGTTTGACGAATGATGCGACGTAGTGAAATGTTGCCAAATCTATAAAATCTTGTGATTACTCAAATTGAAGACATCTTTACTAACTGCTTTGCTAATGCGGGGAGTTTACATGGTCCCGCATTGGGTAATGATTCCCGCAGGACAAAAATTCCTAAAATTCGGGACAGTCTCGCAAAATGTAGGACGTCTGAGAGTCCTAGGCATGTAGGACAAAGCCAAATTCCCTTCAAATTGATGCAAATCCAAAACGAAAAAATCGCTAAGGAAATCATGCGCCACTAACCTTAACAATTACCCACAAGACTAGTGAGCCTATTCCATTCATTACGACTCTATTTGTAAACCAATTTCTGCCAATTCCCATCCTAAACCTATACTTATCCAGCTTAACCCCATTGCTACAAGTCCTGTCATGTTCATTAAAAATAAGAACCTTACCTATACCTCTCCTATTATATCCTTTTACGGTTTAGGGTTTTTAGGGTTTATTGGGAGGAGTGTAAGTAATAGGAGTACGGGTGTCATTCTGAAACTGTATTTGACATTAGTTAGGTTTCATCCTTCCCAGTTTTCCCTAATACTCAATTAGCTTTAATCCTAGCACTTATGCACTGCCTTTCTAGCCTATAGGTCAGAATTTACCAAGACACTTAAGTGTCTTTCGTGTTTTGCCCTTCCTAAAACTCTCCTATTCATTTTATAATTATTCAGTGGATTACATCTACCTATATTAAGTACACTACGCTTGCTTATGTTAAATTCTATGATAAAGGTTAAGGTTAGCAGCGGATGATTTTGCGCGCGATTTAGGGGGGGGGGCTATTTTACTATTTATTTGTTTTTTTCAGCTATCCCACTAACCAATCAGTAAAGAGCATAAAAGAACAACTAAACCAGACCAACTAAAAGCAAAACAAATAGTGAAAGACAAGGAGTTGACGTTGCAAAGTCAATACCTCCGACAGTAATCGCATCGCATCGCAACACCGTCAGATAGAAAAACTAAAGGCCAAACGACATTTAGCGATTGACCTTTGCATTAACCCCCCCTATCCGCCAAGCAATTTCCAATTATCTCCAGTTCTTTCTGACTAAAACTGGACAGTTACATAGAATATAAATCATAGATCATCCCCTCCCTCCTGTACTAACATGGCTTATCTCCTGTTAGATTGCTAAGTCAGCCCAGCAAGCAAAGTCCGCTAAATCTTTCCTAAGCCAAAGTACAGAGAAATATAAACGGCATTGACCTTCTCCAGGGCCCATAGTGCTGACCCACGCACTCTCTGGCCCTCAATTTACCAAATTACCAAATTTTTAACCCTATCCGCCAAGCAATTTCCAATTATCTCCAGTTCTTTCTGACTAAAACTGGACAGTTACATAGAATATAAATCATAGATCATCCCCTCCCTCCTGTACTAACATGGCTTATCTCCTGTTAGATTGCTAAGTCAGCCCAGCAAGCAAAGTCCGCTAAATCTTTCCTAAGCCAAAGTACAGAGAAATATAAACGGCATTGACCTTCTCCAGGGCCCATAGTGCTGACCCACGCACTCCCTGGCCCTCAATTTACCAAATTACCAATAGGATTTTTAATTAGGAATATTACGAGTTTTTTTTTAAAGTTGCGGACAATTTAAAAATGTTATTTTTTTTGCGGAAATAGCCAAGTAGGTGGCGCTATTGTCTTCCGCCCCCAAAATAACACCTCTTTTTTTTTTTTTTAGGCACTTTCGAAATGGTAGGGTAACTGTTGCGGGTTGCACCCCCCCCCCTCCACAACTAAAAAAACCTTCGTATTATTCCTTATCTTGATTCTCAGGCAGGTGACCGCCAAGCGGCAATCCCCCTGGCCTTTGTATCGGCATTACCTGTGAGGACAGGGAAAATATTATCCTAATGTTACCTGCCTATAAACACATTCTGACTTTCCATATGCTCTCCAGGAAGTCTTTCGCTGCTACATTCATTCGTCCATTTGTCTGGTCACAGAGTCCCAACAGAATAAGCAGCCATTCTCTTCCACTCTTTTTCTATCACTTTATTCATTTCACATCCCATTTCATTCAGGATGACCTGCATCATTTCCATTCTCTCACCAACATACTTGTCGCATTCCAACATAATATGCTCTACTGTCTCATCCTCACCCCTGTCACATATTTTACTGCCAAACTCTGACCATCTGTAACTTCTCGCATTCACATCCATACTTTGTGTCCTAGTACGGAAGAGAAGGTCACCACCCAAGCTTCCATCATACCAACTTTCTTACCTTGGTGCCTTTTTCTTCTTATATAGCTCTAGTGTCCTCTTTCTCTCCATCTCATCCATCCACTTTCTTTGAGCCACATCTTTTAGCACTTTGTCTCTTTCATTTTTCCACTTCCTCCCATCCCAGTTATGGCCCTACCCATTCGCATTCAACATTGTCCACTCATATAGACTCAAGTCTGCTACTAGTCCACATATATTTTTTATCCTCATGCACCTCTTATTCCAACTGCTACTGTTCTCATTTCACAAATAAACCTTTTGTGCCAATCTTGTATCCTCCATTCGCTCCAGTCTAATCTTAGGTAACACTTCAGATTTCGGGCGCACGGTAGATGGCGCTGTTAGTCGGCTACAATATATCTCTTATGATGTCAGACAGTAGCGTCAGATGTGAACAATCACGGCGTAATATCTTTTTGTATATGAGTATATACTGGGGGGCGCAGCCCCCCAGACCCCCCAATTGATTGAAACTCAGGATCATCGCAGGGTGGTCCTCCTGCAGTGATATCTCCCCCACGAGCAGTCCCCTTGAATTTACTGGGGGGTTTTTTCTCCCCAACAGCTTTTTCCTGGCAGAAAAACCTAACCTAATAACAAACAATTCTTACTTTTAAAGGTTTCTTGATTAGTTTATGCGCCTCTAGATAATCTAAAAGTTCTTCGCGATTATACAAAGTAAAGCCGAATTCGAATAACAAAGAAGCACATGGAGAGCACGAAAACGCAATAACGAAACAAAAACATTTGCAAAATGGGTCCTATTTATAAGCTACGATGTTGTCAGTAAGAAGCTGTTATCATTCGCAGCAAACAAAAAATACGAAAACAAAACAAAAAACAATAAAAGACATCAAGAAACCTTACCTAACTTAGAAAAAAACTATAAACGAGCAGAGCGCAGATATTTAGTAAATAATAGACTAAAAGTTACAAATCCCCAAAACAAAAAAAAAATATAACACCGTGATTGGTCACATCTGACGCTACCGTCTGACGTCATAAGAGATATGCTGTAGCCCAAAATTGTAGCTGACTAACAGCGCCATCTACCGTGCGCCCCGAATCTGAAGTATTACCTAATCTTATACCTCAAAGAGACTCATACAACTTTCTCTAAAAGTACTCCATCCTATGTCACCTCTCACCTCTTTTGTGTGTTGACTGGAACAGGAGCTGCCAAGTGTAGGCCATGAATGGTCTTTTGCAGTCTCCTTCTTTTCTTATGTTCTTATGTTATGTTCTCACACCTTCAATCGCTGCATACTTAGGTGCGTTCAGGGCTATTCTTCCTACCCTATTTTGCCCATTCTCTGGCTTGTCTATTTCCTTCTCCTTCCAAGCTATTATATCCATACCATACATAATACTTGGTACTGCCACACCGTTCCATACTTCTCTCACCACATCATACTTACTAGCCCTAATCCAAGCTGCACTGCCCATTCTACCTACCCATTGGTTAGTGATACTAATCTTCTCATTCTTCATTTTTTCACTACCTTTTGAGCTTATCCACACTCCTAGGTACTTGTATTCTTTAGTCTGCTTTAGAACATTTTCTCTGATTTTCCATGTGACACACCCATCATTCTCCGACCTATTTACTGTCAGCACCTGGCTTTTCTCCTTGCTGAAACTAACTCCAAAATCTCTGCCATACTCATTTACAACATCTAGCAACCTTTGTAACTCTTGCGCTGTCTCACTCATCACAATAACATCATTTAGGTACATCAACAGGCATATCTTTTCATTTTCAATGCTTACTCCCACATTCAACCTTCTTACGCTAGCAGCTAACTCCTCAGTGTACACGCTAAACAGTGTGGGGGTGAGGATACACCCTTGCTTAACGCCTCTCACACTCCTTACCCATCCTGTTTCTATATCTCCTAGTATCTACATACATGCTCTTTATAATGTTAACTACCTTCTGACTAAGTCCTACCTTCTCCAACACTCTGCACAAAACCTCCCTGTTTACTCTTATCATATGCCTTCTCTATGTCTAGGAAACCTAGATACAGCTTACTCCTATCTTTCACCTTCCTTTCAATTATTTCATTTGCCACAAACATGTCTTCTGCTCTTCTGTCAAACCTGAAACCATTCTCCTCTTCACCTAGCACCCTGACCCTTTCAATCCATTTGCTTAGTCTTTCATTCAACACTGCACTGAAAAATTTCCCTACTGTATTTAACAAGGCTATTGGTCTATAATTCTTCAGTTCACTCTTACTTTTATGCCCACCCTTGTGCAGCAGAGTCACTCTGCATCCATTCCATTCCCTCGGTACTTTTTCTTCTTCCCACACCTTTGTAAATAATTCTGTCATTCTGTCAACCACAACCTCGCCTCCATTCATATACATTTCATACAGTATTTCATCCGGCCCAGCTGCCTTTCCATTCTTTGCTTTTTCAAACATCTCTCAACTTCTCTCTTAATTCTTTCATTTAGCTCACTTGCATCTTTACTCTCCAGTGTCACACATCCTTCATTGACCTCTGCCGTCTCTCCTACCCCACCTATAGTTTCCCAAAACTCTTTTATACAATCAATCATTTTCTCCCTCTCTGTTACACATTCACCATTCATTCTCAAGCTTTTCACCCTCTCCTTTTCATTCATACTTTCACCTCTCATGAATCTATACCATCCCCTCCCCCCCTGCAGTACTTTCTCTTTCATTGCCTGAATCACATTTCTCTCACACTTCACCTTTACATTCATAATTTTTCGCTTGGTTTGTCGCTGTTGTTTCACATACTCTGTTCATGCCTTCTGGTATTCCTCCTCGGCTGCTTCACTTTCATGCCTCTTCTTTTGCAGTCTTCTGCATCTCTTATTACGCTTTTTTCATTCACTTCTAGCATTTCTAATATCATCATTCCACCATGGTTTACACACGCTCCTCTCTGGTCTCATCCTTACATATCCTATATGTCTCGCTGCTGCACTTCTAACGTCCTCTACTAATCTTTCATTCATTTCATTCTTCCATTCAGATCTACCCGGAAATTCTCCCAGTTAGCATCCCTCAATTTCCACTTTCTCTTCCTATCCTTCTACTTAGCTTCCTTTCCTTCATACAACCAGCATTCCACTATCATCATATTATGGTCCGATACAATATTGACCGTGCCTTCCTCATCAATCCACATACTAACCACAGATTCTCACATCCCTCCATTCACCAATATGTAGTCGATAGCTGACTCTTGCCCCCTTGTATTCCATGTTACACTCCCTTCTGCCAAGGTTTCATTCATATTCTCCAGATTCAGTTCATCTATAAATTCTATAAGCATCTCACCATTCCTATTTATTCTTTCCCCTAGCATACCTAGATGGGCATTTATGCCTCCCATAATCATCAACTTTTTCTCCATCATTCATTCTCAACTTAATCCTGTTCTCATTCCTAGCTCGTTCACTCTCAACAGTCATGTATACCACAGCCACCACAAATCTCTGTGTTATCCCGGTCGCCTGCACACTCGATTTTCACTGCAAGTATATCTTCACTCATGGTGTTCGAAGGTCAGTCTTCGACTGACCTTCGAACAGGTAGCACGTGTTTTATAGAGCTCTCAGTCTGTTGATCTATTTTTCAGATTTTTCTATAGTTTGTTTGTTTTTTTGTTTTTTTTCTCACCACAATCAGCGAAAGCTAAGTTGCTCTTCTTTTTTTATTTCTTATTGCTACTTAAATTCTTTCTTTGTTTGAATAAGTGATGGAGTTTGGGGATGAAAGTGAGCATGAGTGTCGGAATGTATGCATTGGTTGTGGTGTATTAGGTGAGGGGTATACATGTGTTGTATGTGGGCTGCGTGAATGCATTGTAGATTTAGAGGGGATGAGAAGGCAGGATTTAGACAGGATATGTAGGCTGGAGGGGTTAGTTGCTGAGCTCAGGAGGGAACTTAGTGTTAGGCCTAGAGCTGGGAATAGGTTAGGTGGTGAGGTAGGCCAGTTAGATGTTTCAGGTGAAGGTAGAGGGCCAGTGGAGGAGGTAGGATGTGATAGTTCTAGTGATAGTGAAGTTAGCCCCCTTAGATTAGTTAGAAATAGGCCTAGTGAGGATGGGGGACAGTGGAGAGTGGTTAGGAAACATGAAGCTAGGGAGGCTTCTCCTGTTCTTTGTGAGAATAGGGTTGCCTCTTTTGAGGTGGTTAGCCAGGGGGAGAATAGGTGTGTGAGTCAGAGGGACACAGATCCTATTAGCTTGACTAATAGATTCAGTGCCCTAAGAGAGGAAGTAACTGGAAGTGATATGACTGATGGGGGTGGGGGTGGAGTTCGAGTGACTGGTAGTTTGAATGAGAATAGGAGTGGGGATGGAGTTAGGTCTGTGGGGGTTAGGAATAGGAGTCTGACTGAAGTGCTTGTGATGGGTGATTCGCGAGTTAGATATTTAGATAGGAAGTTGAATGCAAGTAGATTGAATGGTTTGAGGGTGTGTTTTCCGGGTGCTGGAGTGAGAGATCTGTCTGATAGGTATGAGGAACTGGTGTCTGGCTGTGCAAGGGATGCGGTTGTGATTACACATGTAGGAGTGAATGATGTGAAGAAAGTGGGTGCATGTGAGTTACGTGAGAGGTACAAGAGGTTGATTGAAAAGGTGAAAGAAAGTAGAATGAAAGGTGTTGTGACAGGTGTGCTTCCAAGAATGGATGTTGGGGTAGAATGGATGTCTCGTGCAATTGGGCTGAATGATTATGTGAGGAGGATGTGTGAGATGGAAGGTGTCATGTTTGTGGATGTGTGGGATAGGTTTGTTGGAATGAAAGAAATGTATGCGATGGATGGACTGCATTTGAGTAGGAGGGGGGTAGATGTGTTGTGGGAGGAGTATGATCGTGTTATTAGGTCTTTGCGGGCGGGAAACTAGATACTAATAGTGGTCAGGGAATTATGAGAGGACATTATAGTACTGAAAGTAGAATGGACTTGGCAGATAACAGAAATAGGTTCCAAGGCGATAGAGGTGAGGTCATTCAAGTTTCAAGAGGTGCTTCAGGGATAGGGGGGTTAAATTGTTTCTATACAAATGCTCGTAGTCTTAGAAACAAGAAGGATGAGCTATTTAGTTATATTAGCAATGAGGATATAGATATATTATGCGTTACTGAATCATGGGTTAATGAAATAGAATTTAGTGACACTATAAGTGAATTTGATTTTCAGGGCTATAATATGTACATTAGTCAAAGGACAGGTAGGATTGGTGGAGGAATAATTATCTATATAAAAAACAACATTGTTTCAAGTTTAAATACTTCAATAAAGCAGGATGGAGTTGAGTCACTTTGGATAGATATTAGGTTCAGTAAAAATAGAATGGTGCATTTGGGAGCTTTTTACAGGCCACCTGGGCAGACTGATGATATAGATGAACTAATGATAAGGGAAATAAGTAAGGGATGTGAAACAGATGCAGTTATTATTGGGGACTTCAACTTAAACTCTGTGGACTGGGAAAATATGATAGGTAGGGATAGAACAAGTGGCAGGTTCATAGAATGCTTTGAGGATAATTTTTTGAATCAATTTGTTAACGATTCAACGAGGGGGGACAATATATTAGATTTAGTACTTTCTAACAGTGATCATTTAGTTCAAGAATTGACTGTTGGGGAAGCATTGGGAAATAGTGACCATCAGATAGTTCGTTTTAACTTGGGAATTGAGAAGGGTAAAATAACTGAGAATGCTGAAAAAGTTCCAAATTTTCATAAGGGAGATTATGTAAAACTTCGAAGCTTGCTAAATTTGGTAGACTGGGATATAGAATTCAGAGGTAAAAATGCTTATGGGATGTGGGATACTTTCAAGCATATAATAAATGTAGTCCAAGAACAATGTATCCCAATGAAGGCCATTAGGAACAAAAGTAGGAAACCATTATGGTGGAATCAGGAGATAGCTAGAAAAATTTCAGAGAAGAAAAGGGCATATAAAAAATTACAGGTAGAAAATAATATTCAAAATTTAAGTGATTATAGAATGGCTAGGAATGAGTTAAATAAGATTATAAAGAAGAACAAAAGGGTGTCAGAAATTAAATTAGCTCAGGATAGCAACAAAGATCCTAGAAAGTTCTTTAGTTACTATAAAATTAATAACAAGTGTGGCAGAGTTAAAATAGGACCTATCAAATATGAAGGGTTTGTGAGAGAAACTGATGAGGAAATAGTTGAGGTACTAAATGGTCATTTTGCATCAGTATTTACAAAAGAGAAACTAAATAGTCCTATGTATAGTACTCATAGGTCAGGAAAAGAGGTGTTTACTAACATTTGTGTGGATCGGAGGATGATAAAAGGACTAATAGGTGATTTAGATACTACCAAGGCCTCCGGCCCTGATAATATTCATTCTAGGATACTTAAAGAAGGGGTAGAAAGTATCTCAATAGCTCTGGACAAGTTATATACTAGGTCATTGGAATATGGAGAAATACCCGATGATTGGAAGAGAGCGAATGTAGTCCCCATTTTCAAGAAGGGTAGTAAAGAGGATCCAAATAACTTTAGACCGGTTAGCCTAACTCCTGTAGTCTGTAAAATTCTTGAGAAAATAGTTAAAAAAGGGATTTGCCAACATCTAGAGAGGGAGGGGTTAATCAGCGATGCTCAGCATGGGTTTAGATCAGGTAGATCATGTTTGACTAACTTACTAGACTTTCTGGAGTTTGTAACAGATCAAGTAGATAAGGGAGAGAATGTAGATATAATTTACCTAGATTTTAGTAAAGCATTTGATAAGGTACCACACAGGAGACTAGTTCATAAATTAAAAATGATTGGGATATGTGGGGGTGTTTCAAATTGGATAGCTGAGTGGCTGAAAGACAGGAAGCAAAGGGTAGTGCTAAATGGTGTAAAGTCAGAGTGGAGGGATGTTATCAGTGGGGTTCCTCAGGGATCAGTTCTCGGTCCATTATTATTTGTCATCTATATAAACGATCTTGGGGAGGCAGTTAATAATAAAGTGTCAATTTTTGCGGATGATACCAAATTAGCAGCTGTAGTTAAAGATATTGATGATAATTTTAAAGTGCAGGGGGACTTAAATAAATTGTTATCCTGGGCACATAAGTGGCAAATGACTTTCAACCTTGATAAGTGCAAAGTTATTAACATGGGAAAAGATAATAGAGAATTTAACTATGAAATGGATGGGCATTGGCTGAGCTCAGTAGAGGATGAGAAAGATCTAGGAGTAGTAATAGATAAGTCATTAAGGTTTTCTAAGCAGTGTATTGAAGCAAGAAATAGGGCAAATAGAGTGCTGGGTTTTATTAAGAGAAATGTCAGTTACAAAAGTAAGGAGGTTATTCTTAAACTCTATAACTCTTATGTTAGGCCACATCTAGAGTACTGTATACAGGCATGGTCCCCACATTTTAGACACGATATTAACCTTCTTGAGTCAGTGCAACGGAGGGCAACAAAGATTATTCCTTCCCTGAGGCACCTTGAATATGAAGATAGACTGAGGGTATTAAATATGTTCTCGTTCGAAAGGAGGTGTGTGAGAGGGGATATGATTGAGCTGTTTAAAATTTTTTCCGGGATAGATAAATTGGATGTTAGCAAGTTTTTTGAGTTAGATGATGGAAATCGGACTAGAGGTCACCACTTGAAAATTAAAAAGCAAGGGTGTAGGTTGGATTTAAGAAAATATTTTTTCACCAATAGAGTGGTAGACTTCTGGAACAAATTGCCGCAGAGGGTAGTAGGTAGTCCAAATCTAAATGTATTTAAGAGTAGGTTGGATGAGTTTATGGGAAGGGAAGGTTGTGATGGTTCCTAAGTTTTGTATATATTAATATTGTTTGTATATATCTATAGCTGCATGATTTAGTTCTTGACAAGCCTTGATTGGTGATACCCTTGTTTCTGGATGCAATCCTCTGGATGTAGTTTTCCTGGGAGTTTGGGTGCCTTGAAAAAGAGGCCGCTTGACTTGGATGACCTATGATGAGCCCTTGTGGCTTTTGTCATCCGTTATATTATATTGTGGGGGACTTTGATTTTGTCTTCCCCTGGTGATGGTGCTTTTTGTGGGCGGGTTTTGACGGAGGCGGATGACCTTTGATAGGCCCTTGTGGCTTTTGTCATCCGTGTAATTATGTTATGTTATGTTATGTTACCTTTCTAGTCTGTTTGTTCCACCCCTTACCAATCATTACATACTCGCTGCCATCCACCTGTACCTCATTTCTTAGCTGAGTTTCAGTTAGGCCTACTATATCAAGCTGCCATTCATTTAACTCTCTACTCACATCCTCCCTTTTGCCAACTCTCCACCCTCTCACATTTATACACCCAACTTTCATACACTTGCTGGCTTGGTGTAGTTTTCCTCTTCCTCTTTCCTGCCTTGTCTCACATTCCCTCTCTCCACCTACCATTTGTCTCCCCCGCAGTGCTATTTCAGTGACCTTCACCCACTCCCATAGCCTCCGACCTAGTCTTTCTCCCTCCTGCCCCAGGTGCACCCCATCTCGTCCAAAGGTCCCCTCTTTTAGCTCTGCATCCGTATCTAGGAAGCTGACTCCAATAGCTCCTTCCCTCCTGTTCAATTCTATATTTACCATTCTATTCACCTCCCTTCTTCTCCTCTCATACTAAACATCCTCACAAGGCCTTCTCATCACTCCCACTACCGAATCCTTATATTCTTCTTACCCCTCTTTAATTCTGCCACTCCCTGTGTGATTTCTTTCACTCTGTCCTCTATACTCCCTCTCTTCTGTTCTCCCTCCCTCATTTGCTCCTTTCTCTCCTGGTCACTCTCATTCACTACTATCACTTCCTCTTCTGTCTTCTGCAGCCCACTGAACCTGTTGCTACATACAACAGGTTCACTCCTCTCACACACAACAGTTCACTCCTCTTTCTCTCCCTGCCCATGCCTACCCTTCTCCTCTTTACTTGCTGCCATTCTTGCTTGTCAGTCTCTTCTCCCTCTTGGCTTCTATCCGTCTCACTTTCATATTTCTTGTCTTTGTGTTGACTCACCTCTTTCCTGGCAACCTTGGGCCTCACACTACTTACCCTTCTTAACTCAGCAATGTGCCCTCTATTTTTCTTGCTTTCCTCTCTAACTCTACCCAATTCCTTGTGTACCTCCCTAACTTCCAGCATAAGCGCAAGCATCTTATCCTATAGGGTGCATATTAGGCAGTTACTCATGTCTGCCACCCTTCTCTCCTATCCACAGTGCTCACACTGCATATACAGCTGCGGGCAGACTTTCAGTCACTACCCCCACTCATTACACTGTTAACCTCTTTCATTTCTACTGCTCTCTCGATATCGTTATTATTGAGATACTTTTCCGAATACTTATCACATTCCCTGATGACCATGTGGATGAGTTTTCCAATTCCAGAGAGCTCGCCAAGAACATGTCCACTCGCCACACAAATATTTCTTCTTATTCAAAAGCCTAATATCACTTAATACAGATAACTGTAAAACAAAAAAATAGCTCTCAAAATCATCCGCCGCTAACTAACAATTACCACTTCCATTTGCCATTTCTCCCCATTGGCATAGTATGGTCAATTCATCCTGTAATACCTCAGCATCAGAGGCAGACAATATAATCCTACCAAACTTAGTATAATGAGTAAACTTGCTCAGTTTGCTACTTCTATCCAAGTCAAGATCATTAATATAAAGCAAAAAAACAACAGCCCCAACACTGACCCCTTGAAAACCCCACTGGTAACATTTCCTCATTCATATTTAATCCTGTCTATATTAACTCTGGTAATTGTGTAGAGTAGGGCCAGATCCGAGTCATAGCTTATTTTGGGCTATTTTTCCTAGCTACTTTTTCTGAGCTGAAATCTATGTGGATGAAGTTTATGGCGATTTCCAATTATATACTGGGGGGCTGTGCCCCCCAGACCCCTCCAAATCATTGAAATCTCAGGATCATCGTAGGCCCATCCCCCTGACGAGCTGTCTCCAACAATGAACCAACCCTCAAAATAAGCTAGAATCGCATCCGCCCACACTCGCAACATTTACCTTAACTTGTTGCTGTCTGTCACTAAGCCATAACTGAATCCTCCACCTAAAAATACTTCTATCAATCCCATACAATTTAACTTTATTAAAAAATTGTAAGTGTGGCATCCTGTCGAAAACCTTACTAATATCCAAGTAAATAATATTGTAATTCTCATCTCTATTGGCAGCATCATGTACCTTTCTATAAAAAGAGTAGACAGTAAATTAGTCGAATACAATTTACCTCTAGCAAAGCTGTGAATTTCAATAATCAACTTCTGTTTAACTCGCGTTTCTTAACCTTTGCAGACTCTAGCACCCCCTAACTTTGGTTAACATCTGATTACCAGAAGGATAAAGGAAAGTGAAGTGAAGTACTGCTTGATCATTTATTTTGTTGATTCCTCAAAACTAAAACCAACTACCATCATTTTTAATAAGAAAATAAAGAAAGCTGAAGAAAAATAAAAGAGCATGGATGAACTCAAACATACACAGCTGGCTAATCAGTCATACATGCATCAATGGTTAATTTTCATTCAAATTCACACTGGATGAAGATGGCTCACTGGGGGAACATAGCAGAGTGTGGTTGCAGTCCCACCTTCTCGCATCAGACACACATACTGAATGTGTACCACAAGGCTGGCTGGCAATGCCTTCATATGAAGTGATATTTTACTGCCATATATTCAACACCCTTTAAAATTGATTTCAGCACCCCAGGTTAAGAAATGCTGATTCCTAATAGGTTTCACTATTATAGATTCCATCATTTTCCCCACCACTGCTAAATATGTTCACATTTGAAAGGTGTAATATATCTACTATATATTACCAATTATGAAGCAACTGGAACAACCTTATCCCCCTCCTGCCCTCCCATGTGACTTGTGCCCACAGCTCTTCCACAACAGACTGGGTCTCCTAAGTCATATCAGCCATAAACATCAGCCGAGGAGAGCAGATAACTCACAACAAAACTGATGCTTGGATATGAGCAGGAGCTGCCGCTGCTGATTATCAATTAGAGTTATAGCGTGAACAACAATTAATAGCACTCACGATAGATGATGTGATGTGTAGGATGTAGTAATATGTCACAATAAAAGTAGTGATCCTTCAGATCATTCACCATTTTTACTATTAACCTTGCTCTAATATCTATCCATAGTGACTCATCTTCACCCTACTTTATTGGATTATTTGCATTTGAAACAATGCTATTTCTTATATAATGACCTCCCTTTCCCACCACCAAACCCAAACTTAATCAAACATCCACACTACCCTCACTAAAAGATGCATGAACGCACTACCACCAAACAACATCCTAAATGAGCCCCCCCTCCCTTAATATTCCAATAAAAAAAATCTACACAGAACACACAGAGTAATCCTTTCTTAACTCAGGTCAAGCCACTTCACTACGCTTAAACAATACAAATGCAGAATAAACCTTGCACCAGATGTAACCAAAACCCAGACAGCTTCACACACCTACTCATAGACTGCCCAACCCTCCATAAGCGTGCCATACACACATCTTTCTTAAGGACCTGTGGACCCACACAGGGAGCGTGGTAGTCTTTGGATGGGCCACCTACCTCATATAAGTGAGGTAGGGGGCCAGCAAGTAAAGTTGAATGACCTGGGGTCTACTACTAGAAGAGGTCATGCAAAAACAAATGAAAAGTGGTGTGACACAGGAGAGGTAAGCATTATCTTCATAAAGCACAGAGTGGAGGCTCAAAGGCATATATTCTGATAGTAATACAGCATTCACTTCCACTGCTCATGTATCAGCTTATGGAAGCAAATAAACCCAACAAAACATATGAGTTTATAATTAAGGGAAAGAAGTCATAGATGTGTAGAGCAAATGGATGCATATCTTTTCTACTCAGCAGGGGCATAAATTGGCATTGCATACCTGCTCTGCTCTTCATTAGTACCTATGATTGTTACAAATTCATAAGCCATTTTGGGGAATGTCTGAATTTCCAGAGAAACTTGTAATTGCATAGCGAGATTTATATTTACAAAGACATTATTTTGTGCCATTGAAATTTAACCTATAGCTTATCATGTGTAATGGACTGAAAGATATCAGGCCTTGTCAGATATGTATGATATAGGACACTTAGAAAAAAAGATGGCCCGAATGAGTTATTAGGGAATGGTTTAATTGATTGCAACTCTTCTAATTTTCCTTTTCTAGATATATGCATTTAAGACTGAATAACAAAAATCTATTTAATATATTTCATGTCTCACTTTATAAAGTAGTCTGTGGTTGTTGAAAATTCAAATATGGCTGCAGTTTGGACTCAAACATTGATGTCTGCAGCAGAAATTTCCAACTTTTTCTCTGCTTTAGGAGTTGTGGTTTGTTTCATCTGTATGGTTATTTTCATATTACGGTAAGTCACTCCCACTCACCTCTATTTTCTTTTAATTCAGAAGCAAAATTGGAGTAATTAGCGAGTCATTTCTCAAGGGAAAATTATAAAGAGTCAGGCAGATGAAGGATAAAATAAACAAGGTTAAGAATTATGACCTTAATAGCTTATTAACTCTTAATTACTGGTGTTGACAATTTTCTAAACTTTCCCCCAAGGAGGTCTCAGGTGTACAAGGGTCAGCATACTGCATCTGGTATCTGGAAGATATCTGTGGATGTATATCTTCCATGCAATTTCATATTTTCTATCTTCTCTA